>MU227859.1:293758-340381 GCA_018584345.1 Thuja plicata
GAGACTAAGTCAATTAAAGACAATTAGGAAGGAGAATTTGCCTAGTACAATAGGACTTCGATGATGAGAATTTGAAGAAATGCACCAAAATTGATTAGAATTGTAAGGTGCCAATTTTGGGGTATTATAGAGATACATCCCAAGGATTATCAAAAATTTTGATCATGAAGATAGCATGAGATGCCAAATACCAATTGATAGGCCAAGTGAGTGTGTTTGTAACCTTTAAGATGGTTGGCTCTTCACCGAGCTCACTTCAGAAGAGTGAAAATTTTGGGTTACCGATCCAGAGTGGTTTTTCCCTTAACAGGATTTCCACATTAAAAATCCATGTGTCAATGTGTTTATGAGTCATTACTTTAGTGTTTTGCATTACACTTAACTTAATTGGATTGATCAGTATACTCTAGATATTTTATTGTCTTTCGGTAAATTAACATACTACTATTTGGTAAACATACAGTAGAAGGTTTTACAAAGCATTCCGGGGAGTAGTAATTTGATAAAAGTATTTGGAGGTATTCATCTTATAGGACTCAAGATAACTAGAGGTATAATATTATGGTACTAAGTTTTAAGGGTTTATTATTGGAGTATTTTTTAGGCCACTGATTCACCCCCCCCCCCCCCTCTCAATTATTACTAACAATTGGTATCAGAGCTTGTGTGCTTAGAAAGAGAGTTTAGCACCTCAAGCAAAAGATCACAAGATGAACAGACGAGATGTGCCCGAGTTGAATAAAGACAACTTTGCATCATGGAAAAGGAGAATAAGACTCCACTTATCAGGTATTGGAAATTATATTGTTCAATACTTAGATATTGAATATGTGTTTCCTACAGGACCTCATACTCTTGAGAAATTAAGAGTCAAGCATGAGCATAATTGCATGATGATAGAACTTGCATCATCACTCTCCGATGCTGAGTTTGAATATGTCAAAACCTACACCTCTACGAAGAAAATGTGGGATAATTTGAAGCTTGTACATGGAGGAAATGTTAATGTACTAAGAGAAAAGGAAGAAAGCCTAAGAGGGAGGTTTGATGACCTAAGGATGAAAGAAGGAGAAAACATTACTCAGTATAGTTGCAGAATCAAAGAGGTAGTAAATGCTATCTGAGGAGTTGGAGGTGTACTTGAAGAAGAGATAGTGGTAAGAAAATCTTAAGAACCTTATTGCTTGTTTATGCTATTAGAGTTTCTGTTATTCAAGAAATGAGAGTAGTTGCAAACAATACAATTACTCTAGATAGTCTGATTGGTAGACTAATTTCATTTGAGATGAATAACTTTGACAGTAGTGTCTTACCATCCATAGAATCTGCATTTAAATCTTCTCTAAAGCTAAACAACTCAAGTCATAGACATGTTGTTAGAAATTATAGTAACAGTGATAATGAGGATTCAGGACTTGATGAGATTGAAGCACTTATGGCCAGAAGATTGCAGAGAGGCAAAGGAAGATACAAAGTTAAAATACCACTTGTATGTTTCAATTGTAAAGAGGTTGGACTCTTTTCTGCAAGATGCCCAAACCAAAGAAAAGATGACAGAGGAAATGAAAGATCATATGAGAAGAATTTTGATAAAGGTGAAAATAGAGATTACCGGAGCAACTGACAATCTGACAAGAGAGATACCTAAGACTACAAGGACAAAGGGAAGAAAGCTTGTTACCTATCTGAGAATAGAACTAATGACACTGACATTAAATCAGAAGAAGACATCAAGACGGTATTTGTAGCCATGAAGGATGATTCAGATGAAGGTGAAGAAAGGTATGTAGAAATTGCACTCATATCTAAAGTTATTAAAAATGATGTCTGGATCATAGATAGTGGTTGCACTCATCATATGACTAGTGATAAAAAAAAATTTGAGACTTTTGAATACTATAATGGTGGTTCAGTAAGAATGGGAAATACACCTTGTCTAGTTGAAGGTAAAGGAGCCATAATGTTGAATAACCTGATTAAATGTGAAAATGCTTATTGGGTTAAAGGAAGGAATTATAATTTTTTAAGTGTTTCTCAGTTGAACAATTCAGGTCATAGAGTAGCATTTGAAAATACGAAGGCAAAGATCTACAATGAATCAGGAAGATTGATTGGTACCGGTGAGCAAACAAAAGGTAACCTTTTCTATCTTGATGACACTAACACCACTTTTTTAATAGCTAGAAACAAAGAAAAAGATTATGTCATGTGAACTTTGACAACATGATAAAGATAATAAACAAAAGGAATGTCAGAGGCTTACCAAAAATGACTAAGCCTAAGCATATCATGTGCAAAAATTGTCAAAAAGGTAAGATGACAAAGTCTAGTTTCAAGAGTAAAACCCATACATCTACTGCAATTTTAGAATTAGTCCATACAGACCAATGTGGACCCATGAGGATAAAGAGCTACTATGGAGATAGGTATTTTATTCTCTTTGTTGATGTTTTTTCTAGAATGATGATAGTCATTTTTTTAAAGGATAAATCAGAAGCATTTAAGATGTTTAAATGGTATAAAGCAATGGTAGAAAAAAAAAGTGAAAAGAAATTGAAATTCTTAAGGTCAGATAGAGGAGGGAAATTTACTTCAGAAGAATTCACTGACTATTGCAATGAGAATGGAATTAAAAGACAGGTTTCTAAACCAATAACACCACAGCAAAATGGAATTGTTGAGAGGAGAAAAAGATCAATTGTTGACTGTGCAAGAACATTGATGATTGAGAAAAGCATCACTCAAAATTTCTAGAGGGAAGCTATCAGTACTGTTGTCTATACACTAAACAGAGTACAATTGAAGGACACAAAGAAGACACCCTATGAGCTTTGGTATGGTCATACACCCAATGTAAATTACTTCAGAATCTTTGTTAGTCAATGTTATATATTAAAGGATGATAGAAATGGAAAAATTGACTGCAAAAGTGAAGAAGGTATCCTCCTAGGGTATTCAACCAAAAGAAAGGCTTATAAATGTCTTACAAAGTCATCTAACAAAATCATTGAAAGTGCCAATGTGAAAATAGATGAATTTGTAGAAAATAATGATAAGGAAAGCAAAAAGGAACCAGAGGACTACAACAGGTTTGTTTATACAGAACTTGATACTCTACCTGAGCAATAGTGTGTCACTCCCAAGCATCAGGCTGCAATTAGCAACGATTAGGATAATACTCAAGATGATGTTCCGAACATTGGAGATGAAAATGAAGGTGAAGAAGATAATCAGAATGATGACCATAGAGCAGAACCAAAACTTTCCAAGTATGTCAAAAGACATCATCCACAGAATCAAATCATAGGAGACAAGAAGGCTGGAACAAGAACAAGAAGTAAGTCACTTAACACTAGATGTTTACTTTGTGATTTTGAGCCTAAATCTATTAACAATGCACTTGAAAATGAAGAATGGGTCAGTGCTATGAATGAATAAATAGAACATATTGAGAATAAAAATACATGGACACTAGTACCGAGATTAGATGACAAGAATGTCATCGGTACCAAATGGATATTCAGAAACAAGCTGAATGAGAATGGAGAAGTCACTAGAAACAAAGCAAGATTAGTATGAAAGGGATATGCACAAGAAGAAGGTATTGACTATGGTGAAACCTTTGCACCCATTACTAGACTACAAGGAGTTAGAATCTTACTTGCTTATGCTACATTTAAAGGATTCAAGGTATACCAAATGGATGTTGAATATGTATTCCTAAATGGAATATTGGAAGAAGAGGTATACATTGAACAACCATAAGGGTTTATTGATCCAAACAAGAGAAACACGATATGTAGACTACAAAAATCCTTGTATGGATTGAAACAAGCAATGAGAGCCTGGTATGAAAGACTTCACTATTATCTTATTAGCATAAAATTTGTTAGAAAAAGTGAAAATAGCAATCTGTACTTAAAAGAAGATACCGATGGTAATATTCTGATTGCTGAAATCTTTTTTGATGATATCTTTTTGGGGGAAATGAATTGTTATGTAAATCCTTTGCTAATGAAATGAGAAAAGAATTTGAAATATCTATGTTTGGAGAAATTAAATTCTTTCTTGGTCTACATATTCTTCAACAAAATGCAGGCATATACATCACTCAGTCCAAATACATCAAGGAAGTGCTAAATATATTCAAGATGGAAGATTCCAAACCAGTTGGAACACCTATAGCTACTGAATGTAAGATGAAAAAAGAAGACAAATCCAATGAGGTAAATCAGACCTTATATAGATCAATGATTGGAAAACTGATGTATGTTGTTCACACCAGACTAGATATAGCACATGCAGTGGGGATAGTTGCAAGATTCTCTACTAACCCCAAAGAATCACATATGAATGTTGTCAAAAGAATTCTGAGATATCTGAAGAACACCGAGGACTATGGATTATGGTACAAAAGAGAAGGAAAATTTGAGCTACAAGTGTATACAGATGCTGATTGGGCTGGAAACATTGATGACCAAAAGAGCACAATTGGAGGAGCCTTCTTCATGGGTGACAGACTTGTCACATGGATAAGAAAGAAGCAAGGATACATCTCTCAGTCTACTGCAGAAGTAGAGTATGTGGTTGCTACTGTAAATTGCTCCAATATTGCACGGATCAAACAATTAATGGAAGGTATGCATATGAAGATTCTTGAGCCAGTAATTATCTACTGTGATAATACCAGTGCAATAAATATTTCTAAGAATCTAGTCATGCATGCTAATACTAAGCATATTGCTATCAAGTATCACTATCTAAGAAAACAAGTACAAGAAAAATAAAAGACACTGGAATATGTTCAATCAAAGCAATAGTTAGCTGATATATTCACCAAGCCATTATCGAAAGATACATTTGAGTACCTGAGACAGAGACTAGGGGTTCAACCCTTGTCTATCAGTCAGTAATTTGACTAGGAGGTTGCATTAGCCTATGCCAAATCTAAAGATCAGTCATGTTGATGCAAACACTGAGATGAATAACAACAGATACATTTGTACATTGCAAGGTATATATCTGCACCAAAAATTAGAACATTGTATTGTTGATGGAAAGGGAAATTCAAGGAATATATTATGCAAAGGGATGGAACATGATATAGATGATAAAATAAAGAGAAGTATTTTTGTTTGGAATTGTTGTCAAAGGGAGAGATGTTCTCATTATCATATAAAAGGGAGAGATATATCTCTTTATCATAAGGGTGTATTATCATCAGGGAGATTTTATTTATCATACAAAAGGAGAGATTATCTCATTATCAAAAGGAGAGATGATTTCATATCACATAATGGATAGATTATATTATTATCCATGAAGAGAAGTTCCTAAGAATAATAAAGGAAGAGTTAATCAATATTCTACGGGAGAGAAATTGATTACATATGAAATATCCATCTAAGGGAGAGAAGTAACAAAGGAAGATAATTAAAACAAAGAGAAAGAATGTTGTCAAAGGAAAAAGAGATTATCAAGAAAAGGAATAGTCAAGGCAGAGCACATATCAGAATAGAGATATTAGATGATACATCTAGCCATTAAAGGGATTGAATATTGAAGACAACCACTCTACAAGAAACATATCTAAGCTATTTTTGAGCTTACCAAGAGCTAGAAATTTGTAATAGTTATATTAGAAAAGCTTGATGAAACTGTATATTTCATATTGTATTAGTGATAGTATAGTATGATAATGTAGTATGTTTCCATCAATGCCAAAGGGAGAGATTGAGGAGATGTAACTGATTGAATGTTTGAAGATGTTAATTTGATCACCAAAATGCATAAGGATAATTCAAGACATTAAATTAGTTAATGGATTGTATTTTCAGTTATGTCAACTTGATATAATCTAATCGGTTATAATCAAAGTGTTAAAGACTTCGAGAATCAGAGAGAGAAATATTATGCTTTCTGTAATGCATAAAAGACAAGTATTCACAATGTGACTACAAACACTGACAGTTAGTGAAACCTGATGGATAGAGATCACCGACAGTCAAGTCACATTGATGCCCAAGCAAGAACATCGATGAGCATTACCGATGAGCAGAATCACAAGCATACTCGACGGCCAGAAACATGGTGTAAAATGATGGAGAAGCCCGAGGAGAACTGGAGTGTTGACCGATGCTATCAAAGAGTTAAACACCAATATTAACTTGAGTTCAGAAATAACAAAATATCTAGCTAGCAGAGCTAAATATAGAGTTAACTGGTAGTTATCATTGTTTTCATTGACAAGATAAAGCCAGAGATAAGTAATGGATTTAAATTTGTTTTGTCCAGTTGGCAAGAAGATCTCAGCGAGATAAAATAGGATTTTTTCTTTAAATCTAATTGGCGATAATTGTGAATCACGCCCAGATCAAGAAGATCAAGAACCTAACAATGGTGATATCATGTCTATAAAGAGACAACTCAATTCATTACAAATTGAGATGGGTGAATGAATAAAAGATGCTAAAGAGAAACTGATGAAGAGAAACTTCATACAATGCTGATCAACAAGCTGAGGAAAGAGCTAAAGTTTTCTGCGAACACCAAGCAACAGAGCACAGCATCACCGAGCATAATCAAAGTGGAGAAAAGGTATAAACAGAGTTATATTGATCAGAATAGTTTTGTGATATTACAATGGATCTTAAAATCTGCAAGTATAAGTTGTATATGTGAACAGATCATACTGTTTCAGTTTGACCATTGATTCAGAAAGTCTCTTAACCGAGTGGGATTAAAGATCCTTTCTATATTGAGATACATCCCAATGAGTATCAAAAAGTTTGATCATGAAGATAGCATGAGATGCCAGATACCAATTGATAGGCCAAGTGAGTGTTTGATCAAAGATGGTAGAATAGATGCTCAATGTCAAGTGAAAGACTAAACTTTTAAATCCTCTAACAAGGTCACACCTAACAGTGTGTTTGTAACCTTTAATAGGGTTGGCTCTTCACCGATCTCACTTCAGAAGAGTGAAAATTTTTGGTTACCGGTCCCAAGTGGTTTTTCCTTTAACAGGGTTTCCACATTAAAACTCCATGTGTCAATGTGTTTATGAATCATTACTTTAGTGTTTTGCATTAAACTTAACTTAATTGGATTGATCAGTATATTCTAGATAATTTACTGTCTTTCGGTAAATTAACAGACAGCTATTCGGTAAACATACAGTAGAAGGTTTTACAAAGCATTCTGAGGAGTAGTAATTTGATAAAAGTATTTGGATGCATTCATCTTATAAGACTCAAGATAACTAGAGGTATAATATTGTGGTACTAAGTTTTAAGGGTTTATTATTGGAATATTTTTTAGGTCACTGAATCACCCCCCCCCCCCCNGGTCACTGAATCCCCCCCCCCCCCCCTCTCAGTTATTACTAACACAATCCATAATTTGTGATAAAATAAAATTGAAATCAGTAATGTTTAGTAATACATACTATGAAACAAATTATGAAAACACTTAGAATACACTGTTATTTGACTTAATATGGTGAAATCTCACCAAAATCATTTGAAACACCAAAAAAATATACATAGATAAAATTGAACCGTGTTTTATTATACTACAAAAAATGCATACAATGACATAATGAATGCTGATAAATTTTATAGAGTAGATAATTAGTTTTGTAAATTAGAAATAGTCATTCATGAATCTGTCAATTATATTTTTTAATCAAAATATATAGATGCAATATCATATTAAAATTATAAAATTATTTAGAACTAATAAATATATTATCGTATGAAATATCTCTTAATCTAAATAAACCTAAAATATATGAACAAATAAAAACATAAATATATAATTTTTACCCTTCTCAAAAACTAACATGCATCAAAAAATATGTTTAAATTACCAAACTCATTGAATATAAAAAAAATGAACATGTAGATTTTTACTACCAAATATTTGGATCAAGAGAGAAATTATCATGATAAATTGTTAATTATTTAGAGAAGTACAAACAATGAAAGTGTGTTGACAATATTTATTACATCAAATAATTTCAAAGGATTTCAATCTGTCGTCTTCTTCTTTTCTTCTAGCAACATGTTTTCCTCTCTTCATTTTTTCATATTTGTCATATGTGAAGGGCGGCATAATTCTTAGTGCTTGCAAAGATTTGACATGTGATATTGTCACAAATGTGTGAGCACTTCTTCCAATGGGACATATATCAATAGTAGCTTTATGTAGTATCATCCTTTGTGACTTGTGCATGGTTAACCCAAGCCAATATAAATGAAATTTTTTTTGTGCTACCCTTATCAATTTCATGGATTGGGATTCTCTAGAGATGATGATCATCAAAAGGAATTCCAAAGTAACTATCAAAATCTAAAAGTACATATGATGGCAGTAGAGGCAGTGCACTTCTAGGTCTATATAGAATATTTCAAATATATCCTAGTACTTCATTGACAAGACCTGCTTCAATCCATAAGTTCAAAGGTAGCATTACCCTTTCATTTTTGTTGAGTAATAGTTCCATGTCGATATCATCACCTTTATCTCCATATATAGAACTAAGTGTTGTTGTTTTAAAAGCAATGCTTCCTGCAATGGGGTTTGATAATGATGATAGATTTTTCTTATTATGATTGTGCACATTATCATTAGTTGAAAACAAATTAACATTATTTTCAAACTTGTCATTTTTTGTATTACTCATGTTTGCATTACATATTGACATAAATAACATCCAATCATCTATTATAGGGTCTGCATCCCTTATATTTGATAGAAGAACACGAAATATTTCTTGCTCATTTCTTTGTCCATCCTATCTAAAAATATGACTTAAAGTAACTACAGTTTGGAATTCTTCCCATAGAATCTTTGCATGCCTTCTGCTTTTGTATGCTTGTCTATCATTGATAGGAGGAAATTGCGCCAAATCTCCAACCAATATCATAGATATCCCTAGACAAATATTATAATATATATATTAAATAATATTTACTCTAAAATTAGTATTATAATAGTAAGGAACAAAGTATATTACAATGTAGATCTATTATTCTAAGAAAATTAAATACTAAACATACCTCCAAAACTTTTATGGCTATTTTTGGGAAATGCTTGTCGAAGATGAGAGTCTATGTTTTGGATTAACCTCTCTTTCAGGGATCTCATATCATCTATCAATATATATTTTATGTGAGACATTTCCTCTTGGAAACTTGCAACTCATGTGCCTTGTAGCTCACTGAATTATTTTATTGGTATTCTCCACTTAGAATGAAACGTTGATGCTCCAATGTTGAATATTGCAACACTCGTTGGTGCAAGTTGAAGGAGAGGAGAGATTTGTGGAGAGGATGCATTTTTTAATGTGTGATTGATTGCACCAATTAAATACAACTTGTTTATTCATGTTGTGCCTTGAATTATCATATATAAGGGTGATGCAACTTGACATGTATGATAGTGGGAGATTATGATGTTAACTAATTTGTTTTCTTCACTGAGGTTTCCATAGTCCACACATTGTGGTATCTCATCATGAATAAGACAACCAATATTTTTCATCGAGAAAAATAAATTTGCAACTTCATTTGTGTATTGTTCACTTTGAAATTATTGAGACCAATTTGTTTGTTGATCTATATCTCTTCTACCCAACATATCTATCTCTGAAACTTTCATAATTTTTCCACAATGAAGTCTAGATAAAATATCTCATTCATTCTCTATAGTAGTACCTTGGGTGTTATCATTGTCTTCATATTCTGAATTAGTCTCATTTTCAATATTTTCATAATCTCCTCTTCTTTCTAGGTGTCATGGATTATATCTAAATTTATCCCATGTTGCAACTATAGATTCATCATCATTACCAATATTTGTGTGAATGTCACAGAAAGGTTTGTAAATAAATAATTTTGAAGAGAAATAATCAATCTAGTTTTATGAGTAACATGTAATAATTGATTGAAATCTAGAAAAGAATCTTACAATAGATATTATTTTTCTTGGACTCCATTTATTATCAATATTACCTAATTTTCATTTTCAGCTCAATCAGGTGGAGTTGGATATGTGTTTACAATTTAATACAAAGGTACACGATTGGTTTATGATAAATATTCTTACTGGAAAATAAATGTTGATAAAGAACAATTGATCATTTTTATGTAAAATGTTTTATAACAAGAAATGATACAATTTTTGCATTAAAAGTTATTTCTTTTATTCATAAATGGTAAAGTACATATCTCACACAAGTTGTGGTAATAACTGAAATGATGCATTATAAAAGTAAAATATACATTAGACAATGAAGTATAAATAACGAGATGGGATCTGTCATTACCTAGAATGATAAATCCCATAGTTGAGTGTAGCGTCCTCAGCTTCATCTTCAATTCCACTTGCCTTGCCATCTAGAAAAACCTGCAAGGAGATAAGATAGAGACTCAGGGTAACAAATATTTACCTACAAATCATCAACGTCTGTAGAGCTTACTCACAAATACATCAGATCAACTATGAATCATTAAAAAGAGTATAAGATAAATAAAAAAACTCATTGTTTATTTAATGTGTTTTTTCATTGTGCAAGTACAGGTACATATTCATCACTGGAAGACTTCAGCATTTGAGGTGAAATGGGCTCCAACAAGGGTAGATCCCAATATGTTATCAAATGAAAAGGAATAGAACAGTAACAGATTGCTATAGGATACACAAAACAATATCATGCTACAGGAAGTGTACTAATACAGGAGGACAACTTACAGCTTCAGGAACAAAGCTAGAATCAAAATGACAACATCATTTAGAAAACATGCTAATGTACCATGGATGGAACGGTTATGCAAAGATCAAATAATGTTTCTAAAATTATGAGGATGATATACAATGACTTCATTAGATACAAAGATTCATGAAATAACAAAAATATACTATCAAGGGAAGCATTCTATGATAAAAAAATTTATTTTGTGTTTAGGAATAGTCATATGATATAATGTCTCAATGAAATAATTTCAAGGCATAATAGAAACATTAAAGATGTAGTCCTAAGTATTGGATTATAATGCTAAATATAGTCATTTCTCAGGATAACTTTAAGAACCCGCCCCCTAGGTAAAAGTGTAAAATCCCAATGAATCTTTTATTCTTTTGGGGGGGAAATATTAATTTGTATTGGTAAAAATTTTCCCATTGTATTAAAATTTTAGAAAATCCTGGGAAAATAATAATGTATTAGACAAATGTTTTTTTCTTTTAAACAAAAACATATTTAAATGTATTGGTAATTTTTTTAATTGTAAAGGAAAAAATATTTAATTGTAATTGTGAAGCGTTTTCAATTGTATGAAAATTGTATACTTTTTTTTTGCTAATATTTTGTTATTGATGGGAAAATGTATTTTTTTGTCAATTAATAGCCACTTGTCATGAGTCCTAACTCGTCATGATGGGAAACATCACATCCAATCTTGAGAGAATAAAGATTTGATTATTGATAAAGGGAAACATCACATCCAACCTCTAACAACCTATCAATCATCATTGACCTATAATAAATTTATTATTTATGACCATTGGATGATCGTAGTCAATGGCTTGAGATCTATTTTGGGCCAAAAATCTGAAGGACACAAAGTTCTGTAGAATGGTGACACATGTCAAATATCATATATGTAAACTTAGATAAATGTCTTGTCATAGTCATTATCAAGTGAGATCCATGCATGGTGATGGCATCCAAATCAGTACTGACATGACATTATTTCCAATTTTGCACACTCTCATTTATTGAAATTATTTATAAAGAGATATCAAAGATTTAAAGGAGTCAAGTCAAAGGAATTAATAGAGTTAGAGAATAAATTAATAAGGACTAGGATTTATTATTGACCAGTGATGAGAAGATTGGGCAGAATTCTTAGGCTATTTATAGATGATTTGGGTTTTTGTCTTTGTCAATTATAATTTTTCCTTGGGTAGACAAAGTGTAGAAGTGTCATTTGGTTGAAAGTTTGATAGCTGGTTTAGGCCTTTTTCAAATTCCATCTTTATTTCTAAATTATGTTTGAGTTTGGGTAGGCAGTTTCTGGTAGGCTAGTAGTAATGTATATACTTGTTATTGTAAGTGAAGAATCTAAATTTGAACATGGATAGTCTTATCTTATTGACAAGTACGTCTAGGGAGAAGTTGAAGGCCTTTTTTGGAAAAATCATAGACGATACGCTGAGAGAATTTTGTAGGGAGGTTGGAATGTTCACAAACAAGGCCTTTAGGATGGTGCTTGGCCATAAATTTTTGGTAATTATTGACAGATACCGATCCAATATGAAGATTATGTCTCAGTTTTTGGCCTCTCTTATGGACCTCAAAGGAGAGAAGGTGGACATTTTGTTGCTACTAAGGCAAGTTTTTAAAGAATAATTCCTGGGGGATGAAATTCGAGTTGTGGTCCTTGCAGAATTAGGGGTGGGGATCTTGTGGCCAAGGGATATACATAAGCTCTTCCATTCAAACATAAATGTAGCCTGGCAACTATTTATTTTGAACCTAAATGGCGAACAACTAGCGTGACATAGGAAATGGGCGGCCATTGGTCGTAATTTCCTTCCTAAATAGTTTCTCCTGGATGATTTATCAGACTACAGATGGCTAGGGGAATTTTCATAGATTATAGTCTCTAAATAATTTTACTTGGAAGGAAGGGATCTCGAAGGAGAACTTATGAACTATAAACTAATTGAATGTTTGAAGATGTTAAGTTGATGATCACCAAGACACAGAAAGTTAATGCAAGACATTAAATCATTTAATGTATTATATTTTCATTAATGTCAACTTGATATAATCTGTATGGTCATGTACATACTGCTAAATACTTCAAAGAACTAATGAATCAAAGGCTATGCTATCATTAATGCATAAAAGTTAAGTATTCACAAAGTGACTGTATACACCGACGGAGTGCACACCGATGGATAGAGTAAACCAATGAGATAAAAGTCACACTGTTACCCGACGAGAAAAAGAACATCATTACAGATGATAAAAGTCACAGTGTAACCCGACGGATAGAATTACAGTGTTGCCCGACGAACGGAGATCCCAAAGACAACTGAAGTCTCACCGACGGAACAGTCAGTTATCACTGATGAATAACTGAAGTATTGACCGACAGAACAAAGAGTTCAAAAAAGACAAAATGCTTACCTATCAAGAGCTAAATATAGACTTAACTGGTACTTATCATTGTTTTAATTAACAAGATAAAGCCAGAGATAAGTAAAATATTTAAGGCTTCTTTGTCTAGTTGGCAAGAAGATCTCTACAAGATAAAATTGGAGTTTTTCTTTAAATCTAATTGGTAAGAATTATGGATCACACCAAGATCAAGAAAGCCAAGGAATGGTGAAATCATGTCTATATAAGAGACAAGCTAATTCAATGTGAATTAGGGGAGTGACAAGAGAATAGATGCTGAAGAGATTCTGAAGGAGAAGAAAGTCTTCATTCAAACCTGATCAATCAAGTTGAGGAAAGAGATAAATTATACAGACACTGACGAACATTGATACAGCATCACAGAGTAGAACAGTGTGGAGAAAAGGTATTGAATTGATAACATTGATCAGAAAGGTAATGCACTTACAATAGATCTAAAAATATTCAATTCTAGTTGTATATGTGAACATATCAATTTATTGTTTTAATTTAACCATTGAAGCATCAAGTCTCTTAATCGAGAAGGACTTAAAAGTCTTTTCTAATTGAGATGCATCCCAAGGAGTATCAAAAATTTTGATCATACAAAGTAGCATTGGATATGCCTGATACCTATTGACAGGCCAAGTGAGTGTTTGATTAAGGATGGTAGCATTAGATGCCAGATACTAAGTGACAAACTATTTATTTAAATCCTCTAACAAGGTCACACCTAACAGTGTCTTTGTAACCTTTAATAGGGTTAGCTCTTCACCGAGCTCACTTCAGAAGAGTGAAAATTGGGTTACCGGTCCCAGTGGTTTTTCCCTTAACAAGGTTTCCACGTTAAAAATCCATGTGTTAATGTGTCTATGAGTCATTACTTTATTGTTTTGCATTTCACATAAGTAAATCTGGATTGATCAGTATACACTAGTTATTTACTGTATTTCGATAAATAGACAGACTGTTTATCGGTAAACATATAGTAGAAGGTTTTACAAAGCATTTCGACAAGTAGTAATTTGATATAAGTATTTCAAGGCAATCATCTTGTAGGACTGAAGATAACTAGAGGCTTATAAATGTGCTAATAAGTTTTCAAGTTTATTTAAGGATTAATTTTTGAGGTCACTGATTCCTCCCCCCCTCTCAGTTATTCTAACAAGAACACCCATGGCCATGACCCTAGGGCTTGTTTTTTGAAATGAAGGGCTTTTTGTTTTTGTTTTTTGGATACCACTGTCCTACCACCTTTTGGAAATAAAATTTGTACAATGCTAGGGCTATTCCAACTTAGAAGTGTAAATAGAAATACAATTATGTGGGAATGCATTGTTCCTCTTAGTACTTATAGTTACAGTTACAGTTACAAATATAGTTACAGTTACAGTTATAGTTATAGTTACTCTTCAATGTAAATATTCAAAGAAGATATAAATGAAAATTTTGTGACTTAATTTTTGAATGCTTTCATTCTTTGTATCATATTCTGGAATTTCATTTTTTGAATGAAATGAACAATGGACAAAAGGGTTTGTAGTAAAATTGTTTGCATGATTTTGTGAAACCCTAACAAATTGAAATTACAATTGTTGCTCCTAATTCTAAATGCATTGCATTATTTATATAGTACTGAGTAAAAAAATATGAATCTTAAAATGAACCTTACTATGTAAAAAATCTAAATGAATTGTAAATGCATTGCATTATTTATACAGTATTGAGGAGAATTTATGAATCCTAATCATTAATTTTAAATATTCAGTACTCAGTACAAAATTTATGAATATTAAAATGAGTGAATGCATTAGTTTTCCACAATCTATCAAGTTGTAAATTACTTCTCACTTCAATAATTACATTAAAATAGAAAAAAAATTGTAAAATGTACATTATAAGTTATAGTTTGGGCCTTGGCATATATGATATGACCCTAAGATGATAGAAACAGACTTGAAGACCCTATTTCTCAATGCTATTTATTTCATCTAACCCTGCATACCTAATACCTATCTATCAAAAAAAATAAGGGTCTCATTTACCCTACTAGTAACCCAAAAATTAAAAATTTAGAGTCTAGACAAGAGTTCAGAGCCTAGTAGGATAGTAGTCCCATTCTTCAAGCATTTTGGGCCCACCGATGCTGGTGTCGGTGTCTTGGCCTTATTGTATTTGTAGTCTCTCATAACTACTACTCTCTAGTGAGCGTGATTTCCTTGGCTTTGAGGATGATCGAGAAGTCCTCTCCATAGTTGGCATGGGTGGGTGATATGTTCCATGTCCTTCCCATCCAGATAAATCCATTCCTCTTTGGTCCCCAGCTCCATCTCCCCGACAATTAATTCTGCATCCATTTCATCAAAGAGTTCTTCATCAAGAAGCCCTTCATTGGTTAGATAATAAAAAGGCTATCATCAAATAGGTTTTCCTTGATTTTGGACACACACAGGAGAAAATCTATGATGTCCTTTCTTACACCTCGTGAACCATGTAGCAACCCAGGATTTAGTGTTCGTGCAATTGGTAATTTTTTCACCTGAGACAGATTCAGGAAATACGTATTGTTGTGGCAAGGGAATGAGATTTCCATCCACATTGTCAAGCACAACATCAATGCCGACAAGATACATAGGCTTAAACATCATTTGGGTGAGATTTTTTGCCTACTACTTGGACACATTTGTATATAAGAGCATGGCCAAGAAAAAAGATAGAATGTCTGAGCTAACCATGCGCCTATGAGGCACCATTATAAACTCCAGACCCAGCACATTTAGAATTGAATGCATGGTGAAGGGGTGGTTATTCACTAGTACCACACTTAACCGCTTCTCAGTGATATCCCCTACAAAAAATTGTTGTAGTTTTTTCCACTTGAACATTATCAGTGTGTCCATCTCTCTGAGTCTCAACTCTCTCTGAAAACTACTCTTTTAGTTTTGAACAATGAACTATGAAGTGGACCCACCTCAATTTCCAATTTATAGGCAAATGGTCAGTTTGACAGTGGATTTGTGGACATGTCACACAGTACACTTTGAATTCACTTACCTTAATTTGTGGAGTGATAGTTACTAATATTACTGAAACGATCATCAATCTTGCCTCGTGATCTTAAAATATTTCATTAATCCCTTCATTGGGGAGGTTTTACTACCTTATGCACCAATGAAAGTACACCAAATATCAATGAAATCAGGGAACAAATGTTTATTTAGTTTTATCATTAATAGAGGTCATCACTTAGTATCTTAGCTCTACAAAATGCCAACCTGGCAGCCAATTGTAGAATTTTGTAGAATTTGCAAACCATAAACCCTAAACTCTAAATGGCCTATGGGACCTACCTTGAACCCATCCACTCATACCCTCATGGAAAAATTTATAATTAATGATCATTGATCGATTTATTCATCACTAGATGATCGCAGATCAACAGTGTGAGCTTTATTTTAGGCTGAAATTTTGAAGGATACATAATTCTACAAACTTCCTTCGAAAAAGAGACGTGTGTCGATGTGATGTGTTAGATTGAAAAAATCAAAGGTTTCAATTATATTCACGTCCACAAGGTCACCTATGAGACCCAAGTCCAACGTCCAACTAATACCTACATGGCACAGACTCTTCATTGTACATTTGTGATATAAATAAGTATAGTACTTAATTAACAATAATGAATAATTTAAGTAAATTTAATGATTGTTAGATGATCATAGATCAACAATGTATGCTCTATTTTAGGGTGAAGTTCAAATGGATAAAAATTTCCACAAACTTCCTTTGGGAAAGGATTTTCTTGAAGTTGTCAATAAAGTCATCAAAGACTATAAAAAATTCATTTACTATGATTATTAATTAATTTAAAAATATCATACTCATTGTATTTTAATTTTTAATTAATTAATACATGGTGTACTGCATAGACGTTGCCCCAAAATACATGGTGTATAATTAATAATTATTAATATGGTATTGTGTACACATATGGGACCCATGGGGGACCGTCCAACAACAACTGATACCCATGTGGCATGGATTTGTGAATTGTCATTGGACTTAATTTATCTTAATTGTAACTTAATTCAGTATAATCTAATTTACTTTAATGATCGTACGATGTGGACCTTGGTCTGTTGCATGATTGCAGATCAACAACATAAGCTTTATTCTGGGCCAAAGTTGGGAAGGATAAAAACTTCCTACAAATTGCCTCTGGAAAAGAGACACGTTTTGATGTGACATGTCATATGACTCAAATTAAACAAATGAAAGATTGAGTAACATCCATGAGGCCAAAGTTAAAACCTAAACTACATATATTTAAATTTTAATTAACTATACTTAAATTTTAATTGTATACTTTATTAACTATAATCAATTTATTCATCGTTGGATGATAGCAGATACATGTCATAAGTTATATTTCGGATGGAAGTTCTGAAGTATAAAAAATCTTCAAAAAGTCTCCAGAAAGTGACATGTGTCAGTATTCAGAGGCAAGGAATAAAATTATTAAAACTTTTCCCTAGGAATAATACGATTCTACCAATTTTGCCCATTAGGCTTCGAGGCTTTTAAATTTCATGGAGATTGGTCTTTGGAATAACTAGTTATCCAGAGAGATTCGTAAAAAACCACGAGATCAAGGGATGCAATAGACTCTATCTACAACCCACGCCGATGTTTATTCATCATTTCAAAATCAAAATCTAGGTAAAATATAAAACACATACATCCCACATTTTTTTATTTTTGAATCTCGTGGTTTATATTTTAGAATTAGGGGTTGAGGGTTTAGTGGTTCACATTTTTGAGCTTGTCTAGTTCTATCATGGTCCACCATTTTTTTACCATTACCAATGATGGGGAGACCGAAAGGCAAAGCTAAATAAAAATTAGAAAATATAGACTGTACCATAGTGGTTAAAATACCAGTTTCACTAGTGAATACCATGATATTTATGATCTTATAATCCATGGTGACCATACCACACTAGAAATAAGATTTGCATTGGATAATAAGGAAGGAAATATCAATGGCAGGGAAAAATTTAAAGTTTTTAACAAATCAGTAGGAGCACACACAAATAAAATTGTATCATGGGATGTTGGATTGGGAAAAATGATGTTACCTAAAGTTTTCCCTTGCCCAACAATTGTCATGGTTTGCGCCCATAACTATGATGAAAATATAAAAGCAATTGTTAATAAAAATACCCAAGAGGAAATTGTATCCATCACCGAAGAAAATTTTAAAATTTTTTTGTAAATAGGGTTTATAGAAAAAAACTCAAACATCCACATTGACCTAGAAAATCTTGTAGAGGCATATGAGTAAACCGACCAAGATAACAAAACTCAATTTATCAAAGGCTTAACAGTGGACGGTAATAAATTGTCTCATAATCACATGTCTCCTTATAATTTTAATATTTTTGTTCCATGGGTTCATGATACTATTGCCTTGCTAACATTATGTCTTGGATTGGAAAATAATAGGGAAGTGGGTGCAAGCACTCTTGAAATGATATTTAATATTCATTGTAAAACTTTTCCAATTAGATATAGTTTTTTTGAGGACATTGTTAAATCCATGCAGAAATAATTTTTAATGATTAAAAAGGGTTCATGTAAGACATTTAGATTCACAACCTACTTGTTACATCTTCTTCTAGCAAAATATCATAGAACATTTGAGACCAAAAAGCTTGAGATTCAGGTGTATAATAATGATGGCCATGTGAAGAGAATAGTATGTCCACTATATGAATGAACCCCTAAGATAAGGATACATGATACCATAAGGAACTACAACCATTTTTTAAACTTATTTTTCGTACCAATGTATCATACAATTTCAAACACTCCAATGCCTAGATTTCTTGTGTCTTGTAGAGATTGCATTCAACTGGGAACTCAAATACAGTTGGTTGATTGGCTCTTCGTGGAAGAATATACAATGTTAAGGTTTTATGGATTAGGAGTAACACCCTACAAAATTCCAATACATGTGACAGAGAGAGTTTTTACATTGGAATATGTACGGAATATGGCAAGCACAAATAAACTCTTCCATGGTCAACAAAATAATTCCATATTCCCTTTGTTACCTATCTCATGTGGGGTGTTCACATTTGAGAGAAAAGCATTCAATGTGGCTCATGAATTTCTTTAAAAAAATTAATTTGAGGTTGAAATTTACTGACAGTATAATCCAAGCTACATCATTCAAACAAGGCTTGTGGAGAACAAGAACATTGCAAGTAGAATTCAACATGAAAGTAAACCATTGCTAGAAATCTTGAAAAATAGGGATTCTTTGGATGAGATCAAAAAATTGATGGAAGAAACTATTGCCGACAAAAAAAATTCTCTAGGATAATTGTCAACATAAATTATGGCATTGAACCCAGTCCTAGTCCCAATTCTACAAGCTAGGAGGTTCAACATTTTTTACAAGAAATTTGATGTTCCTTCTCAAAAAAAAATGCCACCAACTTTACTGAGAGCTTATGCAGACAAAAACTGGACTCGTACCAAAGCCAATGATTTTTGGACTATGAGGAAGAATGTAGGTGAACCAAAGACTAATGTAGATCCTGATGACTTACTAGAGAATTTTGAGTTTAGAAAATTATATAATAAACAAAATCCCACTGAAGCATATGATGATGTTGACCTACATGATGTTGATTAGGAGGAGACACCCTCAAGTCCCACTCCAACAGTTATTGTAGACTCTGTGAAAAAATCTATTTTGAGTGAGCCCTGAAACAAGGATATATTGAAGGGACATCCATAATGGAAAAAATGGGTTATGAATGTGGTGGTTTGAGGCCCCAAATACAAGGAAATTGATTTCCACCGATGGTAGAATTTCCAAGAAAACATAGTGGACCACCAGTCATTGAAGTTTTAGTTGAATCAATAGAGAAAGGTATTACTAGTACACATGTACCTCGTTTTGTTAGAGATTCAAATCCATATTTTACAGACACTCAAATTGAACCATAACCAGAACATAGTGATAAATCAAGTACCACTATCAGTGGTGGGGATGGTATGGGTACTAGTACTACTATTTTTGGTGAACAAGTGCAACAACAAGAAATCTCTCATAAGAGACCAATACTAGAAGATACTATAATAGATCCTAGTGATCAAGGCATTGTGAAGAAGAAAAATGTTGTGACAACTCCAACTCCATCAATTTCTACTCCAAAGGTATTGTTTGCAGCTTCATAACAAACCCCTCAAAATATACCAACAACTACATTTTTAAGGGACAATGAGATAGGATTTGGAATGGGTATTTCTAATCCGCATTAGTTAAAACCACAAGCATAGGTGGAGGTACCTAAATCATTACAAGTTCTATTTCACCATTCAAACATTCAATTGCCTCATCAATCCCATATTTTCAATACAATAATTGCCTTGGTCAATTTTTTGACAGAGAAAATATGAATAGAGAAAGTAAGAAGTGAATGAAGATGGTTGTGCTTACCGCAGATGCAAAGGAACTACCTACATTGAACAAGGTCTTTCCCACATATAACATAGAGAAAGATATAATTGATTTCATGGTTTTTATTCCCCTAAATTAAATTCAAAATAACCACAAATTCAGATATATCCCTCTAAATTTCATGTTAGCAGCATCCGCATGGATTTTTCTAGAGTTCAAAATGTGGACAAAATTAATGTATCCAAAAAGACAAATGAAGTGGTCTACACATCACTACTCAAGCTAGAGAGAGAGAAAACTAAGCTGGAGAGAAAAATAACAAAGTTACAGGAAGACTTGGAAAATCATAAATCAAAGAGGAAAGTAACAAATAACAAGAGCGGTGAATTACAAAAAAAGGATAAAAAATTATACCTAGATACATCTGCAATTTCATAGAACGATTTGACGGAGGAAGAACTAAATGAACTAAAGAAAAGATTGGATGAAAGCATCAAAAAATGTGATGATGAAAGATCCACTTCAACACAATTATACAAAATTTTGGAGGGTTTTATTACCTCAACAAAAATATTTATAGAATCAATTGGACAAACAGACGAAAAGAGATAAACAGTAGGAAGAAAAAGAAGGGGAAAAAAGAAAAAAAGGTGAAAGACTGGCACAAGAGTTGCATAAGGCAAAAGATACAATTAAATCTTCCTGCGATAGATGGAATGAAAATAGGAAACATAAAATGAAGTATATAAAACATAAAATTTTGGGGGAAATAATACAGAGCAATGAGTAGTTGTGCCAGTGGTTACAATTGAATGAAATTCTAAGAGTACATTATGGAAAGCTTAGCCAATACATTTGTTAGAACATAAATGTTTATTCAAAACATAAAATTGCAAAGCATATTTTGTGAACAGTTTACCAAGCCAGTGAAAACTATTTGGCACCCAAGGGAATCGACAACCGCATTGATGCCTCTCTAAAGGCATCATCTATCATTCAAAAATGTGTGAAACTGTGGGAAGTATAGGAATCTAGATAGGATTTCAAAAAATATGAAGAAGCTGCATGGAAAGGTACAAAAATTGATAGATAATGATTTTTCAAGGATTTTTTATACAACAAATATATACATTGAAAATGTTGCTTTCAAAAAAAAGATGGAGGATAAAATGAAGTCTAATTTAGACTTGCTTCCTAAGGACGCAAGTGAGGTGAGCTTTCTCAATTTCATTAAATCATTAATAACCTTGAATGCGGCATTGGATGAAACAATGGTGTCAAGTTCCTCTTCCAAATATAAATTGTTGACAAATTTTTAGGTTACTTGCCATACGTTACAACAAATTGGACTTCCATCAAATGGAGAGTGGAGCACCCAGCAAAAACTGACACAATAATTTCATAATATTTCTATTCCCAAATTCTTTAAATTTTCTTGTTTTCTCTATTTGTAATTTCAAGGTTTTCATCTTTTCTCTATTCAAAATTTTTCATGGCTTGAATTAAGTTTAACTTTGTCTATTCGTAATTTCAAGGTTTTCAGCTTTTCCTGAAAAAGGACAAGTAATGAGGTGGAAAAATTTTAATGGGCCAATAGATTTAGTGCCTTGGTAATTGATTTTGATGTCTTGTCTTGACATGTTGCAAATTAACCTGAAGTTGTTGTTTCTCCCTTGTTTCTATAAACAGGGTAATTTGCAAAGGGTTCTAAAATTTTGTATGGACTCTTGAATCTTGACTCTTGAGGGTAGATGAAATAGATACACTATTGCATATAGAATCACACATAGTTGTGTATTTAATGAATTGTATAGTTATATTTTGAGATAAATAATAAAAATCTCACCATGTATAAATAAACATTACTTTATCAATAAACAAATTATCATTATGTTGTTTCTATTTTCTGTAAATAGAATTTTCAAAAATGCAAATGTATATCAATAGTAAATGCCATTGATGGAAACATAAAATATCATCAAACAATACCACATTAAATATTTTGTAATACAAACTATGGAATACAATGATCAATTTAATAATTAATAAATACCTAGTAACTGATAGTGTTAAATCTCGTAAACTTTCCAAAGTATCTCATCATCCATCTCATCATCCTCATCCTCAAATTGAGAGATTCCTTGATTATTCTTTGTGTTTTCTTCAGTCTACATACCTCTGCTTGGCTCAATCTCAAATATTCCAGTGCATGTGTTACTTTGATTCATTTTGTCATTTCCAATTGTCCCACTTTGGTTTGAAATGTTCCCCACCCCTCTTCTTTCACATTTGGACGTCCAGATTGTCAGTTCTCTATCATAAGGAAAACTTTTGACATCATACCTAGATGTATAAAACCTAAAGAAATTTTCCAAACTATTGTCTTGTTTATTTCTATTCTTCAATTTCAGCAACCTCCACCGAACCCAGTATCATGTTCTGACATAAATTAGCAAGTTTTCAAATTTACGATATTGAATCACGCATAATTTCTCTCTGACCTAGAATTTTCCAAATCTTTGTTATTGATCCATGTTCATTGGGTTTTTCCATTTTTTTATATTGTTCACTCAAATATATTGCAAAACGGGCTGATTTCTCTCTAATCATAGATTCATTTAAAATTTTATTTATAGTTTGTGCATTGAATTCTACATTTTTGCAAAATTGGTGTATCAAAAGAGTTAGCTTCTGACTATAATAAGTTGGATAGTTGAGGATATAATGTTGAGGAAATACAATAGGCATGGATTTAATTATATCCTCACAAGTTAATTGTTCTCTAATCTCTTTGGAAAGAGAAATATCAATTTCCTTTAGAGAAGTAGGTATAGATTGAAGGATCTCGCAAAAATCTTCCCTTGTAACACTTATTTATTTCTTCTTAGGGTGCTTTTAACCTAGTTCTATAATCATGGAAATGTAGTACATGGGTATCTCACATCTGTGTATACTGATACATAAATCCTCCTCTGCATTGATCTATAAAAAAAATTTAGGATTATCCAAAACTTTATATTTTTTTATTATTTAATGTTGGCCCATACTTATAGAGATTATTGAGGTTCATGCATGTCAGTTTACGTAGCTTATCATATTTTTCAATATACAAATCTCTTTCTTGGGATTTTTCATAAGTTTTCTCATTTCCTAAAGCATAGGGAGAAGACCTCCTAAAGTTAAGATTGTCTCTATATTATTTAATCTATGAAACAACTTAGCACTAGCACTAGCATCTTTCTAATTCTCTATTGTGAGGCGATGTTCCTATATTAATCTAATTAAGGATGGATATTCTGAATAAATTTGATGCACTAGTCCATCCAAGGAGACCCATTTGTATCAACATCCTTAAGAAGCTTGTTCCCATTGCTTATTGCATCAGAAAAACTTTTAAATTCCAAAGACCATTTGGGACTTCAACAGAAGTATGAGTAGAGATCTCTAACTAAATCTTTAGCATTCCTCACTAGAGGATAGGTTATCACAATTCTAAAAGCTAGATTCATTTTGTAGGCCATATAGTGAACAGAAATCATGTAGGGTGGACAAAAATTTAATATCTTTTCTCAAAGAAAATTCCTCTTACCTTGCATTACTGAAGCTCTATCTTCTCCTACATATATCAAATTTTTGGAAATTCTCAACTCATCCATACCTCCATATTCAATGAAAGAACTCTTAACTAGTTGAAATACAGCTTCTATTGTCACACTCTCCTTCATTTTAGTAATATATAGTACATGAGGTTGGCGAACATGATTTTGAACAGTATAAACATGCATGCATACCCAAGATGTATTATCTATTCTCGTAACCTCATCTAAATACAATGCAATAAAGTTTGACTATCTTATTTTTTCCTTCATATCAACTTTTTCAACCTCAGCAAGGCAACTTGCCCATTCCCATCCACTATTTACTAACCAATGAATGTGAGGATAGTTGGGAAATTTCAACCATTCTAATAAATCACTCATTTTTGGGTAGTCTATCATAGTACGTCCTCTCTTCAAAAGGTAAAAAATAGCACTTAACTGAACAACTTTTCCCAGTTGCTCTATTGGCATTGCTTTTCCAAGAATAGATTCAATAGAACCTTTATGTTCTGCATGATTCACCTATTGTATTTTCAAGTGTGCATTACATTCTAAAGCATTCCTAACATGCTGACATTGCTCCTTTGTTTTCTATCTTATCACAGATTTTTTAATTCCATCTATGATTTTCTTCTCATAAAATTCTCATATATGCTTCTCTACAGTGTCAAGATTTAGCTACAACCTCTTTCCCTTACTATGTCTCCAACTACAAATCTTATGCATGCATTCTACTGGAGGATTATCTTTATCTAGATTCTCCACTCGTTCAATGAATACAAACTTTGACACCCAATCAATTCTAAAACTCCTCATCGACATATCTCACTCCTAAGCCTTTCCTGATCTGGATTTTCTTTTCCCCTTCTGTTCATAATCATCATCATCTACGGCATTGTCACCCTTTTTGATTATCTCATTCTCACTACCCTGAATATCAACCACATAATCTTCTTCAAGATCATTGTCCTCTGATATATCACATTCCCTGGCTTCTTCAATATTCGGTGTAGGTTGTGAATCTTGTAGTTGTACTTGTGATAGTGTACCTTCATATTTTTCAACATAAACATTATTAAATTAAGTTAAGGTTCTGCATTTTGTTGGCCTCTCTTGGCATTCGCCACATTCAAGAGTCTTACCCTTCTTCCTATTTGACACCTCCAACAAAATAAAGGCTATAAAAAACTATTTATTATTTAAGAAGCAATAATAGATATTAGACGATATGATTCATTGGCCATAGGGGCCAGCCTATAATCTATATGTCTAAGGAGTGCTCTGTCTCCCTTCTCAATAAGAATGAACTAAAAATCACAAACAAATTGAGATGAATAATTTTATAACTTTTCAAAAAAATGATCACTTACCTTCATATTCTTACTGAGTAGCATTGTTGGAGTGTGCACTAGCAGTCATCAATGCAATAATGATTGTTCCTTGTCTAAAACTAGGCTATTGATTTGAATTGAGATCTCATAACTGACCAAATTGTGTAAAAATAAAACTGGTCTATCATTGTATTTATACCAATCCATATTTGGCGAATTTAGCAGCAATTTTAAATTGCATACAACTATTTGGTGAATCTCGCGTAATTCTAACATGTCTTATGTAAATTTAGGGTGATTCAAACCTCAACAAAATATATATGTTTTTAATTTATGAGGTGATTTATGGATCAGCCATTAAGCTAGACTTATAATAGAATTGGCAAATATTATGGTGAATTTAAGACACACATCCAAAAAATGGTTGGTGAATTGAGACATCATGCAAATAGAAACTTGCATGGCTATTGGTGAAATTGGTCGTCAATTAAGACACACTTCTGAATTTGTAGGTGAAAATATTAAATACACGTGTAGATTTTATTAGTGAAACCCTTATATCGATACATAAAAAATATAAATTCGGGTTGAACTGGCCACCCCATTTATTCGACATTTTCAAACATGACAATGTGAAATATTTTCCAATTGGCGAATATTTTCCACAAAAGTTACCCCATTCCTTTGAATAATAATTTTCTAGGATAGCTCATCTTGTCATTGTTTCCACATCACCTCAATCTTAAGTTTGGATTACTTTTACTATCCTATCATATAGGAACATTAGTTAATCCTACATTGACCATCACATCCATTAGTATCAATACTAGGTGTTTTCAACTCATGTTTACCTATCAATTTATCCTTAGCTTTTAGGTCATTCTCCCACATTACATTTTATCAATCCTTGTCACCAATAATTAGATGATTAGGTCATCCTTGATTCATAATATCCACCATCTCCCAAACATATTAGGTCATACATTACATGTCACCACAGACACATTTTCAAAAGACAAAGAAAATGGATCCAAATTTTGGTGTTGGTCACTCGTCTAGCATTGTGTCCAATGATACTAGCACTCTTGTCATCTTTGACTTCAATAATAAAATCCAATATGAGGAGGTCATGATGGATCAAGATGAGGTCCCTACAAAAATTACCATGGAATCATTTATGAATCAACCTATTTAGGCATCCATGATTAGTCACATCATAGGCAGAAAATGTGAAACCATCATTGCCAATTTCATATGGGAAGGTGTTTCTATTCCATGATATATCATGCCTCCCATGGTCATCAATCTAACACCACCCTTTTATTTCCCATATGAAGCATGGAATAATGTTGTACAACAACTCCCTAATCCTGGTTCTTCATCCACACAACTTTCTATCTCCATTTCTCAACCCACTCAACCTGTAGGAACACAACTTATGGTTCATATTGTACCCCAACAACCTAGTCTCACTCTTGTTGGGGATAAATCTATCAACCCACAAAAATAATCCATTGTGCAGACATCGCAACAATATGTTATGCAACAATCATAACAGCAATTCATGTAGTATACTACTGGGATGCCACACATGGGACCCATAAATAAACCTTTATTACAATAACCCCTTTAGCTACAATCGCACCATTATCCATCCTCCAATAATTGATAGAACAAGATAAATCCACATCCCACCCACAATAACCCATGCAGTCATAGCAATCTACACCCATTTCCCAAACATTACCACTTCAATAAACCACCCACACCATGCAATCTTCTCACATCACACAAATATTGCATATCACACAGGCCCTTCATACTACAAAGCATCATTATCTTATTTTCATTTTTCACAAATTGAAATGAAAACCCAAGGCATTCCAACCCAATCACATATTTCTAATCCCCCACTTCTCACCTCTCAAGCTTGTACACAATTCATAACCCAATTCCTCACACAAACTATAGCTCCACCTCCACAACCCATCCAACCTCAAAAACAACATATATTTGCACCCACCTACATCAATTATTTGGGCATGCCTACATCCACATTCGTTCAAACAATAGTTCCTCCCCCACCTCCACACCAACCTAGTTCACACATCACACCAATGTCTACATATGTGAACTATCTCACTACACCATATACTCATATTCCTACATGAGGTATGTATATGCCTCTTGGTATCATAAATATGTATCAACCTTGCATAGGTAAAATATAAACCGCATCCTTTGAATACCAACCATCTTAGCAACAACAACAACCTTTATTCTACTAACAACCCTTGCAATATCTAAATCTACAATTGTATTCACAACTTGAGTATCAACTGCAATAGAAACACCCTCAATATCAAGGCCAACAATTCCTTCAATATCAACCCTAGATCCCCTCTAAAAAAAAATATATCTCACTTATGCACCCACACAGCCTACTTACCAAGAACCCCCACCCCTTACCAAACTCCATAATTTGTATACCAACCATCCGCACAAACCTATCAAATACCTACTTATATGCCATCACAACCTGACCCATATATTATACTAGGATCCAATGTAATTGGTGTGCCCACTCTACAACCTATTAAACTTGAGTGGGAGGAGATTAAAAATTCCGTAAGGGAGTTATGTGCAGGGACCGAGACCAAGACATTCAAGTTCAAGAAATTTTGTCCTTATCCATTTGGAAAGTCCATCACTTTGATCCCCTTGCCCAATAATATCAAGACGCCTAAGTTTAATAAGTATAGGTTAAAGGGTGGTCCAGTTAACCATGTTAAATAATTTTACATGGATTGTCAATTTGTAGCCTACAATGACAATTATCTTATGTGCCTCTTTCCCAAGAGTCTAAGAGGATATTCTCTAGAGTGGTTCTATAAGATTCCCTATGGCACAGTCAACACCTTCGTAGAGCCAACTCAAATATTTATGTCAGAGTACGCCCACAATGTTGAGAGTGAACTTACTCTCTTTGATCTCTTCAATGCTAAATAAAAAGGTGGATAAATCCTTATGGGTTACCTTAAAATATGGCAAACCCTCTCAACTCATCCACCATACAACCCCTAGAAAAACACCTAGTGAATTTTCATTGATAATCTACATCCCAAGATGGAACACCATAAAAAGGTGGATAAATCCTTGTGGGTAACCTTAAAATATGGAAATCCCTCTCAACTCATCTACCATACAAACCTCTAGAAAAACACCTGGTGAATATTTTCATTGATAATCTACATTCCAAGATGGCACACCGTATGTGGATGAATTATATCCATATCTACCAAGATGTCTATGAGAAGAGGACTGATATTAAGAGAGGGATACTAGTTGATTACATCATCAAATACTATAAGGAAAGTCACAATAACAAACCTAGTAATGATCACCCTTGATTCTAGAATACGAAAAAATATGTCACAGGGTGATGGAGCCACCTATACTAAACATTTACAAGTTCTTATTGATGCCCATGCTCTATCCCCACCTATTTGTCAACAACTAACACACTAAAATAATTCTTGATGCATTCAAGGATGGATAAACCTCAAAAGATCAGTATGATTCTTGCAGCAAATGCAACACAACATAAATAACAAGAACAACAAGCCAACAATGTGAAAATGAGATATCAGCCTTCAATTATCATCGGTAAATAATTTACAATAGATCTGCAATATGCAATCTCACCTACCAAACATACATGCCTGATTATGATCAAAAATTTCTTACAAACCCTAGCCAATTTGCGACAGATAATATTATGAAAACTACCTTTCCCCTTAGGAACAAGTCAAAAATCTTATAAAGCAATCACAATCATTGGTCGGCCTAGAAAAGATCACATTTTTTAAGAATAAGAAAATGTGTTACAACAATTAGGTCAACACCCAAAACAGTTGGATCAACCTCTAATGCAAACAATAAGAAATGTGATCATACAATAAGATCAGCCTCAAACATATCAGTGAGCTGGCATGATCACGCTTGGAAAAACTAACTAGTAGATTGGGAAAATGATCATAAAACCAACCATAGACCGGTAACATAAAGAATAATACAGTCCTACAAAAAATTTGCAATAACTCACATGCAATGAAACCAAATGAGTTGTGATCATATGAAATGATCCATCACTAAGCCACGAACATAGTGCCACAACCGCAACCAAAAATAATAGCTACAAATCTATTTCCAACAGAAACACCAGACTAAAAGAAAATTTTTTTGGTTGATGCAAGATTGCTAAGAATCCCAAGATTCTCCAACATCAATTATATCTCATATCCTCAAGACTCATCCACACCAAAAGTCTAGAATAAACAAAAAAGAACCTTCACCCCCTTGGGTGAGCTTCACCCCCTTGGGTGAACCATTGGATGTGATTTTCAATAGAATGGCTAAGCCCAACCTAAAATTCTACCCACAAACCCAACCCTTTGATGAGTACACTCCTAAACCTATGTAGTATAAGGAGAATGAGTATTGTGATTATGATAGTGTTAAGGGAAACGCTACCATTAAGTGCATGAAACTAAAGAATTACATACAAAATTTTATAGATCATAAGCACATCATTTTTTAGCCTCCTTCGCATGCTTCACCGAATGAAAATCCACAAATCTATCAGGACGTGTTTCCTAAACACAACAAAGGTGTTTCCCTTCTAATACCTATCAGGGACCCTAGGTTTAAGGTCAAGGTAATAAGAACACTGGCAAGGATTACACTATTGCATATCTTAATTATGGAAATATTGTTAGTTGTATCACATAGGTTGAGGATTTTATACAAATTATTTGCACCAGGGGACAAGAAACTCAATGAGTGGACACTACTAGGAGAGGAAGAATATTTATTACTAGAGCTACCACTGCATCCTCCTCTAATTCATAATATAACATCTTGTAAAACCTTTTAGAAACACCTGCCCGAATCTCCATTTTAGATCTCCTTCTCACCTAACCTATTCATAAGAAGATCCTCACTAAAGCTCTCCAAGATTCTCTTGTCCCAATGATATTGATCCCACATAATTTCAAGCCCTTGTGGGTCATTTAGTATCATCTTGTAGCTTTTCATTCGAGCCATCCAACATGCCTTTAATTTCACCTAATCGTAATATCCCTATTTGCATCATTGTCATAGCCAATTGCTTCACCCTAAAGTGATTCATGATTGATAATGGCTTGGCCCTAAATTTATGTACATTAAAAATTTTAAATAAAGTGGGCTTGATGCAGGAGCATCCTAGGTGTAAGAGCAATCTTGCATCACCCAAAAATATTTTATGGTTTCTTTTCAATAAGGACTATTTTGTGCAGAGTCTCTATTTCATGAAAGTTACTATTTTTAGTGAGGTTTCTATTTCAGCTCATAATGTTCTATTTTCTTCCCTGGAGATTCACTTTGATTGTATCATCTTGCTAGTAAAGTTTCATTGCCATATCAAGTCTAGTTTTGTAGATATTGGATATTTTTGGTATTAGCAGCAGGGTACAGAACCTTCAAACTCAGTTTTGAAGGCTTTTTGAGGCTCTGAATGGGTCTAGCAGTGGAGGACATAATATTCCATGTTGATCTTGATCTCCCATACAACATCCTCCTTAGTTTCCCATTGATTCATGTCATGTAGGCTATTCCCTCAACCTTCCATCAATGTGTCAAATTCCCTTGCAATGGTGAGGAGGTCACTATCCATGCATATCCTTAGCCTTTTTCATATTGTTGTGTGCTTGAGTCTTCATTCCTTCACTCCCATAAATTCCTTGGAATTTATATTGGAATTTTAGTCTCCTTCTCTTTCAACTCCCATCAAGACTTTGACACCATTATTGCATCTGCCCTATCCCACGTAAAGATTAATAAAAAGGGTTGCGGAGAATATAGTCTAGCAAATGCTTTCATAGTAGGGGAACTCCCTCTAGATACTCATACACATGGTATACCTTCTCACCAATAGAAACATAAGGAACCTCATGTTAATAGTTTTGGTTCCTCCACCTTCCAGTCATATGGAGAATTAGGTGATGAAGAGATTTAATTAGACATCAACAAATGGTTGTACCAAGACACAAATCATAATGGAGGTAAACTCCTTGATTATTTCAAAGGAAATACCCAAAATCCCATAGGATAGCAACCAAAAAGTGGGATTATAAAGTAGGTTTCTTAGGCCATAAAAAAAAGGTATGAAAGCTCCTCTTGAGCCATCTAAGCATCCCAAAAATCATGTTCTTGGTTTTGGACAAACCGTGAGTAATAGAACCTCCGGTTCTAAGAAGATCTTCTCTAGTATGGGTGGTGACCTCATTATTTTTGGAGACATTCCTGAAGAGGAATTCAAGGGAGCCTATGATAGTATACATAATGACACCATCCTCCTTAAAGATTTATTCTCTGTGAACTATCCATCAACGTAATTGACCTCCCACTTACACATCCTAAACTCATAGTCTAGGACCAACCACTAGTACATTTGAGGCCAAATTCTTATAGCTATCTATGGGAATTGTAACACCTATTTGTCAACCATTTGACAGATGCATCCGTCGAGGTGATTGCATTGGAAATTATGACAGAAGTGGTAACCATCGGTATTATGACCAAAACATCTGTCAAAAATCACCACACTAATTGAAACTTCCTATATCATTTCTTACGGTTCATCTATCAAAATGCCGATGGAAAGTGTGGACTCTCTAAAGGACATATTGTCAAAAAATAGAGTTTCTCTGATGTTATATCTGTCAGAATATTGATGGATATGTAGTGACTATTCTACAAGAAAACCCATTGGAGGTATAGCAGTCTTGTCAAACATGTCTGTCAAAAATAGAGTCTGTCTAATGTTATACCTGTCAGAAGGGCGATGGACATGTTGTGACTTTTCGACATGACATCCCATTAGACATATATCACTTTTGTTGAAGATAGCTATCGAAACTAAATCTATCTGACATTGAACCTGCCAGACTACCGACAGGAAGGCCCGTCGTATGTTTAGCATTTTTGTCGAAGAAGATGTCATAAGCATCGAAACTGCGATGGATTGGCACACTAAAGATAACAAAGCTCAAGAGACCATCATAGAGGGTCTCCATCTTTGGTCCATATTACTGAAAAAAAATTTTACCTTTCATTAGCTCAACAAATGTGAGGATTTGAAAGAATTTAATAGAATATTTTCATGATAATGTATATTATTTAAGTCAACGTTGCACGAATTTATCTACTTCGCACAATTGTGGACTATGAAGATAGTGATAAAGAAGCATCTCCTCTCATGGCCTTCATTACTCAGGCCATGGGAGGGGATATTTCTTTATCGCTATCCCCGCAATCCACAAGTATGGGAAATAGATAAATTTGTGTAGAGTCAAACTAAAATAATGTACATTATACATGAAAATAGCATCTATTAAATTCTTTCAGATCCCCGCATTTGATGAGCTAACGAAATATTAATTTTGTCTTCAATCGTATGGACCTAAAAAGATGGAGACCAACTATTATGGTCTCTTGAGCTCTGCTATCTTTAGTCCTAGCTATTGGGTAAAGCTTGAAAGAATTATACCTGCCGATCGTCAAGAATAATCACCGCCTTACCTTTATGTACACTGCATAGTATCCAATATATTACTAAATATAAAGAGAAGGCATAAAATATGAAGAGAAGGTAGAAAATATGAATGGATAAAAGAAATGAAAGATAACCTATTTTGGAACTTCTTTCCATAATTGCTTAACCAGGTCCTTATCTAAAATAACCTATTTTGGAACAATCAATTTGTGAGTGAACCTTGAATCATATACTCACTTCTGCATCTATTGAAAAAAGTACAGCATACCATATTCACTTGTGCGATGTTGGTGACCTCCTTGTCACGAGTAGAAAACATTATTTTGAGACTGCTCAACATGAGATGATGCAGGACTCATGGTACATATAATTCCTGTCCTAGAATTACCACCAAGAGAAAGCTGCAAAATCCGAGTGAGATTTGAGTCATGGTAAGGTATGTAACCATTCCTTTTTCCACCACAGCACCCACAATATCAAAAGGAAGTAAGCATATAATGATGTAGAAAAATAACATCTGAGAAATATACAAATCTTTGTTGTAATGATTCCAGTCTAGTATGTAGATAAGATCTATGAAATAAAGAGCAGTTCTATCAGAATAAACATCTTAGAAACAAGAGATAGCTAATATATTAGTATACCTGAGTTTACGTATTACAGTACTTAAATTTAGTAAGCTTCGATTTATATATATGACACCCTTCCTTGAGCCTAGTCCCTTATGCATTTGTTTGTGATGCACGCTCACTTCCAGCAAGATCAACAAAATTCTGTACAAAATAGGATCCAACTAGTCATATAGGAATTTGAGAATCAAGAAAATCCTATGAATAATAAGATAACCTTGCCTATAATATTTTTTTGTTGATGTTGAGTGAGTGTCCTTACCAATAAACATCACAAAAATATACACAAGATAATCCAAAACTGAAATCTCCTAAGAATATCTAAGCGTTGAAAGCTACATTTATTAAAACTACAATTCCAAAAGCACAGCATACCAGGTTAGCAACAAGGGACTTAACGGAATTTTATGCTGATCTTAGTGTATTCTCCATAGTCTGCAAGGAAAAAATCAATGTTGCATAAGCAAAATGTCAAACTTATTTTATACCAAGTTCTAAGTTTGATAGAGGAATTATTTATAAGACTTACCAATCTGATAATTTGATGTGATCTTGAGCTTGTGTCATTTAGAGTTGTCTCTCCAAATTGCCTCTGAACTGCAGAGGTTGCCAGAACATTTATAGGCATTGAACAGATATAACATCACCCATCAAAATTTTTTATATCAAAGTATTAAACATAAGAGACAGCATTTATCATGGTAACAAAGGATCCTAATTTCCAGTTACAGTATAATATCAAAGCATTTTACCACAGTTAAAAGTAAAAAAAAATTGAAATACTTGTCCATTTGCCTAAGACTATGCTTCTCTTTACATTTCGTTCAATTACATATTTGATAGAGATTACAAGTGCTATAAAAGAATCATCATAATAAATGTATGGAAAATAGAGAATTTTTACAAATCTTTTGTTTAAAAGTAATCTATTGAATGAAGTATTTACATGTTGTCTCACACAATCCATGAGACAGACCTTTTCTTATTCAATACACATTAATAACAATGCATACATGAATAAGTAAATGAAAGATAAATAATGTAAAGAGGTTAACCAACCATTGCCTATATGACTAGAACAAAATTTGTTATATCAAAGCATTAAACATAAGAGACAGTATTTATCATGGTAACAAAGGACCCTAATTTCCAGTTATAGTATAATATTAAAGCATTTTACCACTGTTAAAAGTAAAACAATTGAAATACTTGGCCATTTTCCTGAGACTGTGCTTCTCTTTACATTTCGTTCAATTACATATTTGATAGAGAGTACAAGTTCTATAAAAGAATCATCATAATAAATGTATGGAAAATAGAGAAATTTTACAAATGTTTCATTCAAAAGTAATCTATTGAATAAAGTATTTACATGTTGTCTCACACAATCCATGAGACAGACCTTTTCTTATTCAATACACATTAATAACAATGCATACATGAACAAGTAAATGAAAGATAAAGAATGTAAAGAGGTTAACCAACCATTGCCTATATGACTAGAACAGAATTTGTTATATCAAAGCATTAAACATAAGAGATAGGATTTATCATGGTAACAAAGGATTCTAATTTCCAGTTACAGTATAATATCAAAGCATTTTACCACTGTTAAAAGTAAAACAATTGAAATACTTGGCCATTTGCCTAAGACTATGCTTCTCTTTACATTTTGTTCAATTACATATTTGATATAGAGTACAAGTGCTATAAAAGAATCATCATAATAAATGTATGGAAAATAGAGAAATTTTACAAATGTTTTTTTCAAAATTAATCTATTGAATGAAGTATTTACATGTTGTCTCACACAAACTGTGAGACAGGCCTTTTCTTATTCAATACACATTAATAACAATGCATATATGAATAAGTAAATGAAAGATAAAGAATGTAAAGAGGTTAACCAATCATTGCCTATATGACTAGAACAAAATTATTTATATCAAAGCATTAAACATAAGAGAAATCATTTATCATGGTAACAAAGGATCCTAATTTCCAGTTACAGTATAATATCAAAGCATTTTACCAATGTTAAAAGTAAAACAATTGAAATACTTGGCCATTTGCATTGAATCTTTTCCTTTGTCCAAGTTTTGGGCATTAATTGGAGCTAACATTAGAAGCAACTTGGGGTACTTCATTGCAGAACAAGCTATTCATGTTTGGATTTTCCATGTGGTCTTTCCAGATGTAGAGGTTGGGTCATCCATTGGGCTTGAGAAGCAGATTGTGGAGGAGGTTGATTGTGGGGAACTGGTCCATTGTTTGTAGGAGGAGATTATGATCTTGAGGAAGGAATCCAAATGGTTTTCTCCCAAAGGAAGAATTGGCATCCTTAACCATAATTATTAACACACTCAACTCACCCACAAGAATATTAAGCTATAAATTTCTAGCAAATTTTTTACATCTTTGTCAGATGTTTCGCGGAGGATGGCCAAGTAGATGGAGGTTGATCTTGGGTTGCAGTTTCACTATCATGAGGTTTATCTTGGGTTACAGATAATTTTACAAAAATAGTTGCCCCTAGGTTTGATGCATCATCCACACATCCAACTCCAAATGCACTAGAGACTCTGCAACTAGTAAATCTAGAAACTATAATTTAGATATTGATGTCTTGGGTAAAGATATGTGGAAACAATTAGTCTCTATGTTTGAGTACAAAGTTCAGAAATATCATAGCCATTTCCTGGCTGGTAAGCTAACTTATGGTTTGTATACTACAAGTGTCAGCTACTCATGTTTATTATTTGATCCAATGGTATTAAAGTACTTATAAGTTTGAACTATAACTGGGCATATAACACAAAAGAAAGGCTAAATGCACAATATTTGTTTCTAAAAGCATTTTAATGGCAGACCTTATTTGGACATGAAGAATAAAAGACAAAAAATGTGATTGAAAATGTTGGAAACTTGAAATTGTTAAATAACTAATGTAGAAAAATGTAGTGAACAAGCACATGAAGAAGAAAAGTTATATCAATTTTTGCACTGTACTCCAATGTCTTCACAAGTGGATATAAATAGATGTAAGTTTTACATACTACTTTTTCTATTCCACCCACAAACACATTGATGAGAATTTTTTTTCAAAATTTTAATTATTCAAGTTTTCTTTATCTCCTATATGGCATCCACTCTTCATCCTATCCTTCATCCTCCTCCCATGTTCCTCCAATGTGCTCCTCTATCTTGAATTGATGTTTACTCCATGATACTGCTTTTGGCTTGAATGTGATCACCTCTAGCATGCTCCTCTAGTTTGAATACCTGTCATCTATAGAACTACCACTTAATTGAAGAAAGACTACAACTTCAGCTTGCCTACAAGTCCTAAGATGCCTCTTGGGGAGATTTCAACCATGGTCTTCAATATGATAACCAAGTGACACTAGCACTTGACCAAAATGCCTATGACAACACATGGTTACTTTTATTGCAATTCTTATATGTGATTACATTTGTGCTCAAGCAACAGGCCTAGGATAAATAAGGGATTTATCATAAGATCCAACAAAGAGGTTTTTTCCTAGGCATGTGGCTGCTATGTATGTGATGAATTGAAATTTTTTTTCCAAAGATATGTCAAGGCTTTGAGGCTGGCTGATATTTAAATCTAGAGATGAATAGCTTGGTCTACAATGAAGTACCCCAAGTTGCTTCTAATGTTAGCTCCAATTAATGCCCAAAATTTTGTTGCATCCCCCCTCTCTACACCCAAGTCGTCTATAGTTCTTACTTCTATTTGTATAATGGACCTAATGCAAGGAGTATCTTTCCCAAAATATCTATTTGTTTCTTCCTCTCAACACTAGAGATTGGTGCATTATAACTACATCACTAGACTTGTGCCCCTACTCATGATTACTGCCATCTTCTCCTCTCAAACTCTTCATCCTAATGAGGGATCATGAATGTGTGGAGTGTGATTCAAAATGTTGATGAAAAAGGCACTGACCCAATAGAATCTAGAAACAAGATACAGTAGTCTAAAAGTCTGCAAACTTTCATGTTGACATGGAAATGAAACTACACAAAGTACACATGGATATGAGGTTGACAAGAATCCTTTTTTGCTATGTGATGTTGACCTTACAAACATAAATTACAAAGGAAAAAAATTTCACTTTGAGCTCTGCACCATAATTTAGGGTGGGTTAAGCTAGGTGATATAGATGGAATGTGATCTGAGGATCAGCATCTCTGTCCAACAGTATGGAATTTATCAACTTCACTAGTACCAGACAGAGCTTGGTATGTCAATATCCTTGACCTATTCCCTTATTATGTTGCAAAATTATTGGCAAGGAATGAGTCATGGCTCTTTAGATCATCAAGAAGGGATCTATAGGACCAACTTCAATGGTGAATGTACACATTATAAGAATTCAATGCCCACAAGCTAAGCATTGCAGATAAAGGAGATGATCTGTAGAATCAACTCTTACAGAAATTTGCAACTGCAAGAAAATTGGAGTTTCAGGTGGATTGTTTTACTAACTATGGCACTAAAGACTTCTTTGACTAGATCAACTATTATAGAAATTTGTAATTGTGAAGCCAAGAAAAATTGGAGTTACCTGGGGGGTCTTTTAGCAACTGAGCTACTTAAAGAGTTATTTCATCAGGAGAAGCACATCCAGTACTTCACATGTTGAAATGAATCCTAAGCAAAAAAAATTGTGTGTCGAAAGACATACAATTTCAATATACTTGAACAGAACAAAGAAAAACATACATTGCCAATATCCTGAATGGAGTCCTGAGACCTTTTATTTCATAATAAAAAAAAATTCCTACAACCTATCTCATAGAATAGAATAGAATACTTTTTAACGTCCACAAGAAAAAAGAAGCCTATGGGACAGTAAACCCTATTATTTATGCATTGTGAAGTGTTTCTCTTTTGCATTTTATTTTAATAGTGAGCCCTCCAAATCTCTCAAACCATTCTTCGCTAGATAAATATTGAAAAGAGGCTGCTATTAAACCATTTATGATCCTTATTGTGATCGCATTTTCAAAACCCTCTCACATCTCCATTGCATCAACTCTACTACAGTTACATCTCTGATGAAAAACCATTAATCTATTTATCCACATTCAAATTTTTTTTGAATAATCAGAAAGTATAATTTAGTCCAACCTATTCTCAAACCTCAATTTCTATCTTAAAGAAATAGATACAGCAACCCACTACCAACTTAAGTGAAGCATTCTAACTCTATAAGATTGAGATCACTAAACAAGACAAAAGCGACACAAAATAAAACTGTGTTTCATTTATGCCTTTTCCTATTATATAACACCTTAATTTCTATATAACAAAAAACATAACTACACATGAGATTTGGTTGTGTAATTAACTTCCACTGAGATATTGCAAAAGGTTTGAATCTCAAGACTCAAATAATATCAAAATTAAATTTGGAAACCCATCGATTACACAAAACTTCAAACATTTATAGAAACTCATAATATCAAACATATTCTCTTCAGAAGTAGACAGACCATAGATTGTAAGTTCCTTCATGCAAAATAATGGAAACTTAATTATATAATACTAAAAGAATACAAAATATTAAACTAGATTACACATTTGTGAAGAGAGTTTCATTTTTAAGCTGCACTACAGTCACATATCTGATGAATAACCAGAAATCAATGTCACATCTATCTATCTACACACAAAATTTGGTTACAGTATCAGATCAACATGTTATTAAGAGATGGACTTAACTACAATTCAAAAAATAAATCTAAATCTAGAAACCTGATATATATATACAAATCTGACCCTAGATAAGGAACAACCTTATTGAGCTTCACTTTGTTTTGAGAATAGTTTTATATTCTGTACTAAACAGGGCCAACCACGTGAAGGTGGAAGCTCATTTGGCCCCACCCCCCCCCCCCCTNTTTGGCCCCCCCCCCCCCCCCCCTAACATCACTCTAAATTCCCCGTTAACATCTAATTAACATTCATTCATTATTTCATCCATTAATAAAATGTAACATTCATTAATTGTCATATGTGTAATTAAATTATCTTATGTTAGCTAAAAAATTCATGATATGTATATACTCAAAGTAAAAAATACATAGTAAGTACATTAAAAACCACAAGCATCCCATATGAATTAAAAACATTAAAAGGTACATCATGAATTAATTAGGTTAAGCATTGATTGCATAACTGTACATTTCTATTAGAAATCAATATTAAGTAGATTAAGTAGTGATCACATTAATTTACATTTCATTCATGTTATTGATCTTCTTCTTCATCCAACTCATCAACATGATCATCATCGTCGTTGACATCATCACCACCACTGTCATTGTCATCATCTTTGTCATCATCGTCATTAGCATTAGCATCATCATCATCATCATCATCATCATTAACATTATCATCATCATCAGTAGCATCATCACCGTCATCATCTTCTTCTTCAAGAAAAGTTGCATCAGGAACATCATCGACTAAATTTTGATCATGATCATCATCTACATCATCTTCTAGTTGTTCGCAATCTTCTTCTTCCATCACATTATACCTTATCGGCCTTCCTCTTGGATCATATCTAACAAAAAAAAAACCAACCCAATTTATGTGGAACCTCTGAGTAAAATACCTACTCACATTGGCTTGGAAGAACATAGGGCTCATCCCCAACTGGCTCAAACCACCTTGTATTAATCATTGGAAATCCATTGTCATGTTCAATAACAGTTCTCTTGGGATCATTTTGATTAAGTCGTAGCATGTACCATCTGAAAACGAAGAGAACTAATCTAAAGGAATTAAAGTCACAATCAAGTATATCATCCAAAATACCATAGTATCCATTTTCAGACTCTCGAGGATGTAAGTCATTTCTAGATGAAATATTAGTCACCTGAAAGACTACACTTATCCTAGAATCACAAGTTTTCTTTGTGTCATCCAAATTTTTGATGCAAAATTTATGGCCAATGCAAAACATAGCCTTGTGGTGTTTGGCTTGCAAAAATATTTCAAACATGTATAAATTATTGCATCGGGAGTTGATAAACGTATAGGTGATTAACAAATTTACATGTACCTGGAAATCTCTTAAACCATATGCTAAATTTATTTCCCTTTGCATAACATTTGGATCTCCATGATGATGAGCTTCTTTAACCAATGAAGACACAGCTTTCCATGTTAATGTGTGACCTAATTAATGACATCGTTCAATCCATACCGTCATTCAATCTTGATTGTTTTCAATATACAAATGTATTACATCCCACTCTTGAATAGCTATACAAAAATTAAATAGACGACTTACAACTGATTAATTTTAAGGATTAAGAATTAATTAATAGCTACAATAACATCTTATAATTTATTACCTCTCACTTTCCTCAATCTACCTTTCCCCACCAAATACTCCCCTTAAAATTTTCTAATGGTGTCAAGATCCCAAATGCAATCTATATGGATCTTTGTTGCAAGCTTAGGAATATATTCAGTAACATACACCATAGTCTGGTATACCATATATCCCTCCACCATAGAACCCTTAGGATGTTCTCTTTGTCGAACCAAAGCCTTAAAAAAATTCAAGTGTCTCTCAACCATCCACATTGACCAAGTGTGTACTGGTCCACACAATTCAATCTCCTCAACTTGGTGTATGAGGTAGTGTTCTTGTGCATTGAAAACGATTGAAGGTAGACACTTTTTCATTTCACACATTAGATGAGAAATTCTTCTCTTCCAATATTTTAAATATTTTTTATAGATTTCTTTAGATGACAACCACCTACAAGACATTAAAGACACAAAAATATATAAACACGAGACTTTACAATATATTACATAACAAGAAAAACAAATTACGGATAAAATAAATATATATATATACAAAAAATTGAACAGATATCATTTCTTACCTCATGTATTTTCAAAGATCATATATCACTTATTTTATTTTATTGTTGAAGTTCTCTGGGAGAGATAGAGGTAGCACGTACTGCAACAATTATAAAAATAATCATGTCATTCTTTTCTCACATAATACAATGAAAAGTACATGCAATTTACAAATATATTGTAAATACAAAAGAACATGACTTACCTTGATGAAGGTATGCCAATTATGCATTTTCAACCCTGGCCCAAATTCACTTTTCTTTGATATGACATCGCTTATGTTCGCAGCAAATCCTGTGGGAAATCAAATTTTTTGTATGACTTCTTATATGGCATCACTTTGCTGCTCTGTTAATAACCAAGGAAGGGCACTTATATTAATCCGCTCTCCATTTCTATTTGATTCAATGAAATTTTTCATTGCATGATTGGATTCATGAGTGTCACCACAAATTTTGATATTTTTTTCTTTGTCACGCCTTCCATCCAATATCTTCCACAATGTCTTTGTTACATTCTTTCCAATATGCATAGTATCAAAAAAATGTCCAATTTGCAGCTACTCGTAGTAGGGAAACCTACTAAATTAACCAGGATAACTTTTTAGTCCCTTTGGAAGGTTCTCAGTAGTATTTCCTTGATGACCTTCATGATCATCAATTACATAATCAGCAAACAAAATACAATAGAAATATATAAATTCTAAACATAAACCATTAGGTACAATGGTAATACCTTGACAATTAATTCTATTATATTACAATTTTCATAGGCGAGTTGTCATTATTTGTGGCTTAGATGTAGTCTCTTCTTTCCCATTGAAAAGATGTTTTTTGGTAGTTTGATACTTAGGATTTCTATGGAGGAAGTTCCTATACTCATCAAACACCTACTTTCCTAAACTTTTTGAATGAAGAGATTTAATCTTTGGACCACGAAATGGACATGCAAATTTTTCCTTTGTTTGAAGACCTACAAGATAATGATACAACTGGATTAAATATGTTAAGTTTTATATTTAGAATTATCATGTGCAACTTGAATTCACCATAACATACCAGGAAAATGTGTTAGCCATGGGGCATCATGTATTCTCCATACAAGCATTGCATGGAATTGAAATTGTTTATGTCCTATTGGTCTAGAGATGTCATACATAGTGACACCATTCTATAACTCCAGCAACTCGTTGATAAGAGGCTCAATATATACATTCATATCTTTAACTTGGTATTTACCTAGTTGAATGAACAATAATATTACATAATTATTGTGACCATTTTACTGCAAGATTTATAATTACACGCAGATAACTATTAAATGATCAAATACCTAGAACAATCATTTTCAACATAATGTGCTCCCTCTTTATTGACATACATGGAGAAATTTTATTTTTGATGATAAAAATAGGCCAAACATAGTAAAAAAATCTTAGCTCTCCAAAAGGATTGACACCGTCCGCTTCCAATGAAAGCTTGAGATTTCAAGGTTCTTCGATAAAGTGTGGCCACTTTTCCTCTATGTCCTTAAATGTAGAACCATCCACATGCATTCGAATAATGTCATCTTGACTCCTATTGTGTGCATGGTAATCCATAAATGTTTCCAAGATACTATACCTGAAAAATCTTTGCAAACATGGTATAATGGGGATGTAATAAAGAACCTTGCAAGGCACCTTTTTTGTTATTTGATCTGTTTTATATCTACTCGTATGAAATTTAGGGCATTCTGTTGCAAATTCATGTTATTTATGATAAATAATATGATCATTGGGACAATAATATATTGCTTGATACTCCATTCCAATATCTTTCATAGTGGCACATAATTCTCAGTATGAGCGAGGGAGAATATTTGATGGTGATAACAAAAACTCACCTATCAATCTATAGAAAAAAAATATAAATTGTTAATATTAACAATATTTATTTATGGTACATGTTTCACCCTTTAATTACTATAATGACATATATGACATACCTTAGCATACGTGACATTGTTATATTGGATAAACCATTGATAACCTTCAAGTTCAACAACAACAAGACAGCAAAGAGAAGAGTTGTTTGGGAGCCTTCGTAAAGGGTCGTGGCTACCTTCTCAAGTAGAGGTATATCATGGATGACATCAATGTCATCTTGATCATCATCATCATCATCTTGATCATCATAATCAGTTGTGCCAGTACCAAATGTGTCATGGATCAATGTATTAGTACCATCATCTTCAAATGTGTTATACGGCGGATGATCGTCATCTTCCATAGGATCATAATCTTTAGCTTCAATATTCCCACCTCCATGATCCATATTTTCACCTCCATGGTCCATATCATGTACTTCCCTAGGGAGGTTGGCCTATATAAAAATAATGAACACAAACAAACCATGATAATGATCTTATCATCAAGTGTATTTCATATATATATTAATTGTTAAATAAATATAATGAAAAACTTACCAATTGATGATAACCAAACTCCCCTTCAATTTGACCATCCTCCCTACATTGTCTCTTAGTTGTTTTGATTAGCAATCTTCTAGTGTTAAAGCCCTTACAAATGTTGCAGGGGCAATAACATTTTCCATCGCCTTTTCTTTTGAAGTTAGACCACAATCTATTGATTGTATCCCCATTTTTTTCTTCACTTATATTGTCTGACATGATCCTTCTTCACTTAGATTATCTATAACCTAATTATATATAGAAATTAAAAATTTAGTTATGAAATGATGTTTTAGTATAGTATACCAAATTGAAATACTTTTGCTATTGTAGTCTTCCACCTCAAACTCTTTCCAATAATATAGTACCTTCTCTAATCAACTCTTATGCATTCATTTAATATTTATTCATTTAAGGTCAAACTTAAAGTAGATCTCAATGGATGAATCATAAATAGTAGAATCCAATGAATAATAGAAACATATTGTGAAGAGTAATGATGACTGGGATTATCTACTTTGAACTTGTAAAAGTAACTTTGAATTATACAACAATGACCACATTTTTCACCAAAAATTACCATAAGATATAAAAATGTAAAGATGCATGGAGCTGCATATTTGATTTAAATCATGTCTCAAAAGCTAGTAGAATACCCCTATCCAAGTGTCAACTATGTAAGCCTCTCAGAAGCAGAACATAATCAAAAAGAAGGTTAAAGGATAGAATATATCTACTTTTGGTGGCATTTTCACATAAAACAAGGAGATTAGTTCTAAGCTTGAAAATATACAGAATCTTATGGTTTCTAAAAAATGCTCCAAGTCCCTACGTGAAGAAGAAAAATAATGGAGGTGGAAATGGAAAGAGGCTGGAAATATTCATTTTCTGTAAGAAAATTCTCAATTTTTTTAAGTATATTATCATCTTTCACACTGGATAAAAATGAGCATTTGAACATAGGATACAATGTCGAGCTAATTTTAGATATTTATCCTAGTATTCCAAGAGATATCTTGGTAATTTTTAGATCTCAGTCCATTTTTTTAGGAATACAAAAAGAACTAACCCATCATATTAATTCCCACACAAAATAACAAAGTCAATAGAACTTATTTGTTTTTGCATATATATACATATGCATACATACACACACACATATATATACATACATATGCATACATACACACACAATAGTCTTTGTTGACTACTGAAAGGAAGCTATTAGTAGCAAACAATAATGGCTCAAAGACAAAAGGGTATCTAGATCTATCAATTAATAGAAGTATCCCAATCAATAGGGTCCCATGGAGAAATAGATATGGTAGAAGAATATGCTACAATGAATAATGTCATGTACCATAGCTAAAGACAAGAATCAGTCACAGGGGTCAGAAAATATTGAAACAATGCATCAATGAAGTGACCATGTAGAAATCCTTGAATAACATGATTCAAAGAAATGGTTGAAAAGGCAAGAAGAGTGGAAATGCCTTAATAACATTGGTGTAGGAGCTAAAATGTGCCAATAGAGTATATTATTATCATGGAATGTTTTGACAAGTCCATGAAGAATACATTATGAAGAAGCCTAAGAATAGTGAATGAAATGCAATGATAGAGACCCAACTATGGACAAAAGTAGAGGGCGGGTGTTTGCATGAGATTAAGCATGGTAGAGAGTCAAAACTCTGAGATTAATAGCATATAATATGGTGAAAGACATTGAAATAAAAATGAAGTGACACTCAATAAGATTAATCCATGATATACAGTAAGAAGGAAATAAAATATAGAAGCATATCCCAACAAGTCTAAAAGAAAACAAGATGAAAGTGATACGAATCATAAATTTAAAAATCAATAATTTCATGTGTATAAAGATGTTGACTATCATATCTAAATAAATCAATGAAGAAACACTGATAAAAAATGATTAAAACAATATGAATGGATGGTGTTGAAACAATCATTCTTGACAATGGAAATCACTGATGTTGACCATGATAACAATGCTATAGATATTTTGAGCGGTTATCTAAAATTTTGTTAGGAATAAGGTGTCTCAACCTTGGATAATTCCTATTCTTATTATTTGTTTTGTAAAATGTATTTCTTGCAAATAATGTTGATGTGTCGGCATCTTGAATTGTGTGTAAGGAGATCATGGCTAAAACGGTTATGACGAATTCCTATGACACGTAAGAGCTATGTTAGGAAGATTCAATGACAGGTGAAGACATGTGGCAACTGATACGGTTATCGTTAGGAGTAGACCTAAAGAGTGAAGCGCATGATATAAGCATTTTTTAGGGTTGCGAAGATAAGCGATGCGAGTGTATTGTTGGAACGGTTTATGCTGCCGTGATTTTGTCTTCAAGGGTTTCAAAATCTTCTGAAAGAACTTGCATTGCAAGTGTATTGTAACTGTA
>MU227859.1:359393-382287 GCA_018584345.1 Thuja plicata
TCCCCTAACTAGTAGAAGTGCTAAAGATTCACTTATCTTGCTTCGCTTCCCCAAGTATCCTTCATGCTAGCAACATCTAGGTTTCGGATTCATTCATGGGCATCACTTCCATGTAATGAAGAGCCTAATACCCTACTTTGCTACGGGATCCTTATGAAATTTTAACGAAGCCCTATTTAGACTATGTGAATGAAAAACAGTAAACAAACATGACGTTTTGATATTGTCTTTGACTATCGTCTTGCAAGTAAACCGTTAGAATGTTTTAACCTTTGACAAGTGAACTTGCAAACCACTGTTATGCTGCTGCAGAAAAATCAGAAACAGAAAAACCAGAGCAGAAACAGAAATCAGAACAGAGAAATAACAGATTACAGATTTTGCAATTTAATTGACTGTCAGTAAAAGTTCGCGCGAGAAAGTACCCATCGCGCGCGAGCAAGTGCTTCGATGCGCGCGAGGAAACTGTTTCTTCATGTGAGAAAGTGCTAGGAAGGTAAAAGTTCACGCGGCTCGCAGCAAAAGTTTGTGCGGCTCGTAGCACAACTTCGCGCGGAAAGAGCAAAACTTCGCGCGACCAAAGCACAACTTCGCACGAAAATCCGTACCAGTGTAGTACGGACGCACGGCAGAGACCAAAAAAATACAATCAACAGATTCAAAAATGAGGCTAGAAAATTGATTTCTCTGCCCCACGGTGGGCGCCAAAATGTCTGATGTCGAATGTGGACCTCTCTATTCAACACAAACGCAACATAGTCATTATACAATCAAATAACTCACAAAAACAAACATGGATTGTTTGCTCTGCAAGCGTGATTGAAGCGACCTGTTGCCTCCTAATTAGGAGTGATTGTTGTATTTTACCCTCAGAACGAGAACCAACAACCTGACCGTCTCTAATACGGAGGATTTTAAAGTGGAGGTGTGTGAAGAAGAGCCATCAAATGTGAGAAGTATGCATCTAGATATGATAAAATGCTGCTATTCTACGAATTGAAACATGATTTGAGCTATGAAAACTGAATTGCAATTATTCTAAATATGAAATGCAACTAGCTATGGAAGTAAAAGTGCAATTTAAGCTAAGAACTTGAAATGCTTCTAGTCTATAAAAGAGAGTGCTTCAAATCTGGAAAGTAGTGCTTTCTAGACTAGAATTTGATTAGCAATTGCATTGAGAAAGCTCTAAAACATTAATTGAATGGTTAGCTCTTATAAATAGATGATAAATCCAAGATAAACTATATTCAATTACAAATAAATATTATGCTAATTATGAAATAAAGTACTCTAAAAGCATGAAAATCAAAGCTAAAATTGCCTATAGTTATGATGCTCAAAACAAAAGATCTTCACAATGAAGAAAAGAGGTCTCATTTATAGAAAATCGAGGAGAGAGGACGAAGAGTTTCTTGAAAAGAAACAGTTGTCTCTTCATTCTCCATTTGAGACAAATATGCAAAGATTATTAAAATAAAAGAATGAATTATTGACACATAAGTGTCTTTTCATATGGAATTATGGAAATCCCTTTTGAGGATAATTCATTCGATTAATTAAATAACCTTTCGATTCCTTTTATGTATATTAGCCAAAGAGGGTGGATTTGATTTAATTAAAAGCACTTAGGACTTTAGGATTAAATCAATTAATCATAGGGATTTTAGCTAATAATCATTTGAGATTTAGGAATTAAATGTAATGTCGGATTTATGCAAATTTGGGTTTTCTACATTTGAAACTCAGTCAATTAAAGTCAATTAGGAAAAGAATTTGCCTAATACAATAGGACTTCGAAGATGAGAAAATGCACCAAAATTGATTAGATTGTTAAGTGCCAATTTTGGGGTGTTACAACTATAAGTCCTACTATGTGATCTCTAATAATATCCCATGCTAATTTTCCCTCTAAAGTGGCTGGTTTAGGTATGAGATCATACAAATAAGGAAAAATTTTAAGCCACCTACAATGTGTAAGTATACCCTTTGCCCATGACTCATAATTACCCCGTTCCAAAATAACAACTAAAGGGTCAGAAGAAAAACTCATGATAACTCTTTTAAATGAAAAACAAACTAAGAAATCAGACCTTATTGCATTTAGATCAAAACCTGGTGCAAGGAGGAGGGAAACAAAAGCCAAAACTTTGACACTAAAAATAGGTACTCAAATAGAAAATATGCATACAAAACTAGTATCAGCATCTCCGGCTTGGAAAGATATTTCCGATGATATTTCATTTTTCAAAAATGGATGTCGTATGCAAAAGATATGGCCAAAACACTGAAGGCTACCTTTTTGAAGAAGTGTCAAAAACTGTGTGACGGTTTCGTGGATGTCAATTTTAAGCTCCAATGTTGACCTGCAAATGATGACATCACTACCTACACATTCTGCACATTTGTACCTTTCCAAAAGGTACGCACCTTTTCTTTCAAAGTTTTTGTTAAAAAGACTTTACAAAAGCTTTTTAGAAACTTTAGAAAAAATTGTATTTTTTAATTTTTTGAAAAAAAATTTGTAAAAAAAAACAAAATTTGTTTTTTTTCTAATTTTTTGATTTTTTTGAATGTTTTTCTCCTCAAAATTTGTGACGTATGACCTAGGAGAGAGAAAAAATTTCCCAGAGGCCACTGTAGCCAAAAATGGCAAACTTTATATGAAAAAGTGATCTCTCGGGCCTTCTGAGCGCAATGGTGGAGTCTCTTTTCACTCAAAGTGCTCCAGAAAAATGTGTCTCTTTCAGATTAAAGACAAAACCCCCCAAAAGCTATGGTTTTTTCCCTCGAATCACTACTTCAAAAACACCAGACCAGGCAGCAGCAATGTGGCTCTGATACCATGTAGGATTTGAGAAATATAAATCCACAGAATGCCAAGAATACCTGCATGCAAATAACCTGTTACAAGAGAGAAGTAGAAGGAGGAAAAAGAAGAACTCAGAAGTTGCTCAAAATGTAAGAACAAAATTATAATCTGAATTAATGAAAAAAGAATTACAAGGTTCAACCTATAAAGGTGAACAAAACCCTAAAGCCTACAAAAGCTAGGTTGCACATTAATAATTAATAAAAGAATTAATTATTAATGCACCTAAGAGAAAGCTTAAGCACTAAAGAGTAATAAATTAACTAATTAAATCAACATGATTTAATTAATAAGAAAATTAATGATTACTCTAACATTAATTGCACTGGTATTATCACAATAAATAATTACTAGTTCAAGAATCTTCATATTCATACCTTCCAGTAACTGTTTGATCCATGCAATATTGCAGAAATTTGTAGCAGCAGCCACATACTCTGCTTCTGCAGTAGACTGAGAGATGCATCCTTGCTTCTTGTTAATCCATGTGACAAGTTTGTCACCCATGAAGAATGTTTTTCCAGTAGTTTTCTTTGGGTCATCAATGTTTCCAGCCCAATCAGTATTTGTATAGACTTGTAGCTCAAATTTTCCTTCTCTTTATACCATAAGCCATAGTCCTCGGTGTTCTTCAGATATCTCAGGATTCTCTTGATAGCATTCATATGTGATTCTTTGGGATTAGCAGAGAATTTTGTAACTATTCCAACTGCATGTGCTCTATCTGGTCTAGTATGAACAACATACATTAGCTTTCCAATCATTGATCTATACAAGGTTTGATTTACCTCATTTGATTTGTCTTCTTTTGTCAGCTTACATCTGGTAGCCATAGGTCTACCAACTAGTTTGGAATCTTCCATCTTGAATATCTTCAGCACTTCCTTGATGTATTTAGACTGAGTGATATATATGCCTGCATCTTATTGAAGAATTTGTAGATCAAGAAAGAATTTGATCTCCCCAAACATAGACATTTCAAATTCTTTGCTCATTTCATTAGCAAAGGATTTGCATAACAATTCATTTCCCCCAAAAATGATATCATCAACAAAAAATTTAGCAATCAGAATATTACCATCGGTATCTTCTTTTAAGTACAAATTTCTATTTTCACTTGTTCTTACAAATTTAATGATAATGAGATAGGAGTGAAGTATTTCATACCAGGATCTAGGTGTTTTTTTCAATCCATACAAGGCTTTATGTAGTCTACATACCATGTTTCTTTTGTATGGATCAACAAACCCTTTTTCTTGTTCAATGTATACCTCTTCTTCCAGTATTCTATTTAGGAATAAAGATTTGACATCCATCTAGTATACCTTGAATCCTTTGAATATAGCATAAGCAAGTAAGATTCTAACTCCTTCTATTCTAGCAATGGGTGCAAAGGTTTCTCTATAATCTATACCTTCTTCTTGTGCATATCCCTTGCATAGTAACCTTTCTTTGTTTCTTGTGACTTCTCCATTCTCATTTAGCTTATTTCTAAATATCCATTTGGTACCAATGACATTCTTGTCATCTGGTCTTGGTACTAGTGTCCATGTACTATTCTTCTCAATCTGTTAAATTTCTTCATTCATAGCACTGGCCTATTCTTCATTCTGAAGTGCAGTATTAACATATTTAGGCTCAAAATCACAAAGTAAACATCTAATATTTAGTGACTTGCTTCTTGTTCTCATTCCAGCCTTCTTATCTCTTGTGATTTGATTTTGTGCATGATGTCTTCTGACATACTTGGAAAGTTTTAGTTTATCTCTTTGTTCATCATTTTGATCATCTTCTTGATCTTCTTTCTAATCTCCATCACTCGAAACATCATCTTGAGAATTTCCCTGATTTTTGGTAATTGCATCTTGATGCTTAGGTGCAATGTTCTGTTGCTCAGGAGTGATACACTGTTGTTTGGGTAGAGTTTTAGGTTCTGTATAAACAAACCTGTTGTAGTCCTCTGGTTCTCTTATGCTTTCCTTATCATTCTTTTCTTCAAATTCATCTATTTTCACATTTGCACTTTCAATGATCTTGTTAGATGACTTGTTAAGACATTTATAAGCCTTGATTTTGGTTGAATACCCTAGAAAGATACCTTCTTCACTTTTAGAGTCAATTTTTCCATTTCTATCATCCTTCAAAATATAACATTAACTATCAAAGATTCTGAAGTAACTTAAATTGGGTGTATGACCATACCAAAGCTCATAGAGTGTCTTCTTTGTGTCCTTCTTCAATTGTTCTCTGTTTAATGTGTAGACAATAGTACTGACAGCTTCCCTCTAGAAAGTTTGAGTGATGCTTTTCTCAATCATCAATGTTCTTGTACAGTCAACAATAGATATGTTTCTACTTTTAGCAATTCATTTTGCTGCGGTGTTCTTGGTGCAGAAACATGTCTTTTAATTCCATGCTCATTGCAATAGTTACTGAATTCATCTGAATTAAATTCCACTCCTTATCTAACCTTAAGAATTTCAATTTCTTTTTACTTTATTTTTCTACCATAGCCTTATACCATTTAAACATCTTGAATGCTTCTGATTTGTCTTGTAAGAACATGATTGTCATCATTCTAGAATAATCATCAACAAAGAGAATAAAATACCTATATCCATAGTAGCTCTTTGTCCTCATGGGTCCACATAGATTTGTATGGACTAATTCTATAATTTCATTAGATGTATGGGTTTTACTCTTGAAACTAGACTTTGTCATCTTACCTTTTTGACAATTCTTGCACATGATATGCTCGGTCTTACTCATGCTCAGTAAGCCTCTGACATTCCTTTTGATGCTTATCTTTATCATGTTGTCAAAATTCACATGACACAATATTTTGTGCCACAACCATATGTCTTCATTTCTATCCATTAAACACGTGGTGTTAGTTTCATCAAGATAGAAAAGGTTACCTTTTGTTTGCTCACTGATTATGATCAACCTTCCTGATTCATTGAAGATATTTGCCTTCTTATTTTAAAATCCCACTCGGTGACCTGTATTATTTAGCTTTGAAACACTTAACAGATTATAATTCAGTCCTTTTACCCAGTAAGCATTTTCACATTTGATCAGGTTATTCAACATTATAGTTCCTTTACCTTCAACTGGACAAGGTGTATCATTTCCCATTCTTACTGAACCACCATTGTAGTATTCAAAAGTCTCAAACTTTTGTTTATCACCAGTCACATGGTGAGTGCAGCCACTATCTATGATCCAGACATCATTCTTACTAACTAGATATGAGTTTAGTTTCTACATACCTTTCTTCTTCTTTTTCTAAATCATCATTCATAGCTACAAATACCATCTCAATGTCTTCATCTCTATTCTCAGCTAGGTAACAAGCTTTATTCCCTTTGTACTTGTAGTCTCAGGTATCTCTTTTGTCAAATTGTCGATTGCTTTGGTTATCTCTATTATCACCTCTATCAAACTTCTTCTCATATGATCTGTCATTACCTCTGTCATCTTTTCTTTTGTTTGGACATCTTGCAGCAAAGTGTCCAATCTCTTTACAATTGAAACATACAAGTGGTAATTTACCTTTGTATCTACCTTTGCATCTCTGCAATCTTCTTTCCATTAGTGCTTCAATCTCATCAAGTCCTTGATCCTCATTATCACTTTCACTATCATTTCTAAAAGCATGTATGTGACTTGAATTACTTATCTTCAAAGAAGATTTGAATGAAGATTCTATAGATGGTAAGACACTATTATCAAAGTTATTCATCTCAAATGAAAGCAGTCTACCAATCATACTATCTAGAGTAACTATATTGTTTGCAACTGCTCTGATTTCTTGAATAGTAGAAACTCTAATAGCATATACAGGCAGTAAGGTTCTTAAGATTTTACTTTCTATTATCTCTTCTTCAAGTAAACCTCCAACTCCTAGGATAGCATTGACTACCTCTTTGATTCTACAGCTATAGTGAGTGATATTTTCTCCTTCTTTCATCCTTAGGCCATCAAACCTCCCTCTTAGGATTTTTTCCTTGGCTCTTAGTACATTAGCATCTCCTCCATGTACTAGCTTCAACTTATCCCACATTATCTTTGTAGAGGTGCAGGTTTTGACATCTTCAAACTCAGCATCAGAGAGTGATGAGGCAAGTTCTATCATCATGCAATTATGCTCATGATTTACTCTTAATTTCTCAAGAGTGTGAGGTCATGTAGGCAACACATATTCAGTATATCAAGGTTTTGAGTAACATAATTTCCTATACCTGATAGGTGGAGTCTTATTGTTCTTTGTCATGATGCAAAGTTATCTTCATTTAACTTGGGCACATCTTGTCTATTCATCTTGTGATCTTTTTCTTGAGCTATTAAACTCCCTTTCTAAGCACACAAGCTCTGATACCAATTGTTAGTAATAACTGAGAGGGGGGTTCAATCAGTGGCTTCAAAAATATTTCAATTAATCAACCCAAAAACTTAGTACCACAATATTAAGCCTCTAGTTATCTTCAATCCTATAAGATGAATGTTGTCAAATATACTTATCAAATTACTACTGCTCGGAATGCTTTGTTAAACCTTATTCTTTATGTTTACCAAATAGCAGTCTTTCAATTTACTGAAAAATAGTAAATTACTTAGAGTATACCGATCAATCCAGATTAGCTATGTGTAATGCAAAACACTAAAGTAATGACTCATAGACACATTGACACAATGATTTTTAACATGGAAACCCTGTTAAGGAAAAATCCACTTGGGACCGATAACCCAAAATTTTCACTCTTCTGAAGTGAGCTCAGTGAAGAGCCAACCCTGTTAAAGGTTACAAACAAAATGTTAGGTGTGACCTTGTTAGAGGATTTAAAATATTAGTTTGTCACTTGATATCAGGCATTTCTTGTTGGAGATTTGCTTCTGTGAAAATAGTTGATTGTATGTTTGTCATTGATGACAACATATAATATACAGCAGTTTCCTGTAAGCAATTATCAATACAGATATTCTGGAGCCTTGCGTGTTTACATCTATGTTGTAGACATGTTCTTAATGCAATGTTCATACACATAGATTTAGATATGCAGTTTTAGTTGAGTTATGTTAATCTGTTTTGGTAGTTACAGTTTCCGGAGATTATCTGTTAAGAGCCGACGTATTTACATTGTTTCTTGAGTTGCACCTATCTTCAAGATATGCATGTTTGTATTCATTTTTAGTTATGAGTTATTGATGATTATCCAAAGGCGCTAAACAAGTTTTAATAGAAGTGTGATGTTTGAGTTAATTTGGTAGAGCCAAGTATGTGAAGCGACGCATCTATTCATTTTAAGTTGCGTGGTCCTAACTTTGATTGTGTGCTTAGTTAAGCCGACAAGGAAGTTGCTGAAGTGTTTCCTATAGCCTTCGTGACCTTATCCTTGGGGAAGATACATATAGCATTTCAAATGTGATCGCTAAGTGTGAAAATGAAGTGAAAAAGAAAAGACAGAGCAGAGAAGAAAGTTAGACAGTAAAGCTACATCATTCATTAGTTGAATATCTATGTGAAGAAGCAGAAGAAGATTAAAATTCACTGCAACTGATCAAGATAGCAGGTCTACTCAAACATTTCATTAACAAATATAGTGTATATCTACCTTATAGAAGGTTGCAGCCTTCACCATTTGAGTAGTGAGCTCTTGGACAGTGTGTCCTCACCCCTAACAGGGTTATTCGTAAAGGACTCCTAACAGGGTCCAACCTTTGACCAGTCTCTGTACTTATTGCATTGTAAAGATCAACTCCTAACAGGGTTGCAAGATCTTCTAACAAGGATCATTATAAACTTGTACAATTTTTGTGGGTGCTAATTCTCACTGGGGTTTTTACCTAATTTGGTTTTCCCCGTTACCAAAATTGTGTTGTTCAATTTTGTGTTATCTTTTTGAGTTTATGTTTAAAGTTATTCTGTACTTAATTGGAAAAAGAATTGAATCTTGTAGATAACTGATTCACCCCCCCCCCCACCCCCTCCCCTCTCGATTATCTCTTCGGACTATTCCTAACAATTGGTATTAGAGCAAAGTTCCTTGGAGAGAAAGCTTAATAGCTTAAGGTAGATCAGATGGCATACTTCAGAAAAAGAGAGTCCTAAGTTTGATGGAGAGAATTATCTTGACTGGAAGAACAAAATGATAACACATCTATAGTGTGTTGGTTTTGACATTTTTGAAATAGCCACACAAGAAGTTGGTGTTCCCTCTCTAAAAGACCTTGCAAAAGATGATGTTGCTAGTAAACAAAAGGATGTATTCACTGCTAATGCAATTGCCAAGGAATCCCTTATAAGTGCATTATCTAACAGTGAATTCTCTGAGATTAAGAAAGTAGACAAAGCCTACACCATATGGAATTATTTAGAAGATATGTTTGAATGAGATATCCAAGAAAAGAATGCGCGGAGAAAGACATGGAAAAATAAGTATAACAACTTAGAGACGCTACCTGAAGAGAACATCAGAGCTTACAATTAGAGGATTAATGAAGCAGTTTCAGGAATCAGAAACAATGGTGTTGAAATTTCAGAGGAAGACATAATGGACAAACTAAAGACTACATTGACAGCAGACTATGAGAGAAAGATCAATATCTTAGATGAGACTATGCAATTTTAAAAATACTTCAAGAGAGAGACTTTGATCAACAAAATCTCTGCATTTGAGATATCAAGATTGAAGACATAACCTAAAAGTGAAACAGATTTCAAAGCCTCAATCCATGGTAAGAAATCCTTGAGCAGCTCTAGTAATAAAGAGAAAGAAGAAGTGGATATAGGACTAGAAGAAATCATTTCTATGATTTCCATGAAAGAAAGGAAAGGTAAAGGAAAATATGAGGGACATCTACCATTCACATGTTTTTCATGCAACAAAGTTAGCCATTTTGCATCCAAGTGTCCTACTAGAGTCGAGAAGTTCAGATCAGATTACAAGCCCAAATATACTAAGGAATGCTATCATGTTGAAGATGGTGTAACTGATGATGACTCAGGAGAAGATGAAATTGGATTCATTTCCATTAAAGACATTGAGAAAATTCTTGAAGAAAAGGACAATGAAGATGAAAAGAAAGCACAAGAGTTAGCATTAGTTTCCAAAGTAGACATCAAAATTGACTAGATCATTGATAGCAGATGTTCACATCACATGACAGGAGACAAAGATATATTTGTACATTTGGACAAGTGCAAAGGTGGTATGGTTAGATTTGGAGATAACACTCCCAAACCTATCATAGGTAGAGGTACTATTACCTTAGATGGAAAGAAAAAGACAGATGATGTTCTTTATGTTGATGGTTTACATCATAACCTACTAAGTGTTGGACAATTTCTTGACAAAGGATATCAGTTAGAATTCAAAGACAACAAGTGCATCATTAATAAAAAACAAGGATATGTGATTGCATCAGACTCTAAGACTAAAGGTAATGTTTTTCAGCTCAATTTAGAAGTAAGTTTTTTTTTTGCAAAAGTAGATGACAGTTGGCTATGGCACAAAAGACTTTGTCACATCAATTTTGACAACATAGTAAAGATAAGAAATGTAAAGGCAGTAAGAGACCTTCCTAGTATTGAAAGACCTGCTGATACTATGTGCAGGGAATGTGTGATTGGAAAGCATGTAAGGACCTCATTCAGAAGAAAGCAGAACTCAGCAGAAAACAAATTGGATTTAGTACATACAGATTTATGTAGTCCTACTCAAACAAGACCATACTATGGAGAAAGGTATTTTATTTTGTTTGTTGATGATTTTTCAAGGATGATGTGGGTTGAGTTATTAAAGTATAAGTCTGAAGCTTTTGAGAAGTTAAAAATATTCAAAGCTAAAGTTAAAAATGAGTCTAGATTAAAACTAAAGTGTCTAAGATCAGATAGAGTAGGAGAATTCACCTCTGACCAGTTTTATGAGTATTGCAAAGAACATGGGATCAAAAGGCAGTTGAGTGCTCCTAGAATCCCTCAACAAAATGAGATTGCAGAAACAAGATATAGGATCATACTTGAAATAGTGCGCACTATAATGATATAAGGAAAAGTTGCACACACCTATTAGAGAGATGCAGTCAATATAGAAGTCTATACTATCAATAGAATACAACTAAGGCCAGGTGCAGACAAAACACCTTATGAACTTTGGTTTGGTAATGTACCTACAGTAAAATACTTCAAAATCTTTGGAAGTGAGTGATACATCAAGAGAGATGATGGTGTTGGTAAGTTTGATGCCAGAAGCGATGAAGATGAACCCAGGCCTAGAAGTAAAGAAACAATTATTGAAGAAATGTTTGATTGTATTGATGTATCATGCAATGACCATGAAACAAGAAAAGAGGAATCATAGATTACAGATGAAGATGTCACACCTAAAGTTCCAAAATTCACAACTAGATACCATTCAAAAGAAGATATCATTCGAGATCAGAGCAGTAGAGTTTTGAAAAGATCTAAAGCAAAAGGTTTAACAGTTGATGAAGAGGTATGTTTACTTTCACAAATTGAACCTTTAAGTGTTGAAGATGCATCCAATGATTCAGATTGGAAGAAAGCTATGAAAGAAGAATTAGATCAGATAATCAAGAATGATACATGAGAATCAGTTCCTAGACCTTGTGACAAAAATGTGATTGGAACAAAGTGGATATTCAAAAATAAGATGAATGAAGAAGGTACAGTGGTAAAAAACAAAGAAAGACTAGTATGTAAAGGATATGCGCAGAGAGAAGGAATCGACTACCCTGATACATTTTCCCCTGTGAGTAGACTGGAAGCTATCAAGTTTTTTTTGGCCTATGCAACATTCAATAACTTTAAATTATATCAAATGGATGTCAAGTCATCTTTTCTGAATGGTGACTTGAAGGAATAATTTTACATAGAACAGCTTGAAGGATTTAGTTTATCAGACAAATCAGACATGGTATGCAGACTAAAGAAAACCCTTTATGGACTTAAACAGGCCCCAAGAGCTTGGTATGAGAGACTTGATGGTTACTTGACAAAGATTGGATTCAAAAAGGGAATAGTAGATTGTAATTTATTCATAAGAGAGACACCTGATGGACTACTACTTGCTGCTATCTTTTTTTTATGACATTATCTTTCAAGGTAATGACAAGCTTAGTGCAGAATTCGCCAAAGAGATGAAAAGTGAATTTGAAATGAGCATGATTGGACCTATCAAATATTTTTTGGGACAGAATGTAAACCAAATAAACAAAGGCATAGTCAAAAATCAGTCTAAGTATGTGAAGGAGATATTGAAGACTTTCAAAATGGGAGATTGGAAACTAGTAAGCACCCCCATGATAACATGAAGCAAGCTTTCTAAAGAGGATGATTCCACGATAGTTGACAAGACATTATACAAGTATATGATTGGAAAAATCATATATCTTACTCAATATAGACCACATATTTCTAATGCAGTTGGCATTGTTGGAAGATTTGCAGCTGAACCTAAACAAAATCACCTAATAGAAATAAAAAGAATATTCAAATACTTAAAGGGGACTATAGACTATGGTTTATGGTATCCTAACTCAGAGAATATACAACTTCATGTGTATACAGATGTAGATTGGTTAGGTTATGTTGATGACAGGAAGAGTACCTCAGGAGGAGTAGTATTTCTTTGAGACAGGTTGGTTACTTGGATAAGCAAGAAGCATAATTGTATTTCTCAGTCGACAGCAGAAGCTGAGTATTTTTTAGTAGCATTGAATTGTTCAACAATGGTTTGGATCAAACAGATGATTAAAGACTTTGGTATTCATATTGATTATCCTATTGTTATTCACTATGATAACACTAGCACTATCAATATGTCAAATAACCATATGATGCATGCAAAGACAAAACACATTGAGATCAAATATCATTTTCTAAGAGAAAAATTTGCAGACAAAGAAGTAAAGTTGGATTATGTGAGCACTAAAGAACAAATAGAAAATATTTTTACAAAGCCTTTATCAAAAGATACTTTTGAGTATCTCAGGGAGAAGCTGGGATTAATTCCCTTTCCTAAGTCTTATTAGAATTTGCAGCAAGAACATCGGTCCTTGGTGACTGATGAATGGTTGACTACTCTACTTCTAGAGTAGTACCTGTGCTTAATTTTTTTTGGCACCCTTTTCCATTAATGTCAAAGGGGGGGTATATAGTTAGGGGGAGCATATACTCTAGGGGAGTATACAGAAATGAAAAATACAGTAAAAAGAGATGCAACAGTTAAGAGGAGCTTTTGATGAGGATATTGAGAAGATTGTAAAAAAGGAGGATACTTTGGGTCGATAGTGTTTTTCATATCATATGTTTCCATCAATGTCAAAGGGGGAGATTGTTGGAGATTTGCTTATGTGCAAATAGTTGATTGTATGTTTTTCATTGATGACAACATATAATATATAGCAGTGTCCTGTAAGCAATTATTAGTATAGATATTCTGGAACCTTGCACGTTTACATCTATATTGTATACATGTTCTTGTTGCAATTTTCATATGAGCAGATTCAGATATGTAGTTTCAGTTGAGTTATGTTAATCTATTTTGGTAGTTACATTTTCTAGAGATTATCTGTTAAGAGCTGACGTATTTACATTGTTTCTTGAGTTGCGCCTATCTTTAGGATATGCGTGTTTGTATTCATGTTTAGTTATGAGTTAATGATGATTATCCAAAGGCTCTAAACATGTTTTAACAGAAGCGTGATGTTAGAGTTAATTTGGTAGAGCCAACTATGTGAAGCGACGCTTCTATTCATTTTAAGTTGTGCGGTCCTAACTTTGATTGTGTGCTTAGTTAAGCCAATAAGGAAGTTTCTGAAGAGTTTCCTATAGCCATCATGACCTTATCCTTGGGGAAGATACATATAGTAGTTCAAATGTGATTTCTAAGTGTGAAAATGAAGTGAAAAAGAAAAGACAGAGCAGAGCAGAGCATAAAGTTAGACAATAAAGCTATATAATTCATCAGTTGAAGATATATGTGAAGAAGTAGAAGAAGATTACAATTCACTGGAAATGATCATGATAGCAAGTCTACTCAAATAGCTCATTAACAAATATATTGTATATCTTCCTTACAGGAGGTTGCAGCCTTCACCATTTGAGTAGTGATCTCTTCAACAGTGTGTCCTCACCCCTAATAGGGTTATTTGTAAAAGACTCCTAATAGGGTATGATCTTTGACTAGGTCTCTATACTTATTGCATTGTAAAGATAAACTCCTAACAGGGTTGCAAGATCTTCTAACAAGGATCATTATAAACTAGTACAGTTATTTGTGGGTGCTAATTCCCACCGGGGTTTTTACCTAATTTGGTTTTCCCCGTTACCAAAATTATGTTGTTCAATTCTGTGTTATCTTGTTGAGTTTATGTTTAAATTTATTCTGTACTTAATTGGAAAAAGAATTGAATCTTTTAGATAACTGATTCACCCCCCGCCCCCCCTCTCAGTTATCTCTTGGGACTATTCCTAACATTTCTATTCAACCTTCCTTGTCCAAACTCTTCTGGTTTGTCAAATGGTATCTCGCATCTCATGCTATCTTCATGATCAAATTTTTTGATACTCCTTGGGATGTATCTCAATATAAAAAGGATTTTTAAATCCTTCTCGGTTAAGAGACTTTCTAAATCAATGGTTAAACTAAAACAATATGATATGTTCACGTATACAACTTATACTTGCAGATTTGCAGATCTATTGTAAGCTCATAAAACTAATCTGATCAATATATCATTTTAATACCTTTGCTCCACTTTTGTTATGCTCGATGATGCTATGCTTTGTTGCTTGGTGTCTGCAGAAATATTTAGATCTTTCCTTAGCTTGATTGATTAGGATTGTATGAAGTTGTTCTTCATCAATTTCTCTCCAGCATCCTCATTTTCATTCAATCCCCTTTATTCGTAATGAATTAAGTTGTCTCTTTATAGACATGATATAATCATTGTTAGGTTCTTGATTTTCTTGATCTTGGCATGATCTGCAATCTTAGCCAATTTGATTTAAAGCAAAAATCCTATTTTATCTCAAAGAGATCTTCTTGCCAACTGGACAAAATAGCTTTAAATCCTTTACTTATATCTAGATTTATCTTTTCAATGAAAATAATGATAACTACTAGTTAATTTTATATTTAGCTCTGCTAGCTAGATATTTATATCATTTTCAAACTCAAGTTAAATTTTGGTGTTTTAACTCTTTGATAGCTTCGGTCAACACTCTAATTCTCCTTGGGCTTCTCTGTCGGGTTACACTATGATTTTGGCCGTTGGGTATGCTTGTGATTCTGCTCGTCGGTGTTCTTTCTCAGGCATCACTATAACTTGACTTTCGGTTATCTCTATCCGTCGGGTTTCACTAGCCGTCAGTGTTTGAAGTCACATAGTAAATGCTTTTCTTTTACACATTACTAAAAGCATAATCTTTATCTCTTTGCTTCTCTAAAGTCTTTGACACTTTGATTATAACTTATTAGATTATATCAAGTTGACATCAATGACAATACAATCCATTAACTGATTTAATTTCTTGCATTATCTTTCTCCATTTCGGTTATCAACTTAACATCTTCAAACATTCAATCAGTTACATGTCATCATACTGATGTTGACCATGATAACAATGCTATTGATATTTTGAGAGGTTCTCTCAATTTTGTATACATTTTATAAATATCTTTTCCATTATAAACATTGGATCTCCTTCCTATGACCCAATGCAAAGTGGAAGTATGGAAAAGAATGCATAAAAGTATTTTGTTTACTACTGTGGAGTAGTTAGTACAAGGACGAGAAGTTTTCCTTCACTGGTATCCAAATGCATATGATTTAATTTTTTAATGCTTTTATTTTGAGAGAAAATAAAATGTTAGAAACAACTATGTATTAACTAAATGATCTGTAAAGAATGATCACAAATGTCAGAACATATAACTACCGAGTCAAGCAACGAGTCAAAAAGTTCACAAACAAAACAAAACTGCATTGATATATTATTTTCTTAGAATACTGAATGGGATGGGCTAATGTAATAAAAATTGACTATTGAAAGAACAAAAATGAGTAATATTTTAAGAAAAATGGCCATGAACTTGTAAAAATGACTTTGAATTGTACAACAATGACCACATTTTTCACCAAAAATGACCATAAGATATAAAAATGCAAAGATGTATGGAGCTGCATATTTGATTTAATGCATGTCTCCAAAGTTGGTAGAATACCCCTATCCAAGGGTCAACTATATAAGTCTATCAGAAGCATAACATAATCAAAAATAAGGTTAAAGGATATAATATATCTACTTTTGGTGGCATTTTCACATAGAACCAGGAGATTAGTTCTAAGCTTGAAAATATACAAAATCAAATGGTTGCTAACAAATTATCCAAGTCCCTACATGAAGAAGAAAAATAATTGAGGTGGAAATGGAAAGAGGCTAGAAATATTCATTTTATGCAAGAAAACTCTCATCTTTTTAAAGTTTATTATCATCTTTCACACTGGATAAAAATGAGTATTTGAACATAGGCTACAATGTGAAGCTAATTTTAGATATTTATCCCAGTGTTCCAAAAGATATCTTGGTAATTTTTAGATCTGAGTCCAATTTTGTTAGGAATACAGAAATAACTAACCCGTCATATTAATTCCCACACAAAATAACAAAGTCAATAGAACTTATTTGTTGTTGCATATATATACATATGCATACATACACACACACACATATACATACATATGCATACATACACACACAAAGTAGTCTTTGTTGAATATTGAAAGGAAGCTATTTGTAGCAAACAAGACAATGTGCAATGACATTTAATGTCTCAAAGACAAAAGGGTATCTAGATCTGTCAATTAATAGAAGTATCCCAATCAATAGGGTCCCATGGAGAAATATATATGGTAGAAGAAGAGGCTACAATGACTAATGTTATGTACCATAGATAAAGACAAGAATCAATCACAGGGGTCAGAAAACATTGAAATAATGCATCAATGAAGTGACCATGCAGAAATCCTTGAATAACATGAGTCAAAGCAATGGTTGAAAAGGAAAGAAGAGTGGTAATGCATGAATAACATTGGTGTAGGAGCTACAATGTGCCAATAAAGTATAGTATTATCATGGAATGTTTTGACAAGTCCATGAAGAATAGATTATGAAGAAGCCTAAGAATAGTGAATGAAATGCAATGATAGAGACCCAACTATGGACAAAAGTAGAGGGAAGGTATTTGCATGAGATTAAGCATGGTAGAGAGTCAAAACTATGAGATTAATAGCATATAATATGGTGAAATACATTGAAATAAAAATGAAGTTACCCTCAATAAGATCAATCCATGATATACAGTAAGAAGGAAATAAAATATAGAAGCATATCCCAACGAGTCTAAAAGAAAACAAGATGAAAGTGATACGAATCATAAATTTAAAAATCAATAATTTTTTGTGTATCAAGATGTTGACTATCATAGCTAAATAAATTAATGAAGAAACACTGATAAAAATTTATTAAAACAATTTGAATGGATGGTGTTGAAACAATCATTCTTGACAATGGAAATAAATGATGTTGACCATGATAACAATGCTATAGATATTTTGAGTGGTTCTCTCAATTTTTTATACCTTTTATACATATCTTTTCCAATAGTGAGTGAATGAAATAAAAAAGAGCATTGACTAAAAGTAAAGCACCAAGGTTTCCTTTCAAAGAGAAAGAAAAATAAATAGTCATGATCATATTAGAGGGCATAGCTTCAGTCGAGGGTGGATAGATATCAATCCTAAGCTCCTGTGACTGATAAGAATCTATGTTGGTATTGAAAAATCATTCCGAAAAGTCCTGGTCAATCGATCTCTCACCATGGGAATGAAAACTAACTGCTTCTTACAAGGGATAGCTTGTCAAAAATGGACGCACCAAAAAGAGAAATCACTACAAGAAATCAATCATACACAGAACTATTCATACACATAACGAGTGATCAATGTAGTAGTTTCATGCTTAGAAATTGCAGTTTGTTTTTGGCTTTTGCTTTCTAAACTATAATAGGGAATCTGCCTATAGTTTCATGGGAAGATAGAAATGCTAATGCTCTGAGAAACAATATAGATTAGAGGTCATGGTTTTATAACTAAATACATGAAATGAATGAAGGAAATGAACATCATGTGAAAATAAATGGACATATCATAATCATTGCAATTGTTAACATTCACTGCTAAAAAATAAACCCTAATGTTTACACATCACATACCTTCGAAATGAATCAAAGATCAAAGATGAAGAAAATGGACTTACAAGACATTACACCCCATCTAGTTTCACTGTCTTTGCACGTAGCTTTGACCTAAAATTCTCTTCCTCCCGCTCCTTTTCTGATCTCTTTGGCATAAAAAATAAAAATGATTTGGTTGTTTCACTTTTTTTTCATGTATAGCCCGCAACTGTCAGAATTTTGATGGTCTATTTAAAACCCATCAAAATTACGACACAATCGGGGACTATTACAAAAAAAAACCCAAAATACAAAAATAAATCATCCGTTGGAAGTTGCCATCAAAATTTGGCCCCAAATGTAGTAGTCAACCAACTGTCACTCATATCAATGTCTTTAAGAGTGATGTCATGGTCCTATAATTCTTCGGTGCTACAAAATAACAACATGACTGGTGGAAGGATTCCAAATGTGTCTATAAGATATACCAACAAGAATATTTTCAATAAGAGGAAGTCCTTAGTCACAAAAATAAAAATAAAAAGAAAAAACTCAAAGATCTCCTAGTGAAAACCCCCCTAGAGCACTTCTAGATCAAGAAAAAGTAAAAATGAATTATGTATCTTCTAGTGAAATCCTCTCTAAGAAACTAGAGGATGAGGATTATCATATCCCCCTTATAATTTCTTATAAATTAGAATGATCATCGATTCTAATTGAAGAGACACGAGCAATCATTCTTGGAACTAAAGAATGCCCTTGCATTAAATATGTAGCTGCATCATTATTTTTAGAAGATTATATAGCTTTTGAAGCATTTCTCAATAAGGAATCAAAATAATTTGCATAATCCTACTCACACATGCCTGGAATAGATCCTAAAATGGTATTCGATCATATTTCCATTGATCCAAGCATAAAACTGGTAAAATAGAAACTAAATAAAATGCATCCTAAGGTGGCCCTCCTGGTTAGAGAAGAGCTACAGAAGTTACTGGATGCCAAATTCTTACGCCCAATAGACTATTCAAAATGGATATATAATATAGTTCTTTTCTCTAAGCTTAATAGAGATATCATAATATACATGTATTTTAGGGACCTAAACAAAGCATGTCTAAAAGATGATATCCCACTACCCAATATTTAGATGCTAGTTGATCTCACAATAGGACATGAGATGTTGTCATTCATGGATGGATTTTCAGGGTTAACCATATCTAAATTATAGAATAATATTAACATAAGAAAGCTTTCACAACCCAATGAGGTACCTTCTTCTATAATGTAATGCCCTTCAGTCTCAAGAATACAAGGGAAACATATCAAAGGGCAATGATTGTCATCTTCCATGACATGATCTACAAAATCCTAGATGACTATGTGGATAATATCTTAGGAAAATTGAAAACTAGGATCAATCATCTCAAGGTCCTAGAGTGAATTTTTGATCACCTAGAAAAGTATCAGTTAAGCCTAAACCCTAAGAAATGTTTCTTCATGGTTACATCAAAGAAGCTCCTATACTTCATAGTATCTAGATGAGGCATTGAATTTGTTCCCAAGAATGTCAAAGGCATCATGGAAATGCCTCCACCAAGGACTCTAAGGCAATTTAGAAGTCTACAAGAAAAATTACAATCCATGTGTTGCTTCATCACTCAAATAGAACATAAGTGTCAACCCTTCACTCATTTTCTCAGCAAAAAAAAACAAACTTCAAATGGAATCCTCATTATCAACTAGGATTTGAGAAAATCAAAGATTAGCATGCTAATCCGCCCATATTTATGCCTCCTATTCTAGGAAAACCCCTAATACTCTACATATTAGCTACTGAAATAGCACTAAGGGCACTTCTCACACAATAGGACCACAATGGAAAAGAGAGAGTCATCTATTACATAAGTTGTGCACTACTAGGATATGAGCTTAATTATTCCCCATGGAAAAATCATGTCTTGCGGTGGTATTTTCAACTCAAAAGCTATGTCACTTCATGTTTAGTCACACTATAAATCTCATATCAAAAGTGGATCCACTCAAACATCTAATCTCCCACACTATACTAAAAGGTCAAATAGCTAAATGGGTTATGTTATTGAGTGAATTTGGCATCTAGTATGTGGATAGAAAAGAAATCAAAGGGTGAGTCATTGTGGATCAGTTAGCAGATGCTTCATTAGTGGATGCATACCCCTTGGTTACTAAGTTTACTAATGAACACCTTTATATGGTATATGAACAACCCATGTGGAATCTATACTTTGATGGCTCTTTCACATCATGTGTATCAAGGGTAGGCATCCTATTTGTCACCCCTCAAGGTGACTACATCCTAAAATATTTTAAGTTGCACTTCCATTGCTTCAATAACATAGATAAATATGAAGCACTCATCTCATGGCATAAGATAGTAGTCCAATGGAATATCACATAGCTCCAAGTCTTTAGAGATTCTCAATTGATAATCAAGCAAGTTATAGATGAGTTTAAAAAAAAAGATGATATATTGATGTCATACAAGAAATTGGTTGATAAATTGAAATAGGATTTCTAAATCCTATGGTTCACAAGGGTTCACAGGTTATAGAATAAAGTAGCAGATGTTATGGCCACCATTGGCTCTCCTAAAGGTTGCACATGATGTTGCAGAGTATGAATTCCTAGTGGACCAACTACATGCACCAGCTCATGAAACATTCAATATAAAATTGGTGTGTATTGGTTGGTCCTCAATCCCCTTGGTACCATGATATCTATACCTTCCTCAAAAAATGATATAATCTCCCCCCATCTCACTTGAACCCAATTCCATAACCTCATATGTTGTTCCTCTTGTTGAACTATTATCACCAATACTCTATATCATCAAGGATATCACAATATGCACTCTTAATGTTTAGACATTAACAAGGCTACCCAAGCATTACGAGAGGTTCATGTTGGAACCTATAGCACCAACATGAGTGGCATGGTCCTAGATAAAAAAACTTCTCAAGGTTGGATACTATTAGCCTACAATGGAGCACAATGCTTGTGAGTTTGTAAAAATATGCCAACAATGATAGCAACACGTTGATTTAATACATGTCAGAGAAAGATTTACATCCCATGGCCCTTTTCCTATTGGGGGATCAACCTCATTGATAAGATCCATCTCACCTCATTTGATGGACACAAGTATATTATAATGGCTACTGAGTACTTCACAAAGTGGATGGAAACAATTCCTCTCTCACACACGATAGGTGCCCAACTATCTAAATTCATCCTCTACCACCTCATTTTTTTCTTTGGAATTCCCTCCACCATTATCATAGATAATAGCACATAATTAAAAAACCATCATATGATAGAACTATGTACCCAGTTCTATATAAAGCATCATTCTTCTATTCAATATTATCCCAAAGGTAGCGGGCAAGCTAAAACTAGTCATGATTGGAACCTCAATATCAATCCTACCCTTTAGGCATATCGTACTTCCTTTCGCACTCCTATAGGAACTACTCCATACACCCTTTTCTATGGTACTAAAGTGGTCTTACCAATTCAGATTAAATTTTCATCCTTGTGTGTGTCACTAAAGCATTTGGTCAATGATGAGGATTATCGTGTGGCGCAAATCACCTAACTAGACCTACTAGATGAGAAGAAAGAGAAATCATTTGACCAAGTGGGTGTATATCAGAATAGGCTTAAGAGAAAATATGACAAGAAAATTTTCCCTCCATAATTTCATTTGGGAGATCTTGTATTGAGATAAAATCATAGGGTACAACAAGACTATGAGAAGAAGGGAAATTGTGAGCCCAATTGGCTTGTCCCCCATGTGATTATAGAAAATTATGACTCGGGGGCATACCAGTTGTCCAAACCATAAGGAGAACCATTGAATTATCCCATGAATATCATTCCTTTGAATAAGCTCTATGCTTGAGTCATACAGTGTCCTCGCTTAACTAAAAAATCATATAAAAAAATATAAAAAGTTTTGAAAAAATACAAGAAAAAAGAGAAATAATCATCCAATGGTAAAATTTTGGTAACCAAGCGCCTTGGATAGGTACATGTGGTGAAAAACCTAGAAATAGGCACTATGTGTAAAATTTCCTTTCTATTATCTTTCATGTCCTCATTCCAATTACTAAATTCATCTATCTCCATATCTATCCTTACCCACCAACTCCATCTCATAATCCATGTTTCCTGGGTGTTCTATTCTCGCACGTGCATGGTGATTATTGTCCTATTGTTCCAATTCTTGAGATTTGTACGTAGTAGTTGTATATCATTTGCTTAGATCATCTCATATAGTCCTATCGGTTGAGTCTTAGCTTAAGCCACTTGTGAATACCTTGCCTTAGGCTATCCCTTGTGTCATGTTTGATTAAGAATTTTTCTCCCCTAGTTGGTGCTTCAACGGAGATCTCTGAGAGGTCATCATCATATTGGTTTTCCTAATTACCTTTTTTCAATAGAACGAGTTTCAAATCCCACCCATCATTTTTATTCATGGGATGTATCCTTCCTCATATCATAACACATCAAATCCAACAATCAATCACCCTTTTTGGAAAAATATGTTTGTGGATAGTCACTATGGAATTTCTTTTTCTTTTGTATCTTTGTGTAGACGTCCAAAAATATTAATATTATTATTAATATTAATTTCCCTCCTATTCCTCTAACTATTTAATTCAAATTAATTAAATAGTTTCATTTCCCAATAGTTTAAACACTATTCTAATGTATT
>MU227859.1:393456-405567 GCA_018584345.1 Thuja plicata
GTGAAGATATCGGCCAATTGTTCTTTTGATTGCACATACTCAAGTATCACTTCCTTTGCTTGAACTTGTTCTCTCAAATAATGATACTTGATGGCAATGTGTTTAGTCTTGGAATGCATGACTGGATCCTTGGAAATTTTTATTGCACTGGTGTTATCACAATAGATAATCACTGGTTCTAAGATTTTCATATGCATACCTTCTAGTAACTGTTTGATCCATGCAATATTTGAGAAATTTGCACTAGCAACAACATACTCTGCTTCTACAGTAGACTAAGAGATGCATCCCTGCTTCTTGCTAATCCATGTGACAAGTCTATCACCCATAAAGAATTCCTCCAGTTGTGATCTTCCATTCATCAAGATTTCCATCCCAATCAGTGTCAGTAAACACCTTAAGTTCAATTTTTCCTTCTCTTCTATACCATAACCCATATTCATCAGTATTCTTCAGATATCTCAAAATTCTTTTCACAGCAGTCATATGTGATTCTCTAGGGTTAGCAGAAAATATAGCAATAATTCCTACTACATGTGCAATATTTGGTCTAGTGTGTACAACATACATGAGTTTTCCAATCATTGATCAGGACAAAGTCTGATTTACCTCTATTTTCTTGTCCTCCTTTGTCAACTTACATCCAGTAGCCATTGGTGTTCCAACTAGTTTGGAATCTTCCATCTTGAATATTTTTAGGACCTCTTTAATGTATTTCGACTGTGTAATGAAAATACTTTCACTTTGTTGAATGATCTGTAGACCAAGAAAGAACTTGATCTCTCCAAACATAGACATCTCAAACTCTTTTCTCATTTCATTAGCAAATTATTTGCATAGCATTTCATTGCCTCCAAATATGATGTCATCAACAAATATTTCAGCAATCAAAGTGTTAGCATCGGTATCTTCCTTCAAATAAAGATTACTATTTTCACTAGTCCTTACAAATCCAATACTTATAAGATAGGAATGAAGTCATTCATACCAGGCTCTAGGAGCTTGTTTCAATCTATAGAAGGCTTTGTAAAGTTTACATACCATGTTTCTCTTGTCTAGATCGACAAACCCTTCTGGTTGCTCAATGTATACCTCTTCTTCAAGTATTCCATTTAGGAATGCTTACTTAACATCCATCTAGTATACCTTGAATCATTTGAATGCAACATAAGAAAGTAGTATTCTTACTCCTTATAGACTAGAAACGGGTGCAAAGGTCTCTCCATATTCTATACCTTCTTCTTGTGCATATCCCTTGCATACTAGTCTTGCTTTATTTCTTGTGACTTCTCCTTTGTCATTTAGCTTATTCATGAATATCCATTTAGTACCAATGACATTCTTTTCATTTGGTCTTGGAACAACTTACCATGTCTTTTTCTTTTCAATCTTCTCAATCTCATCATTCATAGCACTTATCCATTCTTCATTATCAAGTGCAAGATTGACAGATTTTGGCTCAAACTCACAAATTAAACAATTTGAGTTCAAAGACTTACTTCTTGTTCTTTTACCAGCTTTCTTATCTCCTATGATCTAGATCTCTAGATGGTTCCTTCTTACATATCTTGCAAGTATAGTTTTAGCTCTTTTCTATTATCTTGATCATCATTTTGTCGTTCATTCTTTTCTTCATCACCTTGCACATTATTTTGATCATTACCCTGACCGTCGGTAATTGTAGTCTGACCGTCGGTTGTAACATTCTGTTGTTCTGGAATTAAGCACTATTGCTTAGGCAGAGTGTTGGGTTCTTCATAGTATACAAACTTGTTGTATTCCTCTGGTTATTTTATGCTTTCCAGCTCATTCTTTTCTGCAAATTCATTTATCTTTACATTTGCACTTTCAACAATTTTTTTAGAAGCATTGATAAGACATTTATAATATTTTCTCTTGGTGGAGTACCCTAGAAAGATACCTTCATCACTTTTGGCATCAATCTTTCCATTTCTATCATCCTTTAAGATATAACATTGACTACCAAAGATTTTGAAGTAACTTACATTGGGTGTTTTACCATACCATAGCTCATAAGGTGTCTTCTTTGTGTCCTTCTTCAATTGTACTCTATTCAGTGTGTAGACAGCAGTACTGACAGCTTCCCTCTAGAATATTTGGGTGATTCCTTTCTCTATCATTAGTGTTCTAGAACAATCAACTATTGATCTATTACTTCTCTCAGCAATCCCATTTTGTTGTGGTATTCTTGGTGCAGAAACCTGTCTTTTTATACCATGCTCATTACAGAAATTAGTGAATTCATATGATATAAATTCTCCTTCTCTATCTGATCTCAAACATTTTATATCCTTACCACTTTGTTTTTCTACCATAGCCTTATACCATTTAAACAACTTGAATGCTTCAGATTTATCTTTTAGAAACATAACTATCATCATTCTAGAGTAATCATCAACAAAGAGAATAAAATACATATCTCATTAATAACTCTTTGTCCTCATTGGTCCACATAGATCAGTATGGAATAATTTGATAATATCATCAGATGTATGGGTTTTACTTTTGAAACTAGACTTTGTCATTTTACCTTTTTGACAGTTCTTGCACATGATGTTGTCAGGCTTTGTCATTGTTGGTAAGCCTCTTACATTTCTCCTTCTACTTATTTTCATCATGTTGTCAAAATTCACATGACACAATATTTTGTGCCACAACCATATGTCTTTGTTTCTATTCATTAAGCAAGTGGTGTTAGTATCATTCAAATAGAATAAGTTACCTTTAGTTTGTTCACCAGTACCAATCAATCTTCTTGATTCATTGAAGATCTTTGCCTTCTTATTCTCAAATGCTACTCTGTGACCTGAATTATTTAGCTGAGAAACACTCAATAGATTATAATTCAATCCTTTTACCCAATAATCATTTTCACATTTAATCAGGTTATTCAACATTATAGTTCCTTTACCTTCAATTGGACAAGGTGTATCATTACCCATTCTTATTGTACCGCCATTATAATACTCAAAAGTGTTAAATGTTTCTTTGTCGCCGGTCATGTGGTGAGTGCAGCCACTATGTATAATACAGATGTCATTTTTGCTAACCTTAGATATCAATGCAGTTTCTACATACCTTTCATCTTCATATGAATCATCATTCACAGCCACAAATACCATCTTGATGTCTTCATCTGGTTCATTTTCAGTATCTTCATCTTTGCAAGCAGCTAGATAGCTGGCTTTATTTCCTTTGTCCTTGTAGTCTTGGGTATCTCTTCTTTCTGATTGTCGGTAACCTCTGTAATCCTTGTTATCACCTCTATCAGATTTCTTCTCAAAAGATCTATCATTACTTCTGTCATCTTTTCTTCTGTTAGGACATCTTGTAGCAAAGTTTCCAATCTCTTTACAATTAAAGCATACAAGTGGTAACTTGCCTTTGTATTTACATTTTCCTCTTTGTATTATTCTAGCCATAAGTGCTTTTATTTCATCTAGATCTTCTTCTTCACTTTCACTTTCACTCTCTCTTCTAGATGTGTGTCTATGAATTGATTTTCTTATTCTCGTAGAAGACTTAAATGTAGACTCTAAGTTTTGAAAGACACTATTATCAAAGTTATTCATCTCAAATGAAATCAGTCTACCAATTAAACTATCAAGAGTAACTGTATTGTTTTCTACTACTCTCATTTCTTGAATGGCAGAAACTCTAATAGCATATACAGGCAGTAAGGTTCTTAAGATTTTACTTACCACTGTCTCCTCTTCAAGTGTACCTCCAACTCCTCACATAGCATTGACTACTTCTTTTATTCTTGTGTTGTACTATGTGATGTTTTCTCCTTCTTTCATTATGAGATCATCAAATTTTCCTCTAAGTCTTTCTACCTTGGCTCTCAGAACATTTGTATCACCTCCATGTACAAGCTTCAATTTTTCCCACATCTTCTTTGCAATTTTGCAATCTTTGACATCTTCAAATTCAACATCAGAGAGTGAGAAAGAAAGTTCTATGACCATGTAGTTGTGTTCATGCTTCTCTCTCAATTGATCTAGTGTTAGTGATCCTGTTAGAAACACATATTCAATATCTAGGAATTGAGTAACATCATTACCAATACCTGATAAGTGGAGTCTTATCCTACTTTTCCATGAAGAAAAGTTGTCTTTGTTCAACTTGGGAACATCTCGTCTGTTCATCTTGTGATCTTGACTTAGGTCTTGAAACCTTCCATTCTAAGCACACAAGCTCTGATACCAATTGTTAGTAATAACTGAGAGGGGGGGGTGAATCAGTGGCCTCATAAATTTATCCTTTCAAACTTAACCACCAATCAATAAACCTCATATTGTTATGTCCCTACAAGATGCATGCCATGAAATACTAATATTGATTAACTGTCTGTCGGTGTTCTCTGTCAATCCTTATTCTTTTTTGATTACCGATAAGCACTATAACTATTTACCAAAATATAGTAAATAAGCATAGTATACCGATCAATCCAGAGTTAACTATGTAAGATGCAAAACATTAAAGAAATGAATCATACACACATAACACATGAATTTTTAACATGGAAACCCGGTTAGGGGAAAAACCACTGAGACTGGTACCCCAAATTTTTACTCTTATGAAGTGAGCCCTGTTAGGAGCCAACCCTGTTAAAGGTTACAAACACATTGTTAAGTGTGACCTTGTTAGAGGATTTTATACATAGAGGTTGTCACTTAGTATCGAGCATCTATTGCTACCATCCTTGAATCAGCCTCCTTAGACTTTCAATAGGTATCGGGAAAATCCAAGGCTACTTTCATGAATCAACCTTTTTGGTACTCCTTAGGATGTACCTCAATATATAGAATACGGTTAAGTCCTGCTCGATTAAGAGACTTGATGCTTCAATGGTTAAACTGAAATATTATGACCTGTTTATATTGCAACTTTGAATTTCAAATTTACATATCTATTTAAGTACATTACCTCTCTGATCAATATCAATTCAATTCTTTTTGCTCCACACTTTCTTCTCTGTGATGTTGTGCTCACTGTTCATTGGTGTCTGCAAAATTCCTTAGCTCTCCTTCAGCTTGATTGATCAGGACTGTATGAATTTATTCTTCATTAGTTTCTCTTTAGCATCCTTTTTCTATTCACTCCCCTTAATCCCATCCGTAAATGAATTAAGCTTGTCTCTTATATAGACATGATATTCGATGTTTCTTGATTCTTGATTCTTGGCGTGAAAAACAATCCAACCAATTAGATTTAAAGCATAACTTCTGATTTGTCTCGTAATTATCTTCTTTCCAACTATACAAATCATTTTTAAATCAATCACTTAACTCTAGTCGAATAAAACAAAGAAAACAACCAGTTAAGTCTATCTTTTTCTCTTTCCAGCTAGATATTTTGTCATTTTCTAAACTCTTTGTTCCGTCGGTCACCTCTGTAGTTAGTTGTTGGTGAAAACTGATAGTTCCATCAGTGAGACTCCATTTAGCTTCGTGATCTCCGTCTGTCGGGAATCATTGGATTTTTACTCATCGAGCAACTCTATTTTTAGCTCATTGGGAAACACTATGCTTCTGATTGTCGGGTATCACTATGACTGTTCTTCTTTGCCTTTACTAATAGTGTGCACTCCATTGGTGTTGTTTGTCACTAAGTGAATACTTGACTTTTATGCATTGCTCAAAGCATAACCTTTTATTCCATTGATTCTATGAAGTCTTTGGCATTATGTACATGACTGTACAGATGATATTAAGTTGACATCAATGACAATAGAATACTTTAACTAATTTAATGCCTTGCATTATCTTCAACTTAACATTATCAAACATTCAATCAGTTACATGTCATCATGTTTGTCTTTTGAACTCTCATGTTTTGCCTCCTCAAGGTCGTCATGATCCTTTATATCATGGTACAATGCGAATGGTGTAACCCAGGGAAAGGTCTTGATCTTTTATTGTGTGTGTCAGATAGATATTATCCTTACACTTCCACATGTGATCCATGTGGTCATATGGTGCTCCCACGAAATATCACTTTCTTGTAGGTTCTACTAGGACCATTTTTACCCTAGACCTTTGTGGTTTTGGGTAATGTTGGATCAATCCTTGTTTTTTTTTTAAGTAAACCCTATGCAACACCTATGGAAAGGCCTTGGTTCTTTAAAACCCTGGTAGGTCCTCAATATTGCTACATCCCAATAAATGCTCACTACATGTTGATACTCCTTCCGAGTATCCCAGCTCAAGCTTCAAAATCCCCCATTCCCCCATCATATCCATTCTATTTTTCCCCCTTTTTTCCATTTACCCCTAATTATTTTGGATAGAAATGTACAAATGGTTTCACGTCCTTTCTCTTCTCTAGGTTAGCATCTTATGCAAGTGGTTTCTTGAGAATTTCACATTTGCATTAGTTGCATTCATGATTAGGATCATTTGCATTGTCTTTTACTTCATTTCATATGGTTACATTATTGTGTCTTATCATATTCATTGTAGAGTCATTACATAATCATTTATTTAAATTCATTATCATGTCACTTGCATTTAGTTGTGTCATTCATTGCATTTAGTTACATGGTCATATTACTCATGTTAATCACATTAGCTCACATTATCATATTAATAACATTTTAGATCATCCTCATTTATATTTACATATTCATATTCATTCCCATATTAATTGCATTCATTATCATATCATAGTTACATTTATGTATTAATTATCATGTTAACTACATTAAGTTATGTTATCATTAGCATTATAGTCATTTTTTTAATCATTGTATCAATTACATAATTATATTTTCTATTATTATCACATAGTTACATTATTATGTTTTGCATTTATGGCATATATGTCACTGTCATATAATTACGCCCATTTCATATCCATATCTCATTTTCATTTCATTAAGTCTCACTATAATAAACACTTAATAATCTACAATGCATTTTAGACACATAACATTTACAAAATATACACTTAATCATCATAATCATATACATATCACATTAGACATAAGAAATAAAATGATTTCATCCTACATCACCATACTGTCAGTGCATATCATAAAACCCTCATCATGCATAATATCTTGCATCACATGTTAGAAATATATCATAATCATAAATACATCTACATAATCATAGCATACATAAGCCTTGCACCATGTAATCACATCATATAATCATAACACACACACCTTGCATCCTGCATCACAAACATGTTCGTACACCATCATATAGATATGCATCCATAAAACATAAAAATATACACATACACATGACTCTGACAAGTATCCTTCATATATAGATATCAAAAATGTATCAAAATATATAAAGTCCATCATAGTCCATATTCCATCAGTAAAAATGCATCCATGAATAAATGAGATACATCATGTGTATGGTATAACAAAATCATCATCTACAGCATAAAAAAATTCTCAAGTAATCACTCCCTAATTGAGGGGCATGTGTCTATCATCCACATGTCCTGCAATATCAGTGGGCTAAGGTGGTGGGTGTACCTATGGAACTGCGCATAATGGAAGAACTACCAGGTGTTCATGTGAGGAGGGAACCCCTATCCATGTTAGGGTGATCAGAGATAGCTGACCAATAGAGCAGCTCCTCAAGGGAGTTAATTTGAAACTATAGTCCCACAAAACCTGGGTGGGGGCTAAAGTATCATGATTTGATATTATACAAGAAAATTCCCAACCCTCAAGGTATATGTTTCATCCTAACCTATATGTTTTATGTCTTGGCCATGTCCCTAGGCTACCTATACATATCCCACTGACTGTGTCACCCTGTGACTATGCCATGTCCTTTGAGAGTGGGTACTCTTGCTCAAACCCCTTTTCCATCTACTAGATCCATCGTGTGAAAAACTTCTATCCCTCCTAGTAGGAACATATACATCCCTCCTCTCTAGTGGCACTACTTTGTATGTTGCCTAGTAAAACCCAACCAAGTCATAAATCTATGATCGCCTCCATCATCCTTATCATACTCTCCCCCCTCCACCCATCCTCTGAGCCTCTTGTAGCTCCCTCCTACATCCCTCTTCCCGCCCATCAATCCTCAACTAGGATAACTCCATAGTATCCCTAGCCGACCATATCTCATCTATCTCATCACATAATCTCCATCTCATTCCGCATGCCCTCTCTCTCTCGCAGCAAGGCATCTCTCTCGCTCGTCTAGTCATTTATGTCTCATTAGTTTGTCTTGGTCTATCACCACCTAAAACTCCTCCATAATGAGATTATCTCTCTCCCTAATCACATTGTCTCTCTCAGTTTGTAGGGTATCCCTCTACTATCTAAGTTCATCTCTCTCCACTGTTATGTGTCATGGAAACTCTCTCTCCTTATAGAGTGTCTTACAACTATCTCAATTGGTCCCTCTCCACAGTCACCTACCTCAACATTTGATCTCATCTATCTAATGGCTCATGTAGGGATATCATCAGTGATGTCATATCCCTGGCCTGTGAGGAGGACTGCACCTATGAGTTCGGCCTCTCCCTCTATCCCCCGCCAGCTCTAGATAGTGATGTTGGTGTATTTCCATGTACCTGTGTTGTCACCTATCCTCCTAAATCTAGTGGTGACTGCCCTTTCTCATCCACCTCCATGGCTACCACCTCCTCTCTTTTTTTCCCCTCTTCTACCACTACCTCCTCTCTAGCCTCATTCCCTGAAACCTATCCCTCCTCTCTATCTCCCTCTCCCTACCTTGTGCCTCCCTCCTCCTCCCACATATCCTCCTATTGTTCCCCCAACCCTTTTTTCAGCCCTCACTCTCTGAACCGGTGTTGGTGTTTCCCTCCTCTGTGCAATCTAGTATACTCTGACCCTCATTGTTGCAATCGCCTCCCTCTCTCTCACACTCAATGGTGTCAATATTGATCTCCCCACTACTTGTAGAGCCCTAAACCAGACCTTGTATGCATATATAACCCTAGGATCATCTAGCCCACTCTGATGATCCCATTTTACTTGTCATTATACCCTCCACTCTGCCAATAGTATTTCCTTGCCTAGTGGCCACACAAACTCGCTCACCCTCTCTCGTGTCACTTGTTAGAATCTATGTTTAGGTATGGGCACATCTTGCACAAAACCAAATGGTTGCATCACTTGATCTGGCATATATCTCTCAATAATATGATCCCAATGACTTGCGATGGATACGGGTGTGACCATAAAAGGGATGTGCCTCATGCTCTTTTCCCATCCCTCTATCCCTATGTAGGACATCCATGTAATACCATCTCTTAGCTTGTACAAAGACACCATTTAGTGATCTACGTCATCCATATGCTCATAGTGCACCTATGCCCCTTCCCAGCTATAGAAAACTATCTAATCTTCCTTCTTCTCCACCCGACCTATAATAATGTGGCATACCCGTTCTTTATCCAATATGTTTCCACCGTGATAGAAGGTCTCATGTAGATCCTTGTATATCTCTTCCAGCACCAAATTCTCCCATGTCACTAACCTCCATATGTCTGCAGTCTCCACAATTACTAGAATCAACCCTAGAGATGACACTTTCCCTCTCGTGTCTAGACAAATATACCTTCTAACCAATCTGTAGACATAGAAATGTACCAACCTCTCCCATAAGGCTTGATCCTGGTACCAATCCAATGCTGACTATTTGTGTCATAATGGCACATCCCTTCCTAAAAAACATCATACTGCCTCCATTTATGACACGAGTTGGGCTACTATTGTCAGCCCTCAAATAGGTAACCTCTATATCTGGTATACATCTTCCATTTCCATTGTCATCTCCCTAGTTGATAGATGGAATGTGGAGGTCTTGCATTGGTCCCTCTCACTTAATGTTGTTACCATCACCATGCATGTTCGTACATGGGGCATCTAGGCTAGATACCCCAAGTTGATTCTATCTATCGTGGCCCATTTTTCATCAGTGAACTAAATGGCCACTCTCAAAACTATCACACATTACTCTTGCAACACTAGTGCATCTACTGACCACTACAACCAAAACCCACAACTTATGTCAATTATAGGTACTTCAATTTGCCCATGTCCCCCCTATTCCTTTCTTAATATCTTTTCCCCTGATTTCCCTCCTAATTCTTCTCTATAATGTTCAAACCACCCTTCCCAGTGATCCTACAGGAGTTCCTACTCATTAATGGCTAATGCACATCTTTTTTACCACTCCTACAAGAACGCATTTTTGCTAAACCTTGTTCTATGGGATTACAATACAATGGTACTAATATACAGACATGTCATCTCAGAATAGTGTTCCCGCAACCCTAATCTAATCTACCCAAACCTGCTAATCTGGCTACTTTCATATTCTCACTAGATCCGTGAGCATCCCGGCAGTACATGACCTCTAAAGAATGAAGCTTTCTATCCTATTTACCATTAGAAATGCACAAAATCACAATGCAAGGCAAGGTTTTTTCGATGCCTACCTCTCATTCCTCCTGTCCCCAACATCGTACCTACCTGACTACATCCATTTGAAGCCTTGTTGGTCTAAATTTTGCCATCTCTCACATGCTAATATGCTCTCAACTTGAGTAAAATAAATCTAATCTCTCCAAATTTATAACTCGTGGGGTGAAAATGAATAGTAAATTTTCTAATTTTCTCATATGGGGCCCTCTTGGCTCCTCATTTGCACATTCCTGACCCCTATGGGACCATTTTTTGCACCATTTCTTCTCAGGTTCTCCTTTTTGCAACCCATCTTTTCCATTGGATTCTATTTTGTGAAGTTCTTTCGAGATGTCACTCGGGCCCCTTTTTCTTTTCTATCTCCCTCCTCAAGGGGGAATCACCCTATCTAACTAACACCATTTTCTATCATCTGGGGCAAGTCCTTGCTCCTATTTTTATCAAGTTGGTGAAATTTTAATCTTCTTCAAAACAACCTTTTTATAACACCATTTCAAAGAGGGGAGAAATGTAGACACATAAATTTTATCAACGGGTTTAATCAGATTTAGTCTTCATACTCATATTTTTATTAAATAATTATGTATTATTTAATTATTTAATGTTAGTCTTCTAGCTTAATTAATTTAATTAATTAGATATAGTCCAATTAGTTGAATGGTAACTCATAGTCATTTAATTGATTAATCCCCCTTCTTTTATTAATTTAAATAAATATACTTATCTATTTAATTCAATTCATAAATCATAATGTCCTTCACTTGTGATTAAATAAATCTTATTTAATCTATTTGAGCATATGGCTTCTAACTTTAATCCTCACCTAACTTTACTCCAACTACCTAACTCATGCTTCCAACCCAACCTAGCTCACTTGCCCACTAATTAATCATAATCCTAGCTTAATCATTTGCACATTACTAATAAAAAATATTAGCCCCCAAAGTCAACCATGTCTCTTGTCAACCTTAAATTCCCTTGCACATTTTTTGTTGGAGATTTACTTCTGGCAGCTAGTTGATTGTATGTTTGTCATTGATGACAACATATAATATACAGCAGTGTTCTGTATGTACTTATCAGAAAGATGCTATTAAGCCTTGCGCGGTTATATTCATGTTTTATACATGCTTTGGATGCTTTGTTCATACACACAGACTCAGATATGAAGTTTCAGTTGTGTTGTGTAATTTTGTTAGTGGTGGTTATAGTTTCTGGAGTTTATCTGTACAAAGCCAACGTATTTGCATTGTTTCTTGAGTTGCGCTTATCTTCGGGATTGTTGGTTAACAGTTTGTCCTCCCGTTAGATTTATAATCTCTGACTCTTCTTAACACCCAAGGTGAGAGAACAAAAGGATGTCACCAACAAATGGGTCAGTGTAAATCATCTATCACTACCCTCTGAATTGACAGGTACAGCTCCCTGACTGTGTTTGATATGCAATGTATATGTCTTTCTATTGATCATCAGATTTATTCATTATGAATTTTAACCAAATTTCTTGTAGACACAAACAATTCAGGAAAGCATAATGTGAAGATAATCTACAACCTTCAATAGAATGCTGATTATAGATCATCAGAAAGACTACCTTCTAACTAAACCTATCTATTCTAAGAATGCATATTCTACTAATGAGAACAGAAGCAGAATCA
>MU227859.1:431528-450299 GCA_018584345.1 Thuja plicata
AAAGACAAAACACATTGAGATCAAATACCATTTTCTTAGAGAAAAAGTTGTAGACAAAGAAGTAAAATTGGACTATGTGAGCACTAAAGAATAGTTGGCAGATATTTTCACAAAGCCTTTATCAAAATATACTTTTGAGTATCTCAAGGATAAGTTGGGAGTAATTCCCTTTCCTGAGTCTGATTACATAAAGAAGCAAGTACATTAGTCCATGGTGACTGATGAATGGTTGACTACTCTATTTATAGAGTAGTACATGTGCCTAATTGTTTATGGTGCCCTTTGCCATTGATGTCAAAGGGGGAGTATGTAGTAAGGGGGAGCTTATACTCTGAGGGAGTATATAATCATGTAACTTAAAAACACAGACAGAGGAACTGCAACAGTGTAGAGGAATCTTTGATGAGGATATTGAGAAGATTGTAAAAAGAAAGAGGACACCATGTGCTGAAGATGTTTTTAATATCATATGTTGTCATCAATGTCAAAGGGGGAGATTGTTGGAGATTTACTTCTGGCAGCTAGTTGATTGTATGTTTGTCATTGATGACAACATATAATATACAGCAGTGTTCTGTATGTACTTATCAGAAAGATGCTATTAAGCCTTGTGCGGTTATATTCATGTTTTAGACATGCTTTGGATGCTTTTTTCATACACGCAGACTCAGATATGAAGTTCCAGTTGTGTTGTGTAATTTTGTTAGTGACGGTTACAGTTTCTAGAGTTTATCTGTACAGAGCTGATGTATTTGCATTGGTTCTTGAGTTGCTCTTATCTTTGGGATATGCGTGTTTATATTAAAGTTTAATTATGAGTTGAAGATAGTTATCTAAAGGTGCCAAATGTGTTTCAACAAGATTGCAATGTTAGAGTTAATTTGGTGAAGCTGACTTTGTGAAGCATCGCATCTATTCAATTTATATTGTGCGGTTGTAATTATGCTTGTGTGGTTAGTTTATCCGACAAGGATGTTATGAATATTTTCCTAACAGGTCCCATGATCTCATACTTTGAGGAAGATACTTATAGTAGTTCATTTTTGAACGTTGAGTGTGAATGATAAGAAAAGAGACAGAAAAAGTACAAAGCAGAATATTAGTTATATTTCATTCATCAAGGATCTATGTGAAGAAACAGTGGAAGATTATAATTCATTGGAACTGATCAAGACAGCAAGTCTACTCTACAGTTCATCATTAGATATAGTGCAGATCTGTTCTACAGAAGGTTGTAGCGTTCACCATTGAAGCAGTGAGCATTTGGACAGTGATTCCTCACCCTTAACAAGGTTATTTGTAAAAGACTCCTAACAGGGTCAGACCCTTAACCAGGTCACTATACTTATTTCATTGTAAAGAAAAACTCCTAATAGGGTTGCAAAATCTTCTAGCAAGGATTATTATAAACAAGTATAGTTCATTGTGGGTGTTAATTCCCACCGGGGTTTTTACCATTTGGTTTCCCCGTAACCAAATTGTGGTATTGTCTATTGTGTTATCTAAATGTGAATTTACTTTATGATATTCTAGAATTAATAAGAGAAAATAATTTAATTAGTTGATAACTGATTCACCCCNTGATTCCCCCCCCCCCCCCCCCTCAGTTATCCTTTGGGACTATTCTAACATTTTCCCCCTCCAAAAAAATATTTTATTCCTTCTTCCCATTTTCTAAAACCTTTCCATAGTTCCCAAAATGGTCATATTCCCCAACTTTGGCCTTTGGGGTGTGGGAAAAGAAATATATTAATAGAAAATCTACTCCACCCCCAATGTCTTCTCAACTCCTCCCTTTGTGAAACTTGTCACAATATTATGGATTTGACAAAGAACAACTCATATCCTTCTCTCCAAATGCATCTTAACCCTTCATGAACTCTTCATCTCAATTATTCATTCATCTCCCATCAAATATATAAATTCATAGTTCATCCTCTCATAATTCATCCACCATCAAGAGTAAAGTCACCATGCTAGTTTTAATCCAACGCAATTGCAACCATACCATCATAATGCTAAAATATTCCTATACAATTGAGGCTTGAGAAAGTAACCATTGAGCACACATTCAAATTCAAAAGCTTGGACAAATCCACTATCAAGGGATATTATTTTTATTTGTATGAAGGTTCACATGCTTTATTTATGCTTTTATTTCTCTCTTTAGTCTAATAATGATGTTTTTTTTATTAGTATTGTTGACTTCTTTCATTGTTATTGAATTCCATTTTAGATATTACTTTTCATTGCACACAAGAGAATATAAAAGCTTCAACACAATTGCGTATTCACTAAATTATTTGATTTTTATTTATGTGCACTACAAAATTTATTGAAAGATAACCTTGTAAGTCATCCTAAGATTCAGCATCTCGCTCATAACATATCATACCCTCATTAGTATGATGGTTATAAGTTTTGTTAGAACCACCATGTGTGTGGTCATGAAATTGAGCATTGTATGCATGTGATACATCTAGTTAAAGACTATCTAGATAGTATGATATTTGAGTCAGAGATGGGAAACAAAAGTCAAAACAATTCTATTGATACAGAAGATAGTGATTTGTAGATCTATAGTGACTTCTACACTCAGAGAAATTTATCTTTTCATCATCTCCTCCTCCATCAAGTGAGTGTCTCTATATGAACATGGTCACCATCACTCTAATCTCAACTATGAGTTAGAGAACCAACATAATAGGCATATCATTCACATCTTGACTTGGCATACTAAAGATATCCTTCTCCTCTTTACATTCATTCAAACGTCAATGGTAATGTTGTTATAGGTGTTGGTTGATCCCTCATTCGGAGTTAATTTGATCATGAAGGGGGTCCTCTTTGTTAAAGTATTACATGAGTGAGATATGACGTGTGTTGGGAAATAATCCATACACATTATGGTCTTTCCATTACCCCTATGGGGTGCACCATATTAACAACACTCATAGGATCCAAGGTAGTTTCTACCATGTTCAATGTTATCAATGAGTCTGACATATTTTGTGTGAAGTTAGGAAACCCGTGACCAATTTCTATGGGTGTATTCCCCTTGTTTGTTCATAAGTATTTGAATTTATCCCATGACAACATTGTGCATAATATCTAGGATTCTCAGTACCAACTAGTGGTGTCACACGGGTACTTCACTCTTGATCATTTTTTCCTACTTTGGTTGAACCTTTACTTCATGAGGATTTGTTCAACTTATTTTCACGACCTTCTCTTCACCTCATTGCAATGAAAGTGACATTCACTCAATCATTCTCAATAACACCTTATTAGAATGAACTAATCAGAAATATATGCATTCAAATACATTATTAACATCTTCATGTAAGCCTAGATCATTAAAATGTTTTCAAGTCGAGCAAAGATAACTTCCTTAATTCAAACATGTAGTCAACGCAATCCTAAAACCAACACGTTACGCCAGAAGTAAGAACATGTGTTTCCTTACATTAACTCAACATCTCTCAAACTACGTTCCCATGCTTCCTCTAGCTAGCCCACATTTCCTTTCTCTATAAAATCCAACAAAAACCACTACACATTCAACAAAGTAACATAGTGAACACTCTATTACTTCTATCTTTTTGTATATTGGAGCAGAAACTCTGAAATGCAAGTTGATTAATCTTCATTTGTAGCCTTAACTTTCAAACCATAACCCAAAATACATAGTAACAATAGAATACATTACCAAGAATCATGAAGTGCAACTCAATACACATTTAATCTCTAAATAGAAAAGCACAATAGCTCCATGCAAACACCTCTAGGCCTCTACAAATACACTAGACATTAAGGAATGATTGATCTCTAGGCGGGGTATTTCCTAATTCGTTGACATGAGTGACAATATTGTATTCAAAAATCTCCTTGAAATCCACATTATCCTTCACAATAATGACAATGCTATATTCAATACTAATATTTTTGTGGTGAGCTTGAGGGATGTTTTCTTGTGGGGATATAGATGCAAAAGACCATGTCACTAATTCAGAATGTGCATTCACAACAATGTTTTCTATTTTGTAATTTCATATGATTTTACACCCAGGTGAGGTCATCCTTGAAATTACAAAGGATAGATTTGAATTTTATGAGAGTGGAGTTGACCATATGCAGCTTGTAAATTCCTAGCAAAGAAAATGTGAGAGATGACAGAGGTTGGCCAAGCACATCTTTTTAAGGTGTCATCTTAGTGAAAAAATGATGAGAACTATCATAGAATCATTTTTTAAGGGGTTTTCATTTGGATCAATAGATTTGTTGTGCAAAAGTAAAGCAATGTAATTACATGTCCAAACATTTATTGACAATTTTTATGCTAATGTATAGGGTTATGATTCCCTTCTAAAAAAAATTTTACCATAATCGAAAACATTTATTGACAATTTCTTACTAGCCATCTATTTGTGCATGATAGATTGAACTCATCTTCCAATGCATTCCTTGTGGCTTAAATAGTTTTCTACCAAAAGTTTCTAGAAAGTGTGGTTCATGGTCACAAATAATGGAAGTGGCCATACCATGGAGGCAAAAACTTTTTTCAAGAAAGATTTAGGTAACACACTAGTACATTTGACCCACAAAATCGACCAACTTTTCTAACCAAGCATTGAAATGGTTTTCCTTGGTCGGTTTATAGAAGGAAAATTTTGATTTTTTTTAACCCATGTCCATGTTGGTCGGAATTATGAAAACCATGACATGTTGAAATTACGACCAAAATGGGCATATAAATTTTTTTTTAAAAAGATGATTTCATTTTATTTATTTGTTATTCTACATAGCAAAGCTGAAAGAGGGAAGGAGGGCACACAGAACGCGTCTCTTGACACCTATAATTTTTGTTTATGATTTATTGATTAAATTCAACTCTATTTCAGTTTACTACAATTATGATTAGTATCGTATCATAACCATTAGCAACTGATGTAGTTCCATGTGTAACTACAGTAGATTCAGGAGTTTTGTTGTTCATAAACTGAACCATCTGTGCCGACTACATTTACAATACCAAAATTTCAAAACCTAAACAGCACTGACAAACACACTTTTGGGCTTATCGAAACACAAAAAATCTAATCTAAAGAATGATCATAGCGTGTTTAAATCATTGTGCAGAGTTCGAAGAGAAGGATTGAACACAAAAACACAAGTTAGAAACCCTAGCTTTAGATGTCTCTATGTTTAAATCATTGTGCAGGGTTTGAATAGCAAGATTGAACACAAGTCAAATAACCCTAGCTTTAAATTGGGGGTTTACTAATTTCTACACTTAGATGTCTCTACATTTAGTTAAACAGTTTGCTGTCAAAGGTGGAGTGTTATGTTTAATTGTTGATCATTCCTTCTAAATAGCTCATATTGGAAATGGATGTTTATATATCTACTCTCAAATATTAGAAATTGCAAATTGTGGTGCAATGGTGCATATGTGTATGACATAATATTTATTTCTTCACAAATTTATAAATCATGATATACACATATAAGAAGCTTCAATGTTTTCCAAATGAACCAGGTCCAAAACATATGAAGTTAAAATAACAATTCTAAGTTGTTAGTCTGAATGTCAAACACCTACCCTGTAGAAGGAGGGTCTTCTTGGAATCCTTTGTGTTACATTAAAGTCTCTCTATAAAAATGGAGTTGTCTCTGACCGTGGATGTTGGTCTAGTCTAAAAAAGAAAGGATCTCCACTCTTAATGTGAGTGAGTTCAGTAATATTTTATTAAAGCACCAGCATTCTCGAATGATGATTTGTTTCCTTCAAGAGTATCCTGCCCAGAATGAAGATACACGACATCGTTTATGTCCCTCTGAAATATCAAGGTCTTCGATATTGAAAGGATTCACACTTCCATTGTATGTGAATCTCTGTATAATATGATTGTCGAACATTAGAAGTATTCAAACATCAACATAGTATTCAATTATTAGTATCCCCACACCTTATAAAGCCATTGCTTCAATATTTCTTACAATACGCTTATCGAGTTAGAGGCATATATCTAATACCAACACTAGTGTGATGAAGTAATATTAAATGTTGAACATATAAATCACCCAAATATATCTTATGATCAATAAGACCGATATTATTCAAATCAATAGAATATAATTTCCAATCATAAATAATCGCTCCTATTTATATTTGGAACCCTATCTGTTAGCTTGATGAAATTTTCAAAGATTGCTAGGACATTTCTTAGAAATGAAGGGTGAAAAAAAATAAAATATTAAAACCATTTGAGGGGGTGATTTCCAAAATTTAGAGTATGATAAAGTAAATTTAATTTTACAACTTATGGTGATTTGGAAGTCTTTCTCTTCCTTATTTCTAGACATAATTAGATAGGGACACATCTCTTCATCCTAATTAGCTTGGCGTAAAGAATTAACTAGAGCTAATAAACCAAAATATTGAGGTTAAGATTGCAAAAACTACTTAACACACTTAAAGAAGATAAATATTAGGGGCATAACATGCCCATCCCCTTCAAAAAAAACCATTTCCCTCAACAATTAGTGATTCAAGAAATAAGATAGTTGTACTTTGTATGTAGCTTCACTAACATAGCTTGTTTGAGTCCTGTTGAGTTTGTAGTTGAGCATTGCTATAATTTTGTGTTCTAACCTCCAGCGTATGTATGTGTATTGTATTCCTTTTTAGTTATATTTCAGGTGGAGCACTGCTCCCCAATTCACTCTAGTTTACTATTTTATTTATTTTCTTCTATGTGTTCCTTCCCATTATTTTAATATAATACACGCTGTAACCACCCTAATTTGGTCTTCTCTGACCATAGACCCTATTTTCCCTAAGTGTGATCATACCCCTAATTATGTCATGACAATTCTTCAATTAATTGGCATAATTCATTTAAATCAAATTTAATCTCCTGAGTAATCTAATCACTGAATTACATTAATTACCTTAGCCAATTAAATCAAAAACAATCAAATACATGGCTAAAGTAATTAATTAAAAGGAATTAAATAAATCCTAATTACAACTCCTTACTTGCAAAAGGGAAAGTCAATTCCCTAGCCAATGGAAGTTAAATCACTTGGATCACCTCACATGGATCACCAAAGATTCAATCTCCACCTCTCTTCAGCTTTCAATCCTAACCTCTCATTCCTCAAATTCTTCTATAAATGGAATGAATTTTGAGCTCAATGGGCCTATAATCTTCGAATTTGAAAGCATCCTTATGCTACCCCTAATTCTAGAATTTCAATTACAAGTTTATGTTGCTCATATTCTTAGAGATTTCTATTGCATTTTAGCTCAACTTTCTTAGATATTGTCATAATCTTTCATTTGGAGCTTTAAAATGAAATTTTCTTGAGCATTTTAGCTTAAATCCTTTAAATATTCCATTCTAAGCATGAATGTGTCACTGATTAATGCATAATCTAAGGGAAAATTATAGCATTCTTCAAACTCTTCTTAGATAGGGAGAAATATGTTGAATTTAGTGATATTTGTGTGCTTTTCCCTTGATTTACATGTTTATTTCACTAATGCAATGACATATTGAAGTGTTGTGTTACAGCTAGCAGATCCACAAAATACACACACATTTTCTCTAGTCTATGGTGCAGAAGCAGTGTTTCCTATTGAAGTAGAAATTCCATCTTTGCGGGTATCTCTCCAAGGTCTTGTTACAGATGAACAATACCACAATGGTAGGGTTAATGCACTAGAACTCCTTGATGAGCGCAGACAACAAGCATTTGATCATCTCAAAGTATACCAAAAATGAATGTCAAAAGGGTACAATAAAAGGGTCAAAACATGACAATTTTAAGTGGGGGAACTCGTTCTAAAAGAGAATCCTAAAAACAAGCCGAATAGAGAACAAAAAGGAAAGTTTGAACCAACTGGCTAGGACCTTATGTCATTACTGCAACTTTTTGGGACTGGAGCGTATTAGTTAGCTACGCTTGAGGCATATTTTCTTCCTGATCCCATCAATACTCTACATTTGAAACGGTTCTACGCTTGATATCTGGCTGACAGAGCCCGTGCAGTGAAAAGTTCTCAGAAAAAAAACAAAAAAATTGATCCTGAAAAATCCAAAAATAGTGGAAAATGCCCTGAAAAAAGGGTATAATTGGTGAAAACCTAGAAAACAGGCACCTTGATGCTAACAAAAAAAATTTAAAAAAAAAAAGAGAAAAAAGAACAAAAATTTTGAAAAAGAGAAAAGTGCCTTGGCGAAAACATGGCAAACAGGCGTCTTGGTAGAAAAAATTAAAATCTTTGCCGAGTGGTGAAAACCTAGAAAACAGGTGTCACTTTTACTCTGTGCTCCATCTATCAATGTATTAATTATATTGATCCTTCATGATCGCACATGTGCTATTGTTTGGCTCTGATTCCTTACAAATTTCATATCCTTGCTTGGGATTGGCCTGCATTTGTGTCTAAGGAATAGTCATTTTGCACTAGGGGCATCTTTGCTAGTATGTTCAGTTTGTGTCTGCTAGGTTGTCCTAGGTTCCTGTCTAGGATGGTTTGCCTCTCAAAATAGTATTTCTCAATACTTCCATCAAAACATCATTATCACAAACAAAGGTGTTTCTTCAATACCACCTACTTGTAACAGACATCATACTAATGTTTTTCAACACTTTAATCAAACACTTTAAATGTACTAGTGTTTCTCAAACACTTTAATCAACCAGTGTTCCTAAACACTACATTGGATTACAATTGCTGACAAAGTTAATCTCATATACTCAGACATGAAAAAATATATTGCTTGATTCCAAATTCTAATTAATGAATCTCTATTGCGCGTGAAAAATGAATCCACATTATTTCTCAATACTACTTAAACACATAGACTGGTCTTGGTTTGATTATGACTCTTTTATGTTCCTGTGATGTTTCAAACTAGGGGAATCTAAGCTGTTATAATTTTTCTTTGATTGATTATCAATTGGTGATTGTTATGTCTTTCGAGTTACTCCATGACGTATATTCAAACACAAAGAGTTGCAAGGACGGGGGCATAACATTTTCTTGTTTTTCTATGTATGGAAATTGTTTCAATGATCCTATCACTTTTACCTAACTTAGATGTTTATGATAAGAGCTGTCAACATGAGTGGATAACCGCATATACCTCGATCCTAGTTATGTGTAAACTATGGTGAGGTTGAACCAATTTTCTTGTATGTTTCTAAATCAGATTCTCAATAAGGTGTACAAAACATTATGTACATGCAAGGATATGAATATTAAAGGTCATTTCGGGTCACATATCTTACATTACACTTGACCAAAACCCGATTCTTCAAAACAAAAGGAGATAACTGACTTGTCATCCTAGCCCCTATGCCTTGATGCTTAGGTTTATTTCTGACAATGCATCCAATACACATAGTATTCATACTTTCATGATACCAGTGGGTATTAGTGACAGTTGTACTATACAATGATGTCCATTACAAAATGCCCAATGATGATAAAAATGCTACAATGTATACAAATCAATGACAGACCTAAGAGTCTGCATGTAGATGCATTTAGATATTGCATGATTATTTTTTAAGAATAGCATAAGGGACTTGAGCTTAAAATGATTTCCTGCTTCATCCGAAATGCAAGTTAATTACATAATCTCTATTACTAATATTACAATGTCATTGCATATCCATGGCATGCATTCTACATTCATAAATGAGAAAGAGAAAATACAAAAAACAAACCATTCAAGCATTGCATTTACTTTTACATCATAATTGCATCCATACATATATTTGCATAAATAAAATCCCAAAAACATACATTTGCATATTCATCTAGCATCATTGAAACACATTAATATATCAATAATAAATCAAAGAGCATAAATGATGTCATTACATGAATCTAATCTAACTCAACAAGAGACCAAGTACATAATCACATGTGCATCAATCTAAAGATCTATCAAAACAAAGAGAACTCATGAACATATCAAGATCAAGAAAAATTATCTCAGATATATCAATGATGGAACAGATCAAATATGTACAAATGAGTATCAGAATATCAGTGTGAATCAGATATCAAGTATCAAGAGTATGCAGTATAATGGATCATCACAACGGGATCAATATATACAAAATGTCTCAAAATATCACAAGTACAAAATCAGGTATGACTGCCACCCTCTCCCTGATCTGGAGGAGGAGGAGCTGGTATAGGATGAACTGGTGGAGGCATCGCTCCCTCGGATTGTTGTGCTACCCGAGAATAAGAAGGAGCTCTCTATCCCTCTGGAACTACAACATAATGCAAACCAAAAGAGTACGCAGCTTTCTGACCCTGAAGTGTCACTATACATGCTTATGTATCTTCCTCTCCTCTCAAGCACTCAAGATGACTATTTTTGTCTGACAGTAATGTCTCTAATGTAGTAACCCTAGCCTTGAGCTTCTCACACTCTCACTGGCACTGAGATAAATTGTCACCATCCCTACCAGAACCTCTTCTTGTATCTCTAGGTGGATCTTGTCCTCTGGGTACCTTTCTTGGGGGTCTCTATTGTTGTGTCTGCTTCTCTCGTAAGCAAAGGACCCGGATCTCTCCATGGAGGCACGAATCTAAAACGAGTTTGTCTTCCCTCTCTACTGCTGCTGGTGCCCATTACACTACCACCATTTTCATCCCCAACATCATCTCCATCATCCAGAGGTGGGCGCCTACCATCTCTCCCTTTGTCTCTCCTCCCACCTCTCTAGTCTCTCTGGGCTTTGCCTCTGCCTTTGACTGGTCTGTCATCTGTAGGATCATAATCTAAGGTATCCTCTATATGAGGAATGGCCTCATCAGGACCTGTGAATATAGGAAATGGATATTGTAACATATGGGTGAGATACCCATCAAAACAACCTGCATCTATCACCTTTGGAAGAATTTCCCACCCAAATGCAACCATCTGAGTGATAGCATGCTGAGTGGTCTCATATACCAAATGGAATCCCCAAAGTGGCTCCTGATCACAGATCTGAGAATATACTTCCATATTGTGACATCTTCCCTATACGCAGCCATACTATCTCAAAACATTTGTCACCAGAAATATCTCTACAATGTATCTGGTCTGCCCAAAGAGGTACCTTCTCTGAAAGAAATATGGCATATGTCACCTATTTATGGCCCACTCCTCATAATCAAGGTATGGTCGCCAAATCACAACGGTCATATCATCAAATAATCGGCATCAGTACTCTACCTTGCCCAGATGGGGTTGTTGAATCAATCTGGAGTACATACATACATAAGGTTGTTGCACTGCTCGCTGCCTGTCAACAATTGGACCTTTCACAGGGATATGCTCCCAGGCCTAGATCTGCAAAACTAAAATCTCTACAATCATTCTATGGGAATAGTAATAGACAATCTCATGAAGCTCTATATATATATGGGCTAATATGCAACTACCCCAAGCAAATCTGCGAGATGCTTCAATCATCTACTCTAGAGTATCTACCTAGCCACACATAAAACCATGTTGTCCTCTATTAGGCATGAGGATGCCTCCGATCAATTTGGCTAGATATACAGGTAGATGATCATAATGATCACACATATGATCCCATGTCAAATATCGCCACACTATGGTCTGATCTTTGAAGAATATCTACGTCGATGCAATGGCTATAGAAAACTAGGACTCAAACTGTACCTCCCGACCCATAACTAGAATTCGTAAGATACACCACACATCCTCAGGTGTGACGGTCATCTCACCCATTGGGAGATGAAAGGCGTTCTATTCTAAATGCCATCTCTCAGCAAGCGCAGTCAACAACCCCTAATTCACCCTGATATTAGGTAAATCTATAAGAGAAGCTAATCCTACTCAAGCTATGATCTGTAGTTCTGGATCTGTCAATGATCGGGATAAAGAAAGGAGCCAACCTTGATAGGGACCTCGAAAAGAAACAACCTCAAAGTCAATCTACCAAAAAAAAGCACATACAAGTTCAAATCAGTGTTTTCACTAAGTCAACTATGCAGAAAAGCTACCAGATAAGTATTTTTGGCCTTCAGAAGGAGAAAGACAGTCAAAAAAAGGAAAAACCTAACTCCTAAACTAGAAATGAATCTATTTTTACAGGTTGTAATCCTTTTTACGGGATGCGATACAAGATTTCCAGGATGTGATGGGGCATACGGGAAATGATCCTATTTGTACAGGATGCGACATGGGCTGCTGGGTGCGATTCAGTTTCCACAGGATGTGACAAACTTAAAAGCTCAACCAAAATTACCCTATGTGATACAAAACTATCAAATAGGGTGTGATACTAAAATTATGGGATGCGATATAGGATATTTGGGGAAAAAGGGATGTGACGTGGGATTAACTGGATGAGATCCCATATACGGGGTGCGACGCAGAATTGAAAGCTCTATAACTATTGCAAAAATGGATAAAATGAAAAACATAAAATATGGAAAGGTAGGTTTTGAGGTACTCACTGGCGGTGCGTAATCGATCGGGCACTGATATCGATGGATGAGCTTGGATCAATGTTTCTCCATGAATACCACCATCTTCTCTGCAGATATCTAAATTTATTAAAGACAAAGGTGAAAATGAATGGGTAAAAAGTAAATTTTCGGATATATATTGAACTTTTTGAGCTATTTAGGAGCTCCGAAAGTCCTCCCAGACTATCAAAATTCAATTTTGTTCTTTTTTGATCTATCAGGAATGAAATAGAACGCGCAGATGATGTTTTCAACAGCATAGTACACATTTTGCGACAACTTCCCAAAAATGCAAAATTGTTATACATGTTCCAAAAATGATTCACAATCTTTATGCAATCTATTTTTTGGGTTCTCTATCATCAAATTGAACATTATTCATCAAAATCTTGGTCATACATCATTTTATTAGACTCAGAACTCACATTTTCACATAGTTAACTTGGTCAAATTGTGTTTTCTCTTAACACACCTTCCCTTCTTCATTTCTTCTAATTGATTCTTTCTTGATTCAATCGATCAATTCAAGTGATATATCATTCTAAAGAGGGATTTTATTCTTTTTCCTTCAATTTCATTCCCGAGGGGGTATGATCACACTTAAATCATTCAAATTCTTGCTCAAAAAGCATTAAAAGGACTTCACCATCAAAAGACTAGGGGCACGACAGTTTCCCTCAACTACGTTGGGACTGTTGGATGGAAGGTTTCGGTTTTCACAAGTTGGATATCTTATGTCTACATATTCTCATATCTTTATTAAGATCCTGGCATCTTCATACTGACGTTCGTTCGATAAATTTCAGAGTCAGTATTATCAATTCTCGTTCGATCAAGTTTAGAATCGATACCTTAGAGCTCCTAGCAGCTTCATATTGACCTTTGTTCGATCAAGTTCAGCGTTAGTATTATCGATTCTCATTCAATCAAGTTCAGAATTGGTATCTTCAAGATCTTTGTTGACCTTTGTTCAATAAAGTTCAAATTCAATACTATGAGTCTTTGTTCAATCAAGTGCGAGACTGATCTCATTAGACATTTCGTTCAATCAAGGGTGGAATTCTCAAAACTTGTTGAAGTCAACATCAAACTTTCTTTGAATCAATGTGCTTCTCGCACATCAATTCAAAGAGGAGCAAATGTAACCACCCTAATTTGGTATGCTCTAACCATAGACCCTATTTTCCCTAAGTGTGATCATACCCCTAATTATTTCATGACAATTCTTCAATTGATTGGCATAATTCATTTAAATCAAATTTAATCTCCTAAGTGAACTAATCACTAAATTACATTAATTTCCTTAGCCAATTAAATCAAATCAAATCAATTAAATCAAAAACAATCAAATCCATGGCTAAAGTAATTAATTAAAAGGAATTAAATAAATCCTAATTACAACTCCTTACTTGCAAAAGGGAAAGTCAATTCCATATCCAATGGGAGTTAAATCACTTGGATCACCTCACATGGATCACCAAAGATTCAATCTCCACATCTCTTCAGCTTTCAATCCTAACCTCACATTCCTCAAATTCTTCTATAAATAGAATGAATTTTGAGCTCAATGGGCCCATAATATTAGAATTTGAAAGCATCCTTATGTTGCCCCTAATTCTATAATTTCAATTACAAACTTATGTTTCTCATATTCTTAGAGATTTCTATTGCAGTTTAGCTCAACTTTCTTAGAAATCATCATAATCTTTCATTTGGAGCTTTAAAATGAACTTTTCTTGAGCATTTTAGCTTAAATCCTTTAAATCTTCCAATCTAAGCATGAATGTGTCACTGATTAATGCATAATCTGAGGTAAAATTATATCATTCTTAAAATTCTTCTTAGGTAGGGAGCAATATGTCAAATTTAGTGATATTTGTGTGCTTTTCCCTTGATTTACATGTTTATTTCACTAATGCAATGCCATATTGAAGTGTTTTGTTGCAGCTAGAAAATCCACAAAATACACACACACGCACACACGCACGCATGCACTAGGCATTTTATAAAATTAAAAAAAAAAAAAACAATCTTGCATGTTTCCTTATAAATTGCTCATTTTCCCATGTTGCATCTATAGTTGGTAGATGCTTCACCTTGAATGAGAATTTAAAAAAATGAATCTTTTGCAATTGTTTAACCTATTTCTCTATGATTGCCATAGGTTTCAAGATAAATTTCCCTTCATCCAACTTGAGCAATTCTGATTGGATTGAAAGCTTGTTGCCTTTCACTTTCTTTATGCAAGAGACATGAAGTATAGGATGAATTTGGAGGGTAGAAGTTATAGTTTATAAGCTTCATTTCCAAGTTGATGTGGAACTTTGTAAGGGCCATTAAGTACGGTGCAATTTTAATGTTTCTATGTTTATTCAATGGTATTTGTTTGTAAAGTGGAAATTTAAGGAGCACCTAATCTCCCTACTCAAAGTGTCTAATATTGTGGTGTTGATTTGTTTATTCTCTCATCTTATTCTACAATTAATTTATATGTATTTTTTGGTGTTGAATAAATCTTCAACATTATGAGCTTTTAAAAAAATCGTATTGAAAAAGATTTGAACTCAACACTATTTAGGTGTCTACAACAAAGTAGTAGTTGGTGGGAGGTATCTATAAAGAACCTCAAATAGAATCATCTTTATTGGAGTGAAATGATATGTTATAGTATTATACTACTAGTTTACTAATTAATTCATTGCGCTTTTTGTTCAAATTAAAGTAATTTAGATATCTTTCCAAATAGTTATTTGCAATATCTATTTAGCCATCTAATTGTGAATGATAAGCTATATACTAGTTTTATGCCCCATGTTGCACATAAGTTTATCTAAAATATTCTAGTGAAGATAGTGTACCTGTCACACATAATGTTTTGGGAATACCATGCATTTTTTGTACTTTATATAGTAATACATTTTTACTATAGTATTAGCAACCAGATAAAGTAGAATGAAGATAAATAAATGAACAAACCAAAGTATATCAACCATTCTCAAGTATTGCAAGTTAAAGCCCACCTAGAAAAACCCAACAATATACAAAGCACGGACAAAATTAGTCAATCTTCCTTCAATCATAATATAGACTATACCCCAAAAAGCTACTAAAGATAAGAGGTCATGGGTATCAATGCATTGTGCAAAGAATGGACCCAAAAATTACCATGGGATAATATTTTTAGAAATTGAAATGTTATGTGTTTTTTCACTTTTATGTAGCTCTGCTACAAATAAGAATGAGCGAAGATGTGGAAAAGAAATAGATTATATCCACAATAGAAGATCTAGTTGTTATAGTTTTTCAAAATGGTTATTCATCCAACAACATGCATCCCCGAGGTAAAAAGAAAAACTAAGCTTAAAAAGAATACGGCATGCAATATTTCAGAAAAAGGAATCTGACCTACAATAATTCATATTAAACATAAAGATTCTGATCAACCATTCACATCATATTCAATATAGTAAGAAAATATCAGTGAAGAGACTGTGAGTGATGAGGCTAAAAAAAATTACTTCTACAAAACCTTGCTATGTGCCCAAAATTGTTACACTTATAGTATATGATCTTATAATCCATAAGAGGAGAAAATATATTATATATCCTCTTGGAGAATTAAAAATTAATCCTTTTACAAACTCTATAATTTATTGTCATATGCCCAAATTTATTACATGAAAAGGGATAACCATGGAAAGAATATTGAGACTTGGTTGTACGTGGTAGCTATCTTTTAGAAAATGAACTTTTTATAGTTGTTCTTACCATTGGAGGTAGGTTATGTTTCTGTGTGATTTTTTAATACTTTTTATTTTCCCCCTTCTTGTTCTCCTCCTTTTTGAGAATCTTGGCATAGCTTTTTGGCTTTTCTTCATCCATCTTCTTTGGTAGAGGTGCAACATTAGAAATTGAAACACCTTTGTCTTCTTTTGATTTTCATCAAATCTAAGATTAGTTTTGATGGATCTTCTCCAATTCCTTCCCTAAGAAAACAATTTAAAGTTTTAACTTCTCACAATCTAATTCCCTTTCTTTCAACTGATTTATTAAGACATCTTGAATTTGTCTTTCCTCCTCAACTTATGTCTTTAGATCCACAGTCATCTTTTCTAATTTTTCTAATAGCCTCATCTTCCCAAATTTTAGTTTTTAGATTGTCCATCTTCAAAGTGTCTAGATTCTTCATTTCTTCAATGAAAAAAACTTTTGCATCAAATCTCATTGAAAGATATCTTAATAATTTTTGCATGATTACTTCATCCTTGTTGGTAAACATAATTGTTACTTTAAAATTTGTAACACTCATCGAATGGGAAGCAACACAGATGTTCCTAAATTTGGGTACATCATGAGGGAACAATGATCATCCTTGGAATTTGAGAGGGGAAGATCCCTCGTAGGATATTAATACATATTTTGAAAGAAAATGTGAAATAACAAAAAGATAAAGAACCTAAAATAACAAATATACACTTGTTATTCTTAGTTTTTAAGATTGACAGGATTTCATCATAAGAGTTAAGAACTATGCTTAATGATAGATACACATCTTGCATACATAAATATTCACTTAAAATTACCAATAAATGAACTAGGATTCAAATCAAATTTCCAATTGACTATTGCTTTCAAAAATGGGACTATTAGGAAACAAAGCTCATTATCAATCCTTATTACCCAATAGATTAATAATGACTTTTAGAAAAACTCTATAGATGTGCATCCAAAAATCTATTTCATTAATTTGTAGATCTATACAAATCCAAAATCCCATTTGTTCTCCTTTTCCTAAAAATTGAAGTCATTTACAAATGAATACCTCTTGGTATATATAGATCGTCCTTAGATAATTATCTCATAACTACTTAGAAACCAACTTGGTAACCACCTTTTATTATGTGAAAAACAAAATAAGCTTTAATAAAGTTTATCAAAATCTTGACTTTAGGAAAGTAAAGCTTATATTCTACCCTATTGCATGCATTTAGAAAAGTCACTTTTTACAAGACAATATGAACAAATAAAAGATGTGACTTCAAATTTTTGACTGAAATAACAAAAAAAGTTAACTAAGAAACTTCTCTTTCTGAGCCATTTTTGTTTCTCTCAAATAGGATTCTACATAAAGACCTCCTTTCCTGGAAGTATCTTGAAGTTCCTAAATGCCATTATCTTTTGGACCATAATTACACTCTTTCAAATAATTAGATTGGCCATTTTTCACTCTTGATTGAACATCAAATTTTTGTTGTGCTTTTATCTCCAGCATTGATGTTTTATATTGTCTATTCTCTATCAACAATACATATAATCTCTAATTTCCTGGAATCTATTGACTATGACACTTTCACATGAGTGTTCTCTATCACTGGAAGCATTGCATATTATCTCATTCAAAGATTATGACATCTCAAACATTTCACAGTACTAATCATTGATAAACTATGATGTTATACATATTTCCTTTGTTGATTACCATTGTTGTGTACTATTATTTCTTCTCCATAATGAATGCTTCTCTTTTCCATGGCATAGGCCCCGTCATCTCTATCATTTTACCATGATCATGGCATAGAACTATTCTTTGTATTACTTGATAAGAAAACTCTATCAATGGTTTGACAAAAAATGTCAGATATATCCTACTGTTTCATTCATCATTTACAAATTCAAAGTATGATCCATACTTGCAGAAGCTTCATCCTCCTCTTTGAGTGATTTCATTAGGGTCTTCTTAAATGTCTCCAACTGGAGAAAAAGATGACAGATATAATCATCTTAGGAACCATGTAAGATATCACTAAAAATGAATGCTTTTTATTAAGAAGCAAGGTAAGGTAAACTAATTATGTAGCTTGTATCCTAGTCAGGTCATGTTCATAACCTCCTTGAGAGAGCAAGGGAAAATTCATTTATCGTCCAAATTTTACCTCTTTTGCCTTTGACCCTGTTGGCACTGTAAAATAAAATTTTTGAATCCCTTGGTCTTGTCAGTTTCCCGGGCTTATTTGATTTTAAATTCTGTGCTTTACTGCCAAAAAATGAGTCAAGTCACTTTTTGAAGTCATTTTCATCCTTAGTCGCTATGTCGCGCTGGTTTTATATCAAGTTTTTAAGTTATGCGAGTAGGCGACGAGCTGTTTTGAAATGTAAATCGCGCAGTCGCGAGCTGTTTGAGTCAAGTTTCATTATGCCTACGAGTAGGCGACGAGTTGCAAAATTATGCATCGCGCAGTCGCGAGTTGTTT
>MU227859.1:455888-469100 GCA_018584345.1 Thuja plicata
TTTACTTTCAGTTTTGGTCTATTTCAGTAAAAATTACAGTTAACATGTCCTGTAATTCCACCAGTAACTAGCTTGAATAATTTAGTGATTTCGTTATTCAAAGTTGTTTAAGGGTATTCCCGCCCGAGTTTGTGGAACTCAAAGTGCAGAAGGTTTAAAAAACCTTGTTTCTGTTGTTCTATTTTATGCTGAACCAGTGTTGGGGATAAATAGAGTGAACCCTTGAAGGGTATTCTAATATCAGCAAGAAAAGGAACCAACAGACCCCTTTGCATGTCTTTTTCAGGGTGCCCTACACCACGATTGGTTCACCCAAAAGATGACTAAGAAGACGCATAAGAAATTTTAATTGTTTATTTCTTAATTTTTTAAATACGGTGTGTATATATGTGTATATATATACATATACACACATGTATACACATATACACAACTCTAACACAACTCTAAATTTATTTTGTCATGTTTAGTTCTATATGACACTTCTTAATACAAATTTGAGAGAAATTTGGCACTAATATGAGGTATAAATGGAACTCATGCATATTTAGTGAAAGATTTTCTCTCTCTTTCAATAGAAGTACTACGAGTTTCAATCTTCACAAGTTCTTAGATAGGGAGATCAAATACTCTCATTTTGGGAGATCCAATATTCCTTTTTTATTCATACTAATGGTTAAAGCATTAGGAGTATTCATTTTAGCCAAGGGGAGAATAACTAGAAATGAATACAAATTATATGCAATGTGAAATCTATTATCCATTGAAAAAAATTGTATAATATGATTTTTTTTATTGGTCAAATCATCTATTAACAAAGCGAAACCTATTCAAAATGGTCCTCTTAAATTATTTTTTATCATTTGGTTTGGTATGACATTTTTACTTTTGTTATACTAAGTTGCTAGTTCAGGTTTGGATTTGGGATTTGAGTTTGCTAGTATGAAAATTTTTAACCTAGGTTTGGTACAGCTAGGTATGACTGGATTGTGTGTGTGTGTGTGTGTGTGCGCGCGCGCGCGCGCTGACTTGGCTTCATCTCTTGTGTAATGTGAAGTTTACCATAGTCATTTATATAGGTTGTTGGAGTGGCATTGTGGTTGCATCTTATTTAAATGACCCAAGTGATAACTTTGGTTCTCTCGATGAATCTTATTGATTGTATTCACTATTTTTAGTGATTTTATATATGTGATATACCATTTAATTATCAGTTACCTTTATCTATATTAATTGTGTTTTCAATTTTGTATATATTATTTTACAAATTATCAGTTATCTTTTGTGATATCCCCAATATTCTAAAATCGGTTATAATTTTTAATTAAGTTTGACAAGGAGTTGACAAACCTTGTCTCTTGTACATAATATGCATTTCTTTAAGAAAGCAATAAAGTTGTGATTATTGAGGAGCTAGACAATCACCACGCCATCCATCCACAAAATGTTTATGATTCCATTTATGAGTGACCTCCATGATCACTTATAAATCTCACCATAACATGTTGGATATATGAGGGGTTGATAACTTTATTTGCTTAAGTCATCCATCATCTTGTAATCACCTTCATATTATGTAGTTCATTCATGTAGTGACCAAGCTGCATTCTCATACTTTGCATTCATACATCCATTACTCTGCATTCACACATCCATGATAGATCATACCGTATCTGCATTCTGTCATGCACATATACACAACAGTTATAAAATAATTAAACTATCATGCCTATATAGTATATTCATAAAATCAGCACCATACTATCATACATATATGCATAACAGTTCAATGTCACATTATCTTCACATAATCATGCCAATTTCTTAGTCACGTCCACATACATTACACATTGCATATAGTTATTTAGCCTTGCATTTGCATATAATCACATCACAATCGCATTATCATGTTATTACATAAATCACACTACATTTGCGATTATCAATGCTCAACTGATTACCATAATAATAATTCCATGGTTATTATGGTAATAATTCAGTCAAGAGAGGCATCTTTTCACACATGCCTCTTCCTTTCAAATCGCACATATATTATGATGATCGTATCATTCGATCAGGCATCATTGGTGAAGAATTTATTATTTGTTATCATGTAATGATCACTTTGTGTAAGAGCGGTTTGCCTATCAACATTCTATTTTGGTGCAATCATATAAAGACATTATCAGATAAAAACTATATTAAAAGGATATGTTACATATTATACATCTCCCACCAATCACAGTGATCATAGGGGGTGGGGGAGTCAATTCATGAAGGAAGACTACAATCCCAATTCACTGTTACAACAAGAAGCTCGGGTACAGTAAGGATACTAGTCAATTCCCTTACCTCTTTAGCAATTAAAATAATGAAATCAATGCATGGAAACGTAACTAATAACCAAATAAAGGATCTTGCACATCCATCCAACCATTAACATATCACAAAATCATTTGAAGACATAGGGTTGTTGACTGTACCCACGGGACAGAATACAGTATGCAGAGAAAAATGTTTATTTTATTGATTCAACCGATTACTTTATGGTTTTCTTACACATCCACTCTACACCCCCCTTTCCACTCACGTGGATCAACAAATAAATAGAATCAAACTCTTCAGATAAACCCAACTGCAACCACCTAACTACCCAAATTTTTTCCATAACAGTCATAAAACTAACTATCAAAACCAAATAGGCTTAATGGTGTTGTCAAGTTGACAACCAATGTTGTCAACTCAAAAACATGGTGTATCATACCCCCATTTAGGATATTTAGAAGGTTTTAAAACAACCTTTACAATCCATACTAACCCATAACCCCTAGATGACCATTCTAGGCCATAATTGCACGAATGCAAATTTACATCTTCTTTTTGACATCTTTTCACTTTGAGTGTAATTACATGATTTTATGGCATTAATGGTCATATTCCAACTATAGATACCCTTATAGGTCCTTTACCTTTACATAATTCCTTGGATCACTCAAGTGACCCCAATGTTACATAACTATCCCTTATGACATTCAATGAATTACATAACATTATTTTGTGATCCACATTAAGGATCCATGGAATCCTTGTATAGTGTTAGGGCCTTTTTGTTTTGCGGAATTTGTGTATGCTGGGATAGCCAATTCATACCTTGGATCTCCATTCACTTCTTCAAACTAAAACCATCCACTCATGTTCCATGCTCATGTCATGCATTCTTCATCAAATATGCTTATGCAACCACACTCATAAACTAAGCTCCCAATGATGACCCTAACTCCTCTAAGGATCCCAATATACTCAAATCACCCACACACCAACAGAAAAACTTATTCATATAGCCATTTTTCCTTCTTTGCCCAAACTGTCCAGACTTTACAGTCCTAGTAGTGCAGTAGTGAGGGTTATTAAATCCTTTCTCAAAATATTCCCAAACAACTCTTAAAACACATTACATATTTGGATACCCTTTTCCAAGGTTGATACCATACCTCAAGATCAGACCCAAGTTTTTTTGACCAACCTACTCAAATCTGCCACTGTCATAGAACTAGGAGGGCTAATTCGACCCATTTTACAAAGAAACTACTAATGTCTCTTCACACCAGACCTTGAAACTTTCAAAAGTGTCATAAAATTACCCCAAACCATGGATTCAAAAATAAATTTGGTTCTAAGACCTCTCTATATGCAAAATCCCTAATTTTCTCTTCAAAACCCCTAAAATCTAGGGGTTGGTCAATCTCTTACCTCCAATAATTGTAACCTAAAAGTGGTGGATGATTCACCATCCTTAGACCATAATAACATGGATTATACCATAAAATTGACCCCTCCAATGACTACATTCCCTGCTGCAATAACCATGCACCATGCATGTAACCCTCCAACACTGTCAAACTTGACTTTCCAACCTCATTCACTTGCCAAATCCTTTTTTTTGCATTATTCATGTTAGAAAGTACAATACAAATGTGGATCCATCCCCAAGTTACAGTATGTACAAAAATGGGATGGATCTTACAAATTCATAGCGAAAGACAAAATCAAATTGTGAACTTCTACAAGATAGTCAGTATAAAATTGCAAAATAGAGTTATAAATATGCACATACATGTATATACACATATATACACACATGTGTGGGTATATATGCACACACGTGTCATTGTATATACACACATGTGTATATATACACATATACACACATGTTTGGGATTTTTGAGTTGTTTAACTTGCTTGGATGATTCCACTAACTTATTGAGAGACATTGAAGACGTTTTCAATGTAGAGTGGGTGGTTTTTTATTATTGCATGAATTAAGTTAACATAATTCAATTATATTATATTAAACATATGTCCTTTTATGCATAAACTAGCTGAATTTACTTTTGACCACTTCTCATAACAATAATAATAATAGTTTGTGTTTTACCTAATTGCATTCCCCAAATCATTACTGGAAAAATTTTGAACATATCTAAATGGAATACACCAAGAAGTACCAAATGATGAATGCTCAATTTTTGTAATGGAAAAGCATCGAAACCGTCCATTTCTAGAACTTGATTTTCTATAGTCTTAATGATTTTTCTATAGTCCTATTGATTTTTCTTCTTTCTTGTCTTTGTCCCTTTTTTATTTTCTATGTTTGTGCTTGGTGATAGGATTTTGAACATTGTTGAAAAAGTGTGTTTCTTTTTTTGATTATTTGATTGATCCTCTCACCTTTCCTTACTTTGTAAATTTCATTGTCCCAATCAAGTTTTGCAGTGTTCTTTATTAGGTTTCATGTTTTTGATATTGGGGTTCCGCATTGTTTGTTGTTCTTGATAAATTAGGCCTTGAATTTGACTTTGTCCATGTCCGAGTTTGTGCCAATTGTGGAGTTAACCTTATTTTGATGGTATATTTCATTCACTCTATGTGGAATACTATTTTGTTCAATATTTTATTTCAGCTTGATATTTCATTCATTTTCCATATACACAGAGAAATGGACAGTTCTGAGACTACACATTTGCTAATATTGCAAGACTACACATGCTGATAAAAAAATGAGCTATCTGATTTAGGTTTACTGTTCATGATTGTAAACGGTCAATATTTTTTATGGTACACCTTGGTGTATTCCATTTAAAAATAAACAGGTTTCTATGGCTATGATAAATGTCCCTCTGTGTTGACAAAATTAGAGTTGACAAAATGGTTGTTCAGTGACTGTATCTGCCATATGGAACTTCGTATGCACAGGTGATGAACATGCAGATTTGCCTAAGAAATACTGGGAGCTTACCCTACAACACATGAACTATTGTGAAAATCATCATAAGTCCATTTGTTTCTGGGTCTATCTCCCAGTATTTCTTAAGGTCAAATCTGCATGTTTTTCACATGTGCATATACCTTCTCTGATCAACTCTTACATTGACTATGACCTTTTCAAGATCTTAAACACCCCAAAACACCAACTTATTTCATAATACTACCCATGATCCCATATACAATGACAAATACATACTATACAACATTAGACGCTCCCACCATAGAAGGTATATGCAAAGGTGATGAACATGTAGATTTTCCTAAGCACTACTGCGAGCTTACCCTGCAACAAATGTACTATTGTGAAAATCATCACAAGTCCATTTGTTGCAGGGTCAAGTTCCCAGTAATGCTTGGTCAAATTTGCATGTTTTTCACATGTGCATATACCTTCTCTGATCAACTCTTATATGCACAGGTGAAGGTTGTATATGCACAGGTTTTACATGATTCTGTTTTACATAACACAATAATAATATTAGTTTGTGTTTTACATTATTGCATTCCCCAAATCATTACTGGAAAATTTTTGAACATATATAAATGGAATACTTTGTGCCTGATATACTTAAATGGAATACACCAAGAAGCACCAAATGATGAATGTTCAATTGTTGTAATGGCAAAGCATCAGAACTGTCCATTTCTAGAACTTGATTTTCTATAGTCTTAATGATTTTTCTATAGTCCTAATGATTTTGAACATTGTTGACAAAGCATGTTTCATGTTTTTGATTGTGGGGTTCCACATTGTTTGTTGTTCTTGATAAATTAGGACTTGAATTTGAATTTTCCCATGTCCGAGTTTGTGCCAATTGTGGAGTTCACTCTTCATAGGTTGCAAGACACATCAAAGGCTACAAAGGCTAAACTACAAAATATTGGCCAGCACAAACTTGGCTCTGGTGGTTATTCAAAAATTAAAGCATGAATTGTAAGTAGAAATAAACGAAATTCAGAATCTAAATTTTTATAAATTGCAAATAATTTTGTTTAATCAAAAAATGCAGGGCTCAGAATTTAATTTAGAGGCCACCAAATAACACAAAAATATTTCCTTCAAGGAAGGCTATCAAGCTATGGCTGAACGCCTATGCCAAGCTTCCACTAGCCCAACCCAAGAGTCTCCTACATCGGTTGAACAGGTAAATATGCCAAATGAAAAATATTTGAAATTGAATACTTGAGCAACAATCTATTTGATATTAATTTCGAACATAAATTGGCTATTTTTGTTTTTTAAAAGCAAACAATGATAACAATGTGCGTGACATTGCAATGCAGCCTCGTAATCCTAACACATAACCTATGCTGCATGACGAAGGCCCTGATGTGCATCGCAGTGTCGATGGAGGTGTTCATTTTCTATTAAAAATTAATTATGTAATTATTAATATAATTTAACATCTTAAATTGAAATTAGTGTAACCTTTTTTGTGTATATTTTAGAGCATACAGAACATTATGCTGAATGAGTGGAGGATGTTCAGAGTGATCACCATGTTGACTTTGGGGATGACAAAAATGTTATTGTAGATGATGTGGCACAGTCAGGTAAACAAAATCTATGTTTTGTTCTTTTAAATTTCTTTTTTGATTTATAATTATTTTAATTAATGAAATGTTTGTAACACTAATATAAAATGGTGTGAATTTAACCCATATAGTTGTTATTGCAGCGGACCCCCCTTTGGCGCAGCAGCCTAGTCCTCCCGAACACATGATGAGGAGACGTGTTGAGATAAGAATCAGTAGAGGAGGGGAATGACGGGGATATTGATGCTCCACTTAGCCATTACCTTAAAAAAAACAAGAAATAAAAAAAAGAAATGATTGCAACTAACATTTTTTGCTAATGAAAGAATGTTATCTTAATGAATGTTATTTTTTACTACTAGTAAATGTTGATGAATGATGTGTTAATGAATTATTCATGAATGTTGTGTGTGAATGAATTTTATGTGTTAATTAATGTTATGTGATTATAATGATTGAATGTAGGGAAGAGATTATTTATATAAGATGAATACGTGAACTCTATTTAGAGGAAGAAAATTTGTTGTATATAGTGATACGACATAATAAACTCTATTTTTATACCCTTACTATGATGAACCTAGATTGATCTGGTTCAAGACTATGAAGTCAAACTACAAAGTCTCTGAGCATGAATGTAGGCAAGGCCATCAATGATGAGCCCCCGAGACTTAGGTCCAGTCCCATGGGATTTGGAAAATGGTTCTCGCTATTCATAAGTAATAGTTCCAGTCCCTTATGTACAGCACAAAGTTATGTTGTTCTTATGTATTTTATAAATTAGGTAAAAACAAACCTTTGAGGCTCTTTTTATACCCTTACTATGATGAACCTAGATTGATTTGGTTTGAGACTATGAAGTCGAACTACGAAGTCTCTAAGCATGAATGTAGGCAACACCATCAATGATGAGTCCCCGAAACTTAGGTCCAGTCTCATAAGGTTTGTCAAATGGGTCTCACTATTCAAATGATTCCACACACACACACAACCTATAAAAAATATACAACCTTCACCTATATATAAGATTTGATTAGAGAAGGTATATGCACAGGTGACAAACATGCAAATTTGCCTAATTACTACTGGGAGTTTTCCCAGCAACAGATGTACTATTGTGAAAATCATCACAAGTCCATTTGTTGTTGGGTATAGCTCCCAGTAGTGCTTGGTCAAATCTGCATGTTTTTCACCTGTGCATATACCTTCTCTGAAAATACATAACTTTCATTCCAACTGTTGTCTTCTTATCCATGTACCCTACATGAAACTCAGAATAAAAATCAGTACTCAAAATGTATGTTTAGTCCCCTTCACCTATATATAAGAGTTGATTAGAGAAGCTATATACACAGGTGATGAACATGCAGATTAGCCTAAGTACTACTGGGAGCTTACCCAGCAACAAATTTACTATTGTGATAAAATCATCACAATTCCATTTATTGTTGGGTCAAGTTCCTAGTAGTGCTTGGTCAAATCTGCATGTTTGTCACTTGTGCATATACCTTCTCTGAAAATACATAACTTTCATTCCAACCGTAGGAACGGTCTATAAATTAGTGGAACATTTCCTCTAAACTCTTATTTTATTAGTTCCAAAGTTATAGATTTTTGTGAAGATATTTGTTCATGTACTAATAATGCCCTATTGGATTGTTTGCATAAGTTCATTTTATACAAGATGGACCATCAAAAGACTAATTAAACATTGCACCCTAAATTCACTTGAAGCATCAGATGCCCCAAAGACAGGAAGAGATAAATACAAATGAACATTGTCTATCTCTTCTTGTCTTTGGGGCATCACAAGCTTCAAGTCATACTTGACATCATTGGTTAACAACTTCACTATTTTGTCTTCAACAACGTTGCCAGATGAAGGAATCTGTGAGTGGTTTAGTTGTATTTGAAGCCGGGTAATTTGACTAAATTAAGTTTATATTATTGTAATTTGTTTAGTGATATTGGGTTTTAACCATAATAAAATAGATGTATTTATCCTGTAAAACCATCTCTATCTGGAAAAACCACCTTCCCTACACTTGGCAGGAACTATGCTATACTCCATCTCTTGTCTTATTTTGGAATTGTTTGTGCAGGTTTGTACTCATCATAGAACTAAACAGGTGGATGGTAGATTATTATATTTTTGTGAGCTTCATTCATGTTGCCACAACTTTAATTGGTATTCAACACCACTCTCCCTCTCTCTTTTGATTATACTTTCTTATTTTCTCTAAGGAAGGAGGTTTACGTTTTGGTTGTCCTGTAGCATTTGGACCACGCTTTTGTGGTGGAATGAAATCGAGGTTGTGCTTCTTTATCCCATGCTTATTTTATGATTTGAAAGGAATAAATATGAATAGGATGAAGAAGCACAACCTTGATTTCAATCCACCACAAAAGTGTGGTTCAAATGTGTAAAGGAAGAAAATTGATTGTTGTATATTATATATGTTTGATTGATTAGGGGTGTATTTCCTTAACCTTTACATTTAATTTAGTTTATTTTGAATGTGTATTGAAATGTGATTAAGCATATAGGGGGGAGGATGATAAGATGTTCCTCTTTTAACCCCAAATGTATAAATAAAAGATCCAAGTTGATTAACCCAAAAGAAGGATCAATGCACAAGTGAATCAATCATTTGGAAATGAGAGAAAGGAAGAATATCTTAAATTATGTTTTATAATTAAAGAGATATGATATATAACAATAATGGAAAAGGATGAGAGGAAGTACTAACCTTAAAGAATTGAATATCAAATAATTCTATTTTTTGGGGTTTTTACTCTGTTTCTAGAAAATCTGAAGTATGATCCGGAACCGGAATGTAGAGACGAACAAAACCCAGAAATATTTTTCCAATCTAACACCGTCTTGAGAAAAAGGTCAACCTTGACCCACTAATCTCACCGCTAACCCAATAATCTCGACCCAGACCTACACAGGTCCGACAGAAGATCTGTTCGCGGATCCTGATAGCTCGTTGAAAAGGGTATCTAGATCTGAGTTCAAATCCACAGTCTCGCACCTATACCTGAAATAAAAAGAGATTTGTTTGTTGGGGAGGAGGGGTTTGCCTTAGTCAAAACTTGATTTAGGAATTAACCTTGAAATCAATAAAGTATAGAATGCTATCAAGTAGTAGAATTGAATCTAAGAATGAAACTATGATATTGAATAGATATGCAATTGTAATTCAAATGTAGACAAATATGTAAATATGAAAGCATGGACTTTAGAAAACATAAACCTCCATGATTGTATGCTTGAAATCCACCTTGAAGAGATGATGAGAGAGTCTTGAGGATGCACAAAGGATCTTGAAGGAAGATCACACCATCATGATGGTTAGATCTAGGGTTTGAATGATGAATCTTGAATGTTTGAACCTAATCCCTTCAAAGGATTGAAAAATTGAATCCTTGATCTTCAATAGAGAACTTGAATGCTTGAGAGGAAGACTTGAACACCTTGAAAGCTTGTAAACATGTAGAACAATAGATTCTTGAACTTTTTGCTTGATCACCTCTTATCACTTAGTTGATGGTTAGAGAAAATCAGAGAGAAAGGCTTCCTTTTATATGAAATTAGGGCACAGTCTTCTAAGGAGGCCGACATAGGAGAATTAAATTCCAATTAGACTCATGCCCCTAGAAGAGGACCTATATTAAATATAATTTAGGATTTTCTGCTTTGGAACCCAAAACAGCTGACCCAGAAGCGGGAAAATGAAATTTATGATGACCTCCAGAAACCGACAAGCTTCCAAATTTGGAAGGGAGACATAGGTCAAGGTCAAGGTCAACCCTGACCTAGGTCAAGGTCAAGCTCGACCCTGACCTAGGTCAAGGTCGAGGTCGACCTTGACCCAGGGGGTCAGAACCCTTGGAAAATGTGCCAGGTGGGATAGAAGGTGCCTAGAGAGGCCCAATCAGGGTCCTAAACAGGCACAGAAGTAGGGGATTATGTAGAAATGAGGGGAAAATATGATGGTGGTCAAAAACATCCCCTAAGGAGGGCTGAACATTCTTAACATGGAAGTGCTTCCATTTTAAGACGATGCAAAATGCTACAGGCCGAAAAACAAAACGTAAATCTCTTTCCTCATAGAGAATAATAAAGTAGAATCTAAAGAGGGAGAGTGATGTTTACTACCAAATGAAGTTGTGGTATGATATGGAAAGAAAGTGTGTAATTGAACGTAAATGCAGAATAGAGTGTAAAAAATTATGAGGAACTCCCTAAGAAAGCAAAGAAAGAGGTTGAAGCTGAAATGCAATCTTATAATAGTGTTGAGAAGGAGGAGGAAAGAAGGAATAGAATAATATTGTTGAACAAGAGAAATAAAATTGATTGAAAGGTAATTTGCAATTGTACTCTTAAATCATATTGTTTGATTAGTTTACTTGTGTTTGTATGCATGTGAATTTGATCTAATGTTCACATTCATGACATTGTAGAGCGATGGTCAAGAAGGAACTAATGGGAATTAGCAAGGTCTCCAATTTAGAGGTGCAGTAATCTACGTTTATTGCTTTCATTTTACTTTCTTTAGTTCTTTTATGTTTAACTCTTTCCTGATTTTGGTCATTTTGTCTCTTGGTAAGATTAGGGCGCAGGAAATTAGGGGACATTTTTCTTCTATCTAAAATATTGTTGTTTGTTAAAATGTTTGTTATGTTGTTGTAGATTCATAAAAATCAAAATCCATTTTTGAATATGCATGTGTTTTCTTAGAGGGTTATTGATTCAGAGAAAATTGTAGGCTTTAGGGTTGCATTTTCCAACTTTTCATATGTTATTATGATTACCATTTTTTTAAGGTTTTATGTTGACCATTTTGCTGACCATTATCTGTAACTGTGATATCCTTATGGAGGTAAATGTCATCTTCCATGGACCAGCTATGTTTCAAACTTAGGAAGCCCCATTAGCGTCATGCTATATTTTATAATCTCACACGTGAATTGTTCTTCCAACGCTACAAACTACATCTCACCCCTCATCTTAATGATACCACGGACTAGGGGACTTGTATTTAGTTTTATATTCATTTTTTTTGAAATCTAACTAAATTAAGGCTTATGATCTTTAATTGTTATATAAGTATTTTAGTTGTATTATTGATTCACAAATGAAATCATAGGTTTTGTAGCAGCATAAATTCATTTGATCTTGTTGAAAGAAGAAGTATTTAGAAGTCTTTTAAAACATCTTTGAACTTTGGTAAATGCTTTATGTTCTTATAATAAAATTATTATAGTTACTCTTATGGATGGAATAAGATGTATCGGAAGTCACTAGTTTTTGAATTATATGAGTGTTATTTGATTTTCCGTTTAGAATTATGATAGAATTTTTATAAGAGGCCCTTATGATTTTGTTTAGATTCTAATGTTTTCTTGAGTAATTAATGTTAAATCATATAGAGTCTTGGTTGAGGAAAGTTAGAATTTTAGCAATAACAAATATATAAAATCAAAATTAAGAGAAGAGCTCAAATTCTATTCTTTTATATGTCACAATCTATAAATTATTTATGGTATGGGGTGGTAAATAATTTTTAAAGGTATATTTTGGTAGTTGAATTTTTAGTCAATTTGAGTAGTGAGGTTAGTATAATTGCTTTTACAACTTGTCAAGTTGGGGTTTAATAGACATTGATATTAGTAGTTCAATGCATATGTTAGGAAGGCATGATATGATTAAATTATATACATGGTATACTAATATGTTAGATTTTAAGATAAGTGGTCATAGAATTAGGTAATATGTATCTCCACTCATACAATTATAAATCTTGTAGGTTTGGGATCATGGATATTACCTTGATATCTTACAAGAATTGGTTCTCCATCGTAGTTATGAATCATTGGGTAGGTAACCTTATGAGGAGGTCTACGTATAACTTATTTGTAGGTAGAATATAATTAGGATCTCATCCTTGTTCACCTAAGTGTGTGGTAGCCGATGGAGACACTATCTAGGGACTCTACCCTAGAAAGAGGTTGTGTAACCACTTCTACCATCCTTTAAAAGACTGGTTTTAAAGTTAAACCTGAACTACGATGTCTATGCAAGTTACGTAGGCAAGGTCATCTATGATGAGCCCCTGGGGCATTAGGTCTGGCCCTTAGGTTTTGTACTTTTGATTTCTTCCTTGATCTTGCCACCCCTTACCAATATTTTACATAGTTTGCATCTCTTTACGAATCTAGTTTTAAATACCTTATGATTGATTTAGCTAAGTTATTGATGTAGCTTATCTTACGATCTTGTATGTAATAAACTATGAATTTTATATCATGCATCTAGTTGTGTAGCCGTATATACAAGTGCAA
>MU227859.1:474694-518904 GCA_018584345.1 Thuja plicata
ATATTGATAGTTCTAATAATGAGTAATACATTTATAATGTACATTTAGTACAAATGACATGACATGCTTTTTAATGCTCCCAATAAATGACTACCATGTGCTTTTTTAATTTTCTTTTAATTAAGCTCTTAAAATGTGAATTTCTCATTGCCTTTTTTGCTCACAGCCAATAGAATTATAAATAAATAGCATTATTTAGATTTTTTAAATATGTTGAAATTATCAAACTTTACAAAACATAAATAGACTTTAAAATCTTGAAATATGATTGGTCAGATTAATTGCATTTCAAAACTAAATGAATGCAATAGTTTACCTGCCTATGGCAGGAACTAATAATAGTCTCAAGCTTAACACGATAGTAAGAACAATGATAACAACAATGTTATTAATGTTCAAGAAAATATTATAAGAGATAAGTAATTAGATTTGTGAGCATTCTGGAGCATATTCTAATTCAACTACTATACTTTTAATGAAAAGATTAGTAAAAGGAAATATATTATTAATATTAATAGATTATATATATATATATATATAATGCATATGTCGTCGCTATTTCGACGGCAACCAAAATGATCAATGAACTGCTTCGACGGGAATGCTACAGTCTCAAAGCCTGTTGAAGTTGATAGTTTGACGGCAACCAAAATTATCAACGAATTGCTTCAACGTGAATGCTACAGTCTCAACGCATGCTAAAGTCGATAGTTCAACAGCAACCAAAATTATCAACGATCTGCTTCGACTAGAATGCTACAGTCTCAACGCATGTTGAAGTTGATAGTTTGACAGAAACCAAAATGATCAACGATCTGATTCGATGGTAATGCTACAGTCTCAACGCATGCTGAAGTCGATAGATCGACGGCAACCAAAATGATCAACAATATGATTCGACGGGAATGCTATAGTCTTGACGCATGTTAAAGTCGATAGTTCGACGACAACCAATATGATCAACGATCTAATTCGACGAGAATGCTACAGTCTCGATGCATGTTGAAGTCGATAGATCGACCAAAAAAACCAATGGTGGTCAAAAATGATCAAGGATATGTGGGCCATTCTTCACCACCCCTTTGGTTATTTTGACGTTGGAAGCGTCGAACATTCGACCACTAGGACGGTCGGTAGTTCGACACAACCTTGTTGTGTCGCATAATCGACGAAAAAAGTTAGACGATAATAGTGGTCATTTGGTCAACTAACTTGCATTAAAAATTTGACTAACTCGCATCGAAAATTGGGCAAAATTTTACTAGTGACAATAGAGGCATGATATGGATGAGACGAGGAACACAAATAGGCATATTTAGATAGATGATTCACCACCACCAAAATGATTATCTTTCCACCAAACTTGGGTGATCCTTCAACTATATCCATAAATATTTCAATCAGTATGCCAATTGTAAGGGGCAGTGGTTGTAGAGTGCTCAAGGTCTTGACAGTTTCACATTTAAGGCATTGACATGTATCACATTTGAATAGAAATTTTTGAATTTCATTTTTTATACCAACCAAATGAAATTGTTGGTCTATTCATGTCTCTAAGAACCTAAAGTGCCCTATAGAAGGGGATGCGTGTAATTCAAGTAATAGTGGATTATAGATAGTAAACCTAGCAAAGAGAACAATATCCAACCTTGGTTGTGGACTCATTTTGTTGCTAATGAATAAGCTTTTGAAGTATCGAACCTAATTATCATTCTTGTAGTACTAATTGAAACCAATCTAGAGTTTCTCCTCAAATTTGAATGATGATGCATCAACCATCACATTCTCCTTCTCCATTACGAAGAGAAGTATATGATCATGGCCCAAAAGTTTAGTGACACACTTCTATTGTTCAAGAGTGGAGACACGTTCCAAGAAGTACTTCAAGATATGATGATTAGTTTTGATGTAAAAGTCATGGCCCACTAGATAAGGCCTTTCCATTTACTGGTAACATGTAGAATGGTTAACATTTCCTTCTCATAAGTGGATTTGGTAAGATTTTGGCTAGTCAATATTTGATTATCAAATGAGCATGAAGCAAACAATGCAACCCTTGCCTATAACACTATTTTCATAACCTAAAATACTAGACTCAGTTACCAAACCGCACACGGAATGCAACAAATAAACAAAATTTCATTCTTAATAACTCTACAAACACACTAGTACAATCTATGTCAATGCCCACACATTAATTTCTATGCTTCTTCATAAATACATCTATGTTCACTTAATCAACTTGTCCAATTCTCCAACTTCATTCCTCTTGAGTTGCTTCCACTCACCTTGCAACCACACACCTGCATGATAGATGGCCCCTCCTCCTTATTCCCTTATTTCCCCTATCCCTTACTCTTTTGTCACTTCCTATTCTCCGCAACTCTCACTACCTTTTCTTCTTCCTTCCTAGATCTCTTCACATTCCTTGCAGTACTCATGCACTTTTGAATAATTGCTCATGCATCTTGATGCTAGCAAATGGTGTGGAACTTGGCATTACCTACCATCTATATTTTCTCAACCTTCCAACAAATACACGAGAGAGCAATTGAAACTGAATTTTGACTCAGATAAGGATGCAAAGTTGGGCTTTCCATCCGCCAACTGCATGTGTTTGAAAGTTTTTAAATTCCTTCAACAATCCAATTTGTACACAACTATAATTGATTTTGAAGCTCAATACTTTCCTCCAACGATGTCACGCTAGATGTTGACAAATGACAAAGATTGTGGAGTTTGGTTTTTACACTTGCAACTTCCATTTGCTTTAGAATTTCTAAAGCCTAATCAACAAATCCATTTTGTGTGTATCCTTCAATCTTCCTTCTCTAAGGTGGTTATGAACACTAGCCAAACTTCTCGAATTTTCTCTTTTTTTAAGACCTCCCACTCACATTCTATGACATGTCATCTCTTTGATGTAATTTGTTAAACAACTTTGAGTATGATTCCACATTTGGCATACGAGTATAAAAGAAGGTTGACAATAGTGAGTTCACACCTATCACTTGCATAGAAAGGTTGAGGAGTTTGACTTTAAGCTTCCCAATTACATTTTCTTGAGAGTGTGTAACACCTTTCAACAAATCCATTTATGAGTCGGTTTTATGATTCAACATTTTGCAGACATTCAATCAGGATTGTAACTGTCGCAACATCAAAAATTAAGGAAATAAAATAGAAATATATTGCATTGATGTCGATTACCGATTTACCCAAGACACTTTTGTTGGCATATCTAATGCAGTGATGGTAAGTGTGTTTTGGTGATGAAATAGTGATTTGATTACAAGATGATCAGATATTATATTGTCATTGATGTCAACTATTGACTATGTTCTTAGTATGTTGTCAAGCATATTTGTGATGGAGGATGAGTTTCAGTGCCTTCCACTGGTTGCTATCTTTAGGGGAGACTTAGGTATGTCTCTAGATGTCAAATGCATGACCGTTACTGCTGAAGTAAGTTTATGTGAGAGTTATAATCGAATGGTGTATAATAGTACAAATACTAGAACAATTAATTATAGGTAATAGATGATTTGAATGTCTTGTCAAATCACGAATGTATCTTGTGACGCGGTCACAAGATATGATGGTTAAAAGTGTTCAAATTCTTCAGTTGATATCGCAACTAATTTGAGTAACCGGTGGGAAGGATAAGTGATTGGTGAGCAGAGATAGCGTTATTCAAAAGGTTAAGTGTTTGTGTTCTTTAGCTACCGATGGTATATCTTGTATCGGTGATCGGTATCGATGCGGCGGTGATTAACGATGAATGAGTCATGATCTGGTGACGTGTATTCATGATTGGAGGTGATGATCTGGCATCACATTGTTCAATGTTATCTTGTGGAGAAGATTCTAGAGGAAGTTTGTGTATGGTCAAAATGATTTTGATTCTTTGTCTATATTTCATATGTAAATTGTTGTGTAGGCCGAGGCGGCCTTGGAAATATGTTTTGTACATTTAATTTTTTTGTTTGGCGCAATGGATTTGAGCAGAATGCTTTGTAACTTCATTTTAGGTTTTGATTAAGGTGGACTTAATAGTTCAGTATATAATGGTTGAAGTTGAATGCAAAATGTGTTGATCGTGTGTTGAGCAAGTGCGATGTAAGGTGCATGTTGAGATCAAGCCAAGGAAGAATTAAGTATGCTCAGAAGAGATTGAGTGCTTTAGTGGATCTGATCAAGCATAGGTAGTGCTATTTTGCATATCATTGTTGATGTTGTTCCCTAATAGTTACAGCAGGTGAAATCCCCTAACAGATCTTTATTGTAAATCCTCTAACAAGGTGACACATTAGCTTTTGTTTTAAGTCCTCTAACAAGGCTACTCTTAACAGGGCAAAGGTTCTAACATGTCTAAGGTAAATCACTTAACCGGGTAGCACCTAACAGTGTTGTTGTAAACTCCTAATAGGGTTAAGCTCCTCACAGGGCGTACTTCAAAAGAGTACATCATTTTAGTGGGTACTAATCCCCACCATGGTTTTTCCCCTATTTGGGTTGCCACGAGATAAATTTGTGTCAAATTTGTGGATGATCTTGGATGTTTATGGTTTTCATTTATTTTGTGTATGGTTAATCTTGTGAATGGTGGTTTAAGTATAAGAGGTTATAAAGATTGGATTATTTGGTACACAACTGATTTACCCCCCCCCCCTCTCAGTAATCTGATGTTAGGACCAAAAATTGGTATCAGAGCACTGGTCCTCTGTTGTGGTGAAGATTAATAGCTTGAGGTAAAGATCCAAGATGGTGTGAAAGGATGGTCATAAATTCACAAGAGAGAACTACTCAATATGGTGTGGTCGGATGAAGCTCTATCTTAAGGGCTTGGGTGATCGGTATTGGGATCATGTGGAGAATAGGTATACCGTCCCCGCGGGAACCCTAACTCCATATCAGTTGAAGGTTAAGCATGAATATACTGCTACTATGGAAGCTATTGCAAGTACTCTTTCAAATGTAGAGTATGTTAATATTAAAGACTTAAATAGTGCTTATGAAATGTGTGAGAGTTAAAAACTATCTATGGTGGAGATCCACATGTGCATAAGGCAAAGGTTGACAGCTTAAGAGGAAAGTATGATGAGATGAGAATGCAAGACAATGAGAACATTGAGCTATATAGTCAAAGAATAAAAGAAGTTGTTCCTATCCGAGGTGCTAGTGGTTATCTTCCTGGGGAGGATGTGGTAAGAAAAATGTTAAGAACTTTACTACCTCAGTATGTTATTAGGGTTTCATCTATCCAAGAGCTCAGATCTTTAGGAACTTTTATTGTTACTCTAGATGCATTAATAGGGAAATTAACTGCATTTGAGTTAAGTAATTATGATAATAGCATGCCTAAAGTTGAAGCTTCTTTCAAGTCGTGATTGACTCTTGCACCATCTAGGAAAGGAAAGAAGATGTCTAACAATTCTTCAGTATGCCACTCTCATGAGTATGAATCTATCTTATATGAAGAAAGAGATCAGGAGGAACTGGAAGCCTTGATTGCTAGAAGGTTGCCTAGAGGGAAAGGTAAATACAAGGTTAAGTTGCCTTTGAAGTGCTTTGCATGTAAAACAAATTGGACATATTGCCTCTAGATGCCCTGACAATTACAGGAAGGAAAAGACAAGAAGATTCACGGATAAGAACAAGAAAGCTAGCTGCCTAGCTGAGGAAGGTGTGACCGATGAGGAATCTGATGGAATAGATGAAGAAGAAATTGTGTTTATTGCAGTTAAGGAAGATCCCTCAGAAGAAGGTGAGAACGCTTTGGTTTCTAACATGAACCATAGTGATAACTGGACTATTGATAGTGGGTGCACTCATCACATGACCGGTGATAAAAGCAAGTTTATCAAGTTGGAGGAATATGATGGAGGCTCGGTAAGGTTTGGAAATGATGCTCCATGTTTAGTGAAAGGTAAAGGATTCATCGCTTTGAATGATAAAACTATTTGTGATGATGTTTACTGGGTTGATGATTTAAGATACAATTTGTTAAGTGTTTCTCAGTTAAATAAAAAAGGTTTCAGATTGGAGTTCAATCGAGGTATATGCAAAATTATTGGGAAATCAGGTAAACAGATTGCTACTGGTGAACAAACTAGAGGTAACTTGTTCCGTCTAAATTCTACTACTAAGAGTTGTCTGATTGCTAAGGCTGAATATTGTTGGTTGTGGCATAAGAGGTTTTGTCACGAAAATTTTGATAACTTGATCAAAGTTAGTAAGATAAAGTTAGTGAGAGGTTTGCCCAACCTAGTGAAACCAGACAATGTAATGTGCCAAGAATGATAGCTTGGGAAGTTAATTAATTCTATTTTTATCAAAAAAAATTATTCTTCTGAAAATATCTTAGATCTTGTTCATACCAATCTGTGTGGTCCAATGAGAATTGGGAGTTACTATGGTTATAGATACTTCATATTATTTGTTGATGATTTTTCTAGAATGATGTGGGTTATTTTTTTAAAGGACAAATCTGAAGCTTTTGACATGTTTAAGATCTATAAAGCCAGAGTGGAGGAGATCGGTAAGACTCTGAAATGTCTAAAGATCTGACAGAGGAGGTGAGTTTACTACTTATTGTGAAGAACGGGGAATTCACCTAGAACACCTCAGTAGAATGGTATTGTTGAAAGAAGAAACAAATCTATCATTGATTGTGCTAGGACATTAATGATTCAGAAATGTGTTGCTTAGACATATTGGAGAGAAGCGGTGAGCACTGCAGATTATACTGTGAACAGAGTTCAGCTAAAGAAAGGTACAAAGAAAACTCCCTATGAGTTGTGGTATAGTAGAACACCATGTGTTAATTATTTTAGAATCTTTGGGAGTAGATGTTACATTAAAAGAGATGAAAATTCTGGAAAGTTTGACCCAAGAAGTGATGAGGGGATATTCTTAGGATATTCTTCTAAGATAAAAGCCTACAAGTGCCTGAACAAAAGAACAAACAAGATAGTGGAAAGTGCTAGTGTCAAAATACATGAATTTTCTGAGAAAATGGTGAATCTGGCAAGAAGGAACCTAAAGAGTATCATGGGTTTGCTTATGTGCAATTGGTGGATCAGGACACTACAGAAGAACCAATGGAAAGACAGGTCAATGAACAGGAACATATACAAACAATTGAAGAAAATTCAAGAACCAAACCAGTATTGCCTAAGTATGTAAAGTTGAATCACTCGTCTGATCAAATTATTGGTGACAGAAATGTAGGTGTGTTAACTAGAACCGAGGCAAGAGAAGGTATGTGCTTGTTATCTAAATTTGAGCCCAAAACAGTGAAAGAAGCATTGAAAGATGAAGATAGGGTGAAATCTATGGAAGTAGAATTGGAACAGATTGAGAAGGACAAAACCTAGGCATTAGTGCCCAGACCAGTGGACAAGAATGTGATTGGTACGAAGTGGATTTTCAGAAACAAGATGGATGAGACTGGTGAAGTGGTAAGGAACAAGGCAAGATTGGTGTGCAAAGGATATGCACAAGAGGAAGGTCTGAACTATGGTGAAACATTTGCACCTGTGGCCAGACTTCAAGGTGTGAGAATAGTGCTTGTTTATACTGCTTACAAAGGTTTCAAGGTAAATCAAATGGATGATAAGTCAGATTTTCTTAATGGTATTTTGGAAGAAGAGGTATACATTGAACAAGGTGAAGGATTTGCTAATTCTGAAGAACAAGTGACAACAGCAATGTGTATTTAAAGACTGAGAAAGATGAAAGATTGCTAATTGCATATACATTTGTAGATGATATCATTTTTGGTGGCAATGAAGAGATGAGCAAGTCAGTTGCAGATGAGATGGGGAAAGAAATTGAGATGTTTATGATTGGTGAAATCAAATTCTTCAGTGGATCGCAAGTTCAATAGATGAAAGATGGTATCTACATAAGTCAGTCCAAATATGTAAGAGAAATACTAAAGACTTTTGGACTAGAGGACTCAAAACCGGTTGGTGCCCCTATGGTAACCGATTGCAAACTGTCAAAGGAAGATGATTGTAAAGAAGTGGATGAGATACTTTATAGGTCCATGATTGGTAAACTACAGTATGTTGTACATAGTAGACTGGGTATAGCACAGGAAGTTGGATAAGTAGCTAGATTTTATTATAATCCTAAGGAATCACATATGGTTGCAGTGAAGAGAGTCTTCAAATATCTTAAGGAAACTGGAGATTATGGTCTCTGGTATGGACATAAAGGTGATTTTTCTTTGAATGTGTTTATTGATGCTGATTGGGAAGGTAATGTTGATGATCGAAAGAGCACAAGTGGAGGTGCATTCTTTCTCGAAGATAGGGTTGTATCTTGAACAAGCAAGAAGCAGAATTGTATATCTCAATCAACAGTTGAAGTTGAGTATGTTGTTGGTGCAATTAATTGTTCTCATATAGTATGGATTAAGAAAATTGTGGAAGGAATACAGGAGAAGGTAACTGAACCGGTGGTTATCTATTATGACAATACACGTGATATTAACATTTCAAAGAACCCGATGATGCACTCAAAGACTAAGCATATAGCTATCAAATATCATTTTCTTAGAGAACAAGTACAGGAAAAAGAAGTAGGGTTGGAGTATGTGCCAATTAAGGAGCGGGTTGCTGATATTTTTACTAAACCATTGCCTAAGGATACTTTTGAGTATCTACAAGGTAGGTTAGGGTTCATTCCCCTATCTTCTATTAACTAAAAGAAGATGCAGCTGCATCAGTCCCAGTGTATTCATTGAATATTTTTATGTGTGGATTGATGTTGTGAGGCTACTCCTTAGGGGGAGAAGTTTGTGAAGTGGTGTGCTTTGGTTAGTCAAGTATTGCAGAGAAGATATCAGGAGTATTTGGCACCTTTTGCGTTGTTGTCAAAGGGGGAGAAGATGTATGGAGATGATGTAGGGAGAAGATGTGAAGATGTATGTGTGTTTGACAAAGAGTGAAGTTCATTGTAAGGGGGAGTAATTGTAAAACAAGTGAAAGACAGAAGTGGAAATATTTTTCTCCTTAATGTTTCATGTTGAAGATGTTGATGTAATCTACTGATGAAGAGAGTGTTGGAAGAGAGTATTGCCATCAATACCAAAGGGGGAGACTGTTGGCATATTTGATGCAGTGATGGTAAGTGTGTTTTGGTGATGACATAGTGATTTGATTACAGGATGATCAGATATTTTATTGTCGTTGATGTCAACTATTGACTTTGTGTTCTTAGTATGTTGTCAAGCATATTTGTGATGAATGATGAGTTTTAGTGATTTTCAATGGTTGATATCTTTAGGGGAGACTTAGGTATGTCTCTAGATGTCAAATGCATGACCGCTACTGTTGAAGTAAGTTTATGTGAGAGTTGTAATCGAATGGCATATAACATTACAACTGCAAGAACAATTAATGACAGGTGATAGATTATTTGAATGTCTTGTCAAATCTCTAACGTATCTTGTGGCACGGTCAAAGGATATGGTGGTTAACAGTGTTCAAATGCTACAGTTGCAATAGCAACTACTTTGAGTAATCGGTGGGAAGGATAAGTGATCGATGAGTAGAGATTGTGTTATTCAATAAGTTAAGTGTTTGTGTTCTTGAACTATTGATGTTAGCTCTTGTATCAATGATCGGTATCGATGCGGCGATGATTAACGATGAATGAGTGACGGTCTAGTGACCTGTATTCATGATTGGAGGTGATAATTTGGCATCACATTGTTTGATGCTATCTTGTGGAGAGGTTTCTAGAGGAAGTTTATGTATGGTCAAAACGTGTTTGACTCTTTGGCTCAATTTCATATGTAAATCATTGTGTAGGCCGACACAGTCTTGGAAATATGTTTTGTACATTTAATTTTTCTATTTGGCGTGTTGGATTTGAGCAAATGCTTTGTAACTTCATTTTAGGTTTTGATTAAGCCGGTGGACTTAATAGTTCAGTATATAATGGTTGAAGTTGAATGCAAAATGTGTTGATCGTGTGTTGAGCATGTGTGGTGTAAGGTGCATGTTGTGATCAAGCCAGGGAAGAGTTAAGTATGCTCAGAAGAGATTGTGTGCTTCTATGGATCTGATCAAGCAGAGGTAGTGCTATTTTGGAGATCATTGTTGTTGTTGTTCCGTAACAGTTACAGCAGGTGAAATCCCCTTACAGGGTAGATCCTAACATATCTTTATTGTAAATCCTCTAAAAAGGTGACACATTAGCTTGTGTTTTAAGTCCTCTAACAAGGCTACTCTTAACAGGGCAAAGGTTCTAACAGGCCTAAGGTAAATCCCTTAACCAAGTAGCACCTAACAGTGTTGTTGTAAACTCCTAACAGGGTTAAGCTCCTCACACAGACTACTTCAGAAGAGTACATCATTTTAGTGGGTACTAATCCCCACCGTGGTTTTTTTGCCTATTTGGGTTTCCACGAGATAAATCTTTATGTCAAATTTGTGGATGATCTTGGATGTTTATGGTTTTCATTTATTGAATGTATAGTTAATCTTGTGACTGGTGGTTTAAGTATAAGAGGTTATAAAGATTGGATTATTTGGTTATAAAAATCTGACTAGAGGTGCTCTTCCCATGCTATATCAAAATAAATTTCCTAAGGAATGGCCAAATAACCATTTTCATTAAGCTTCTGCATGTTAAAGGGGGTATTAGTTTTATCAAAATCATAACCATAAATCCATAGTGGTCATCATGATTACATTAGGTGGTCTCATGAATAATGGTAGTTCATTCAACAATCTATCAAAAAAAACAAATGCACGCAATGTAGTTCAATGAATAATTCATCAATCACAAGAATGGAGAATTTGTCAATTATTGTGATTTTGTTGAGTTCCAAAAAAATCCACACAAACGCCAAGAGCCTTCCTTTTTCGAATTATAAGTACTAGAGAAGAGTAAGGGCTAACAATAGGTCAAGTAACCATGGTCGCGGACAATTCATGCACTATATATTCAATTCAATCTTTTGAACAAAGGGGTATATGCAACCTAATATTAGGTGGAACTCTACCTAGAATCAAATTGGAATGTTGGAACGATGTGATATGGACCAACAAATACAAACAAATGTTTTGCAAGGAGGTCATGCAACTCCAACACTTGAGTCAAGTTGCTATATTCAATAAGTTATAGACAATAAAATTGGGCAATAAACCCAAAGGGTTCTTTCTTTAGTAATGTTCTCATATGATAAGAGTTAATGATAGACAAGTTTCCAACCTTAATCCCAATGCTTCCACATAATCAGAGCCAATAATAGACAAGCTTTTATCTTGAAAAGAGAGTAATGTTAATCATTGGTTGTGAATTGCACATGCATCTAGAAAAAATGATGGCTTTTACTTTGCATAACCATTAGGCTCCTAAAAGAAACACATGATAGTCACCAAAAGGAAGGAGGTACATATTAGATTCCTAAGTGTAATTTCCTATAGAAAGTCAAGACACTTTTAGATATCCCTTTACAGCCCAATGTGGCCCCATTAGAAATCATGGCCTCAAAACTTGAGTAGGGATGCACACAACAATCTACTCGTTTTACAAATTTAAAGTCCAACAAATTGTGGGTGGTGCCTAAATCAATAATTATAGTCAAGTGTATTGTGTTGTAAACACACAAGCTCCATTACAAATGGGGACTCCCTTTTTTTTTGCTCAGTAGCCTAGTGTTTAGCTTAGTTGTCCTTAGGTTAGCAACATTTTTCAGGTGTCTTAGTCTCCTAGCTCTTAGGCAGTAGGTGGGTCAAGTCGAGAATTCCTAGGTTGAGGTGTAGAATGAGGAAATTTCCTAAGGAGTCTCTAGTTTCATGTCTCCCTTCAATCCTTACATAAGTTGAGCTAACAATTATTGTAAAATTTGTTTGATAAGTATGGAGTTGAAAAGGTTTTGAAAATAAGAGGTTTAAAGATGGGAATTAAGGGAGACGTTAGGAAATTTCACTAAGTAAAAATTGTCAAAACGATGTCAAAATATTGTCAAGGAAATGGTGAAGTGGAAAAGTGTTGGTTCAATAATTGGAAAAATGAAAGAGTGCTAAATGGAAATGATAAGTGGAAATTTCAAACTTTAGAAAATTGTTAGTTTAAAAAATGCAAAGAATTCAAGTGAATTTCAAGTGAAAAATGCTAAATCTTAAACATTTCCACCTAAACTGCTCATTTGCGCCCAAAATCTAAATATTCCCACTTAAAATGAGGAATTCCACCCTAAGACAAGTGCATTTCAAACTAAAAATGTGGAAACCAACCCAAGAAGTTGAGCATTTCTAAATCAAAATTTGCACTCAAGAACTTGATCATCTCCACCTCAAATGTGGGATTCCTCACTCAAACATGACATTTACTCCTAAAAGGTCAAATTGTGCCCTCATTTGAATCACATTTCCACCTAAAACTTGCAAATGCACCCACCTACCAAGCATTTCCACCTAAACTTCTAATTTGTCCCCAAGGAGTTGATTACATTTCCACCTAAATTATGAAATCTTGCCCGACATTTCTAGCCAAAATGCTTATCTCCACCCTTAGGCATTCACATTTCCACCTAAAAGGTGAAATTCTGCCCAGCTTTTTATCTAAAAATCAGATTTCCACACGAGCAAAATATGACATTCAAACACAAGAAACATCTACAAAGTCGGATTTCACAGATATTCTGGCACAGGAGGAGCAGACCCTTGAAATGGGAAGCAACACTCTGCACATTGAGCCTGATAACATCAACGAGGCTTTCACTTTTGATGCGTTGGTGACTCATTACTGCAAAGAAACCGGCATATGGGATTTCATGGAAAGAATGAAAGGTGGGCATGACGAGCGAATCTCCAAACAATTTGTCTCTTCCTGTAACAACAGGAGTGTCTCGGTTGGGGGCATCCACTTCCAGCTAAATGAAGAGGTCATAGCTAAGGCGACTGGGCTCTCTATGGTGGGGAGGAAATACAAAAAGACCAGTCGGACTCCCGACCCTACCAGCGTCAAACAATTTTTCAAGGATGGTGAGCAGTCGGTGAGAAAACAAGGGGGATTCAACAGGGAGGAACTGCCGGACTTCTGGCCGAAAATTTGCCTCATTGTGATGATCTATTTCACGCTGGAAGGTAAGTTCACTGTGTTTTACAACTACCACTTACCGTTCCTGAATCATATTAGAAACAAGGATTTAATTTCCATACCTTTCTATCTTCTGCACTCCATAGAGAGTAATATCTTGGATATTAAAGGCAACCGTGATAAATCTATCCTCCATCAGGGCCTCCTTCTCTGCATCTATCATTTTCACAAAGCTATCTGTCTGGCACCCCAACCCCCCCTGATTATCCAGATGATGCCCCAGGAGGAGCCCCTGGCCAAAACTGAAAATCCCACCCATTCCTCCTCCAAGTCCATCTGTGTCACCCAGGAGCCTGAGCTGGCTGATAAAAAGGGTACGACCCAAAAAAAAAGTGTTAAAAACCCTCTCAGTAGGAAGGAGGGTCAGGAGGAGTCTTATGTATCTGAATCTGTGGAGTACAAAGATAGGAAAGAGACTGACAGCACTCTTGAGACTGATTATAGGCCCAAAAGACAAAGAATGGTGGAGAGCCAGGGTAATCTGGAGGTGGACTTAAGTGGCTCAGGTTGTCGGAGGTCAAATAGAATTGCCAAGGAACAGTGTAAAACTAGGTTGATGGAAGCGGCCTCTAAAGAGCTTTCCCTGTCTGAAAAAGACTCCCACTCCACCGAGTCCAAGAAAGGTTCCTCGGATGGCTATATGAGTCCCCCTAGGACTGGTAAGACTCCTCTGCCCAACCTCCAACAAACCATGGAAACCCCCAATAAGCCTATCCCGCCCCTGAGTCCTCCCCGAGATCCCCAAGATAAGCCCCATACCGCGGCCCTGGACGACAAAAACAAATTTAAAGGCACCCTTAAAAGGAGGTTCTCGAATTTGGACAAGGATATTACGGAGATTAAGAAGAATATGCAGGATCTGATGAACCATTGCATGAGGACCAACAAATTTTCCCTGAAGGTCATGCATGCTTCGGCTACGACCCTCTGTCATGTGCAGGAAAGGTTGGCGGGCGGCAGGCTGGAAGCGAATGAGGACAACAAAGATCTGTTCATGTTTCTACAAGAGGAGTGGGCTAGGACCCTGCTGTCTAAACAGCTGGGTGGGAAGAACTAATCTCTGGTGTCCATGTGTTGGTTAAGTTTGGCTAGGCTTGGCCCTCGAATCCCTTGTGTTGCGGTTCGGGTTAATGTTAGTTTTTATATTTTTTTTTGTAGCCCTACGTGGCTTATAACTAATACTTTACATGCTACTGTTTGTTTTAAGTACTCTAGTTTAATCCTATTGATTAGTATTGTGGTTTATGTTTTTGATAGGGGCAGAGTTAGATTTGGTGATTATGTTGTTAAAATGTTCTATCTGCTTTGACTAGTTCCATTAATGTGTTGTTAATGTGCTACTAGTCCTTTGTTCCACGGGCCAGCACCCTCTTGCTACTTTATCTATCAAATACATCTACAAAGTCGGTCACCATTAATAAGAGTTGCAAATTCAGATGGGTGCCAATAAGAAAAAGGTTTAAAATACAAACAAGAAAAATACTAAGTCAGCCCTATTAAGTACATTGCAATTCCAAGTTAAGGTGCCTATATATGCAACGGCAAAGGGATCATTTTTACAATTCCAAACAAATTCAAAGTAGAAGTCAACATATCAAGGGTGAAATTCAAGAGCAATTCCAAGGAGACAAATTTAGGCAGATGAACAAGAAATCAAATCAACTAAAGGAAGAATTTCAAGCAAGAAGGTGAATTTCACCAAGTCGAAAGACGACCTAAAGTGTGAATCAAATCTGATTTAGGGCAAAATCCAAATTGAAGGGCAGATCAAAAATCAGAATTCATGTGCAAATTCAAAGCAGATTCATCAAATCCAAGGCAGAGGCTGCAAATTTCAAGGAGTAGAATGAATTTAAAACGAAATCAAAAATAACTAAACGCGAAATTGGATCAAATAAATGCAAACAGACCTTGGAAGTGATCCAAGATCAAACCTATGTGTAAGTTTAAAAAGGGTGAAATTACAAGCAACTGAGTGAATTACTTGCATATCTCAGCTAAATTGATCAGAATTTTTTCTATAAGGGCAAATTTATGAATGAATAAGGGGAATTTCATACTAGAGCACAAATTGGAATCAGACCAGAGCAAGGGCAAAATAATGTCAAGGATTATGACCTAAGGAAGCAAGTTCAAGCAGAAAGGCTAAAGAAACAAATCAGAATTGATTAATCTAATTATATTCAAGAAAACAAATCAGAATTGGGAATATACATTTCCAAATTGGTGATGAACACTTCAAAGAGGGTTTCTAAGTCTAATGATCAAGATTGTCAAGAACAAAATGAGATTATTCCAAGAATCCAATCCAAATCCAAATCTAAGTCCTAAATGTCCTAATCCAAATCCAATTTGAAACTCCAATCTGTGATTTGTCCGATTGAAGTTGAAACCTCATTGAAGAGTTGTTTGTCATAAAAATCATCTAAAGTTCTTCAAAATTCAAATTACATTTCATTATTCATAACTTTGATACAAGGTTTCCTTTCTCTTTTGCAAAAGTGATTACATGGAAGATGACAGTATTCAAAGAAGATGGTGGAGAAAAGTTCAACATTGCAAGAGAATAACATCACAACTTCAACGAAACATTGCAACGAGGAAGAACATTACAACATGAAAGGAGATCAAAGCCAAGGGGATCTAAGAAGAAGACAAGATTAACCTATCAAGAAAGATGATAACAAAGAAGAAGATATCTCAACAATGCAAAGGTTCAAGTCATGCAAGGAAGAAGACAAGTCCAAACACAAGATGAGACTCATACCTTAAGAAGGAATTCAAAGAACGAGTCATTCAAGAACCGAATGGCTCCACAAATGAGAAAGTCACATTGACCTTGGATTTCCTTTGGAAATCCAAGATCAACATGGAGGAAACCTAATATCAACTTGAAGGTTGATAATGTCCAAGTCATTAAAGAAGATAAGGCAAGACATAAAGACATCAAGAAGATATCAAGTCATCCAAGGAAAAATTCCAAAACGATGAAGGATTATGACAAAGATGAGGAAGAACATGTGTGAGGACGGGCAATTTGGGAATATGAACCATGACAATCAATTTGAGACCGAATAATGTTAAGAGTATCAAGTAGTGAAACACAGGCACGCGTCCCCCCCTAAACCCCAAAGTTTCTGGTACTTGGCGTCCCCCCACCGCCACTCAGCCACCGCTCAACCTCCACTGGAATGTGGGGATGGTCAGATATATAAATATGGCCAGTTTAGATTGATATAATATGACATCAACAAAAACCCACACTTAAACTTGTCATACCTGATGCATAAATTCCATATTCTTAAATAGGAAGTAAAAGTTCTTTAACCTTGTCATAATTCCTCTGTGTATATTTGAGAGCCTACTGATCACTTTTCCTCTTTGTATATTATAAAAGTTTGCACAGAACCCAAAACTTACTCAAATACTAAAATATGGAACACATACATTGAAGGTGTACAAGACCTACGAGTCCTAAATAAATTTTGAAGGTCATGAATAGTTTCACATGCCAATGTTCCATGTACAAATTGCACTGAAAAAAGAAAAGTTATTACTCATTCAGCAATCCTCAATTTCAATATGATCATTAATTGTATACAAAAGAAAGCAAATGTTAAGATATCTCAGACTTAAAGTTCAAAGCAATCACCCCGAAGGTCGAAAGGATTTGCATATGAAATACCTTAAATGTATTTAAGACTTTAGTAGAAAATAAGTAGTCACCCCATTCAGAATTTTGAAGCCCATCTAGAAGAACAATATGATGCCTAAGTTAAACATTTGAGTAAATATTAATTTACTCCAAAATCCCCCCTTTAGTACAACTTCGCGAGAAGATTATTACGCAATATGAAAGCAAGATGCAAGATGGGTCCCGACAACTAGGTCATTTTAGGTACCCATGTACAGTGCAAATGCAATGTAAAGAAATGCAATCTATAAAAAACGGAGAAAGGGAGAAAACCACGTGGGAGAAAACTCCTATCCAAAAGAGAGAAAACAAACAAGATGCATGGATGGAGAACTCAATCATACCCCCCAAGGACTACATACATCATGTATATAAAATCAAATTTCCCCCCATGGGAAGGAAAGAAAGGAGACAACATAGACCCTCCATAATGAACAATGTCCTACAGAAATGGTGAGTCTTTGAAAACGAAACATAGTCCAAAGCCTACAAACAACATTTCTCCCTTTCGGAAAAAGACAAAGTACAAATGTAGGATTGCTTCCCATTCTACATAGGAATTGGTAGGAAGCTGAATCCAAATGTAGGATGATGATTTCACTAAAATCTACATATGCATCGCCAAGACCTTGGAAGATGATGCCACGAACCAATCAAGAACACATCGATCATAGTAGAAGGTGACAAACAATGAACCAATAGAAATTGATTTGAAGCAAGATCCAAAGATGAAGTCACAGTTATTGTTCCACAATTGTCATCAAATAGGAGAAAATCCCCTCAAATGTGTCTCCTAAATCTGAAATGTGAGGCTCAACAAACAAAGAAACAATGTCTATAATATAGGAATTCCAATCAGGAAGACAATGAGAATCATGTGGATCAAAAATGATGGAAGTCTCAAATGAAAGTGAAGGTTGAGCGGTTGCAAACTCGTCTAACATTTCAAAAACCTCTAAAGGGTCACACACATGGATTATCTTCTCTGAAGAATAGATATTAGAATTGGAAAGAGGATCATCGAGAGATGGTGGAGTATCATGATCTCCATATGACTCCCAAATGTTTGTCCAAAGAGCATGAGAGCACTTAAAATAAATAAGTGTTCCAAAGTGTCATAATCTACATGATCATAAATAAATCTAAAGACTCAAACCCTATAGCCATTCCAAATACTATGCTGACAAGGTGTGTCAAGAATAAGAACATCATTATACAAATATGGCAATAAATGACGCTCACTAAGATGAGAGAGTATGAACCTTTTTCAAAAAAGAACCATTTTCAACTATGAAAATTCTTCAAATACACAAAGATAGTGCCATGACATGGAAAATGTAGAAACCTTCAAAATGTAATAAAATTGGCAAAATAAAAATTTGGCAAATTTTAAACGCCGATAAAATATTTTCAGCCAATAAGGACGTACCTCAAAAATTTTGACCAAGAAAATTGGGGTCTCAATTAGGAGCGATGATTCATATATTTGGCAAATGAATCGCGCTAATATGCGCAAGGCACCTTGATCAAATTTAGCAAGCTGCCAAGTGCCAAGCAACCAAGTTACCACATAAACACCTCCAAGTTAAGTCAACATCACCAATGCGCATGTGTGAGGAATACAGAAGGTGAGCAATGTCACAATAGAAGAGGACTACACTTTTAAAGCCTACAAAAGAACCTGTCACTGCAAATATGGGACAAATGTCCCATAAAGGAAATCTGCCAGGCTTGCCACACGTGCGCTCAATAACCCTAGCTTAAAGTTTTTTTGCATAAAATTTTGATTGAATAAATCGACCAATGCAGGCTTGCTCAAATACAAAAGATCCGCCAAACACCAACAGATGCAACATCAACTAAGATACTTGTTGGTGTGTTTAATTGTTGCACCTAGTAAGTCATTCTCCTAGGTTCTAAACACACATTATTTGAGTTTACTTGGGGACCACATAGGAACTTTTAGGAGCATCTCCACTTTATGTGGTGATATCACGTTATCACATTCCACTTTATGTGGTGATATCATGTTATCACATTCCACTTTATCACTTTCCACCTTTAGTGGACGTGTTGCACATACTTTATTCCACTTAGGAGGGTGATCCACCTTTAGTGTTCATGTGACACTTTCACTTTTCCACCTTAAGTGGGTGATAAGTTGTCTCTTGGTTATCATGTTATAAGATTAGGACACTTGTCATAATCTTATGCCTTCCTATGTTTTCACCTTGCTCTATTTAACAACGGATCTCCTATGTACTATTCATCCAATCCAGCTATTGTATTGCATTCTTGGAGAGAATACAGTTTATTCTAGTCATATGCATTCTCTCTTGTTATTTTGCTTTCCATTAGGCCTCTCGATCTTGGGTGGCTATCTCATTAGCCAAATCTTACATTCTGAACACATTGAGCCTATAAGCAAATTGATTGATGAACCATCTCAATAAATGTGCCAATGGGAGAGTCCGGAGATCACAAATAGAAGGCGTCGAACTACCAAACAATACTCGTGGCTATGCAAAAAACACTCCCACTAATAATGAAATGAACCAAACATAGATTAACGAACAAAGTACGAGATAAGAGTATGTAATCAGCCAAGAGTTTGATTGCCAGAGTAGGACAAAACGGGCCAATAATAAGCAGATTGTATAACTTGCTTTTAAGTCAACCAAACCACCACAGATGCACGCAAATGCAAGTGCAAGTGCAGAAAATAATGCCTCACTCTCTATGAAGGATGCCGCCAAATAAATGTCTAGCGATCAATCACCAGATACATAAAAATTCAGAGCAATCAAACAAGTCCTCGTATTCACCAAAAATGCAATCTTCAAGTAGCAAATAGTCAGCAAAATAGAGATATCACTAATCCAACTGCTAAATAGAAGTGCAAACCAAAATAGGGTTTAAGCGAAATAGAAATTTTAATGAAATTTGAAATCCCACAAACAATATTGTATTATCTAAGAAGTTCCAGACTGATAAAAAACAGAAATATATCACCTGAATGGGATGTGCAATTGATTCGAAGCATCAGTGCCTCAACTGCAAATCAAACCATCCAAAATTAGACCTCAAACCTGACTAATGAAAGTTTCTCAAGTTTGGAAGGAGACACTAGAGGTACACTCGGATACCATGTCAGAGTATTAACTCCACTCACAGATCTACAGACAGCTCATTATCAATATTTATAGTAAGAGGTACTTTTTCTCATTTTGATATGGTAAAGCACAAAATACGGTGCTAATGGTTGTTCCTCGAATGATCTTGTGTGAGGGAAAGTCCAGTTGGTGAATGCTCATTGACATGCCTACAACCTAATAAGTAGCAAAGAATCCAACAGAACAGCACAACAACTGATCCTGCATTGCCATCCAAAGGCATTAGATAGATTCTGAGCTCATCAAATTATTGGTATCAAGAGCAGTTGAATAGTTGAGCATGGCATAAAGTTGGAAATATGGGATAAGGGCCTATTCTCAGAAGATAAGGTGCAACAAGCTATATTTCCAATTACTTAGTAGTTACCAACAAGGTAGCACAAATTCTCTAAGGAATGACTTCAAAACATGTTCAGCTAATAAAGTTACCTGGGGTGACTTTAGTCTGCATTATGCTCTTATTCTCTACGAAATTTGATCATCAGAAAAATTAACTGCAAGGTCCCAATAGTGTACTACACCAGCATCAGCAAAGAATTTACGAGCTGCAGCTTCAGTTCTGCACTGCTGAATCACAAATCTATTAAAACTTGGTTTGGCCACGCTACCCTGCCATACTAGTTGACATTTATTTACAGGACGGTCATCATCTTCATCTTCATCTTCTTCCTTCACAACAGCTACAGCCCAGTTGATGCGGTGAAGCATCAGTTTCCCATATCTTTTAATCGACTTGTTACCCCCTTCAACAACTACAACACTCACGCTATCCGAGATAACTGCACAACCAGATAATCTATTCTCTTGAGCATTGACATCCACTTTGAAGCGTGTCTGAGGATGTGACAGATCAGTAATCTTGAAAACAGAAACAATTGTTTCCAAGGTATTTGGTTCATCAAAGAGTTTTCTTTCTTTCTTCTCACAACGCTCAGCTGGAGTGAGCTTGCGAGCAATATTTCTGTCCACATGGGCTTGCTCACGTTCGGCAGCAGCACTACGAATTTCCATTTCAAGTTTTGTTGGATCCTGGGTGGCTTCGGCACCAAGGACCTTCATAAGATTGCTCATCTTTACTTTTGGCTTTGGAGGCTCAATCAGACCGTCTTATCATCTCCTGCCTATCCTTTTCCTTTGCAAGTCGCCGCTGTGTACGCAATTTCTTCTGCTCCTTCTTTGTCAGCTTTAAAGGCTGAGGAGGTGGTGGAAGAGGCTCTGCAGGAGGCTCAATTGGTTGAGGATGCTCTACATATATGGTAAGCTTTTCCATCTTCACTTTAAATTCACCTTCAGTGACATCAGTGTAGTTGCTGGAAGGTAACAAGACCACATCCCTAGATATGCAAGAAAAGACAAATTCAATACTGTTTCAAAATATGCGGTCCATTGAATGCAGAAATGAGAAATACTCACCACCACTCAACATCAGGTATTGGATCCTTTGGTTTTTCTTCTTTTGTGGGAACTCTTTCTGACACTTCAATCAGATTTGGATTGATATCAAGCTCAGCCTTTGCCTTTGCAAGCTGGGCTTGTTTAATCTTCAGCTCCTTAGCTTGAGCTTCTCCAAATTGACTCTACAGACAATACCCAATAAAAAATACAAGTAAAACTATATAATAATAATTCTCAAAATCATGTGAATCTTTACAAAAAATCATATGAGAAAAAAACCTCAAAATGTATATCACCTTAAATTTCAATATTTCTGCCTCCTTCGACCATTTGCCTTCCTCAATGAATTGAAATGTCATCCTCTTAGGCCTAACCAGCTTTGTTTTATCAATACCCATTCTTGGATCAAAATGTGGATTTGTAGCAGGAATTTCATCAAGTTCTGGCCTTAGGATTTGAAATGCTTCCTTTTTCTGTTTGTTAATATTAACCTAAAGAATGAAAGATTATTGAAACAACATACAAGTTAGGATCAGTCAAACATCACAGTAGCATAAATTAAAAGACATTGAATTGTTTGTCTTTTCATTGCACACTTTGTACTCCTACCTTTAAGGTGCTTAAGTTTGTTGTTTTCGGTTTGTCAACCACATTGCCATGCTCATCTATTTCACGACCCTGTGCATCAAGGCGGAGCACAGGAGCCTTTGCAGGTTTTTGTTGGCCAGCAGTACCAAATTCATCAGCCATTTGACCAGGAAACATGTTCAACAATGGCATTGATTCAGGATCCTGGTGAAACCCCATTCTCGCTGCAAGTTCTTGTGCTCTTTTTACTGCTTCAAAATTTGGCATATTTGCATGACCTGGCATAAGACCTGCCATTCCAGTCATTCCAGGTGCAAAATTAATATTAGATGCCTTAGATTGAATTGTAGCCAAAGTTGTCATGGCTGAAGGCACAGAACTGGATGCTGGTGCCTTCATAGATGCTGACCCTTCAGTTTTAATGGGTGCTGCAGATGATGGTGCAGTAGAACTTGTACTGGCAGATTTATTCGACTACATTGGTCAGATTACCAAAAGTAAGTTTACAAAGCAAAAATATGAACTCTCACCTAACAACAAAGTAAAATTTTACAGCTTGCCATAATTACAAAATCAAACAAAAACTCACCCGAGGCAATTTCTTCAATTTTTCCGAAAGCTCTTTCTGTATTTGCAGTGCCTTCTTTGCCTTGGCTAAAGCATCAAGAGACAAATTTCCACCTTTGCTAGTTGTTGCAGTCCCATCTGTGCTGGTTTTCCCAAAAACCTAATGAGATCTGGCAATATTATCTGCCTTATTTTCAACTACATTGGTGCTAAAAACTGTAGATACCTTTGTGTCAGTAGGAAACTCCGAAATAGCTATGGCCTTTGGCAAATCCCTTGATAATTCCTTTGATGCCATTACAGTTAGACCTTGTTGAAAACCCTATCAAGAAAACAAGTTTTGCCAGAATTCAATTCTTCCAAATTATCTTGTTCAATTTCACCTAATTATCAATGAGTATAACCCTATTCAAGGTAACTGTGTCTATGCCTAGTAAATATGCACCAGGGCATCAAAAGTACAATCATCATAGGAGTGATCATGAAAATAAGAAGGGAGAACAGCATTCGTAATTATTTCTAAGAGCACAAGTAGTCAATAGGCAGCTCTTTGTGTACAATTCAACTCAATTAAAAAGAATCAAATCTGAAATTATTTCAATGCTATCGCATACCACAAACGAAGCATCTCAGTTGCTCAAAAACAATCACCTAATGATATATCACTAAATAGATGTAAATATACAGTTGCTATCACATACCACACACGAAGCATCTCAGTTGGTCAAAAACTCACTTGGAGTATTTACTATGAGCTTCTTTGCCAATTATATGTGTGTGTCTGTACATACATACATACATATTCAGCAATTGGAAAAAAATTGAAGAACTAGTCTGCAAGCTTTCCTAATAACGTACACAAAGAGACTAGATTGGCCAAAACATTCACCTACAACACATTCTTTTGGACTGAAACTACAAATTGACAAAGTCAAAGCATGCTTGCCTGGAATCTCTTACCCTAGCACCTGGTACTCACCTGTTCCATTGGAAACATATCCCTATATAGAAGGGGGGTGTCTCTAGACATAAGGAGACTTCAGCTAAGTTTCCTAAGCATCTGTTTGCATATCTCAGGAACATTCCTTGAGATTTGAGAAACTTCAAATAAAAGTTTCTTAATCATGTAATATAAATTAGACTGGTCTTTTCATCAATTATTAAAATTTGGTTGACACTAACTATAAGGACTAAATAAATGCACAATTAGACATGTAATTCTCTTGTATGAAAACTTACAAGTTTTTTCATAGCAGAATATTTTCATTTCAAAGCGAAATCCATGACAATAGCTTGTGCCACTAAATAATATGGTATACATGTAACACTAACACTAATATGTATCATGTTTTTAAAATAACAGCATTATCATCAGCTCAAGTAAAAATGTTTTAGACTTTAGAATGCTTATTCTGTGTTGCCAAATCATCAAGCTTACATGCCGATTCCAGGTATGAAATGTACCTTAACCATGTTGAAATCTTCTGCAGATTTGTCCAAGGTTCAACATTCCTAGGTCAAAGTGAACCCGCCAAACACCTCCCAAACCCATGTGATTCCGGCTGTGACGTAGCACTTCCAAAGCAATCCCAGCACAATTCCAATAGTTGGTGATTTTTCAGACTTTTCGCGGATAGAAAACACTAAATGATGATGTCTCCCTCTCATTCTTTTACACAAAGATATCATATGCTTTAACTTTTATGAGATGGCATACGAACCCAAACAGGCATGCAAATACAAACACAAATATAGATGTGAATACAAACGTGAACACCATTCACCCAACTAAACAAAGCAAGGTCTGCTGCCACAAGGAATACCCTATGCAAGGTCAAACTAAGATTTTTTTTATTTGCATTTCAAAATTCCAAACCAATGGCAACCTCCACCCATTATATAGATTTTAACCTTTTTTTATTATTTTTGAATTTATAATAAAAAAATGCTCTTTTTGCTCATTCTCCAACCTATTCTTTAATATAACAGTGGGCATACAAACACACCCAATGATAGACTACACCTGGAAATCCAAATGCTGAAGACCTCAAGAGATGATATTGAGAACTAAGATAGAATATGCATGTTTAAGGTTAAATTAGAAAGTGAAACAGTAACTCTCTCTAAGGATGCTAAATAGAACTGACATACAATAGAATGTATGTTCTATCTGTATGCTCTCTTTACCCATTTTAATATAAAAGGTCTACAATACTTCACGAGCACTGGTCTTTCATATCTTCAACTTATTGCAAGTACCTTGAGAGTATCTTTCTACATACAAATGATTCAAACAGTGAACACAAAAAACTGAAAGATTTGAAACAAAATCAAACTATATTGATCAAGGTCAATATTAAATCAAGCTATAGGATGAATAATAATCATTAACCTTGAGCATGAAGTTAAAAGTAGCATCTAAGATGCAAGTAGTTCAAATATTCAATGTTTGTTTGTCAAACTTTGTGTTGAAGGCCAATTGCCACTACATGTAGGGATTATTAGTACATTGTATGATGGCGGCTAGTTCTAGTTTTCATTGACCAAGTCTCCTTCAAAGTTGACCTAAGTTCACCTTTGTGGAGGCGTGTAGAAATGATCTAACAAATTCCAGGTGGCAACAAAAGTGTTTGGATAAGCAATAAATGTAATCAGTTGTATACAAGTTCATACAGTCGATTGAAAGTACATCTATGTGCCATTTCTATGCTGTGAATCAAAGCATATCCAAGAAAGAATGGTGTACTTGTGCCACTTCATAAAATAACAAGACATATCAAAGAGCAAGAGGATGCAGATGCTAAAGTTGACAAGAGAAAAGGGCATCCTTTGAATAGAGGAAGGGGTTCACATAGGCCATTTGCTTCTCCATCTCATTAGGTCACCCTAGATGTTGTAGTAGAGAGCCACCCAGTCTAGGGTGGGAAGAAGAAGAGCCTACTAATGCAAATATAACAAAGTGACCATTTAAAAGGGCATTTAAAAATGACACTAAAGAGATGTTTGATCAAATTATTATAAGATGCCTCTATGCAAATGGTTTGTCCTTTGACGTTGTTTGATCCCCATATTGGCAAGTTATGGTGAGAAAAGTAAATGAAGGTCCAAAAGGGTACATGGAACCAAGTTATGAGAAAGTGTACCTTATTATATAAGGAGGTCAAACATATAAAACTCCATTGGCTCCCATTAGGGCCTCATGGAAAACAAATAAGAGTGTCCATCAATTCGAATAGATGGAAAGATGCAAAAGATTGCATTGTGCCTTAAAAGGAGCAATGTTTTTGAAAGCCAAGGATTATGAGAGATAAGTGAATATTGCACAATCTATTGCCAACATCTTTATATGATGTATTTAAGAAGTGGGTCTATAAGTTCCCCAGTCATAATTGACAACACAAATAATAGAAAAGTGCCCAGTATACTGGTTGAGACATAGTTCTCACAAATATTTTGGACACCGCATATTGTCCTCACCAACCTAAAGCTACAAAAGTTGGGTAGGAAAATATATTCAATCAAACAAGTATATACTAAGGCCAAAGATTTTTAAATATTCATCACAACCCACCACATGTTGCAGGCCATTTTTAATCTTTCTCACAATTAGAATTGCTAAAGGAAATTGAAACAATGTAATTTTTAAATTTTGAGTTTCACTTTCTTAATTTATTTTCAAAAATATTAAGCACGCTTTCTTCTTTATTTCCAATTTTATTTTTATTTTTTCTTTTCAAATAGGTTGAGACCAGATTTGCATCCAACACAATTCTTTTGAGATGACTCGTAAAGGTGAAAGAGGCACTCCCTCTCTAGCACAGCCTAATGTCAACCAATCTTGATCCATGTGGAGGCAATCCAACAATGAGAGAGTTAACAAATATAAAGCAAACGATCCTAGATGACATTTATGGCATCATGTCAAAAATATCTTAGTTTCACTAAACCCATCATAAGATGATCCACTTCACTAACATGGATAAGCCATGTTTGGACGAGAAACTCAATGGTTGAAAAGAAGAAGTATATCATAAATGAAAAGGAGCAAGATCCTAAAGAAACTTTCTTCAAAGAGGTGCAAAACAAAATGACTACCCCACTTCATCTTCTTACCTTTGCATTGACTCCCAAATATTATAGCGACAAGATCCTTGTTATGCTGACAAGGATGCCACCATCTCGTGATATAAAGTCAACTAAGGGTATAGGAAAACGCTTATAAATCCCTAATCCTAATATGGAGGATACAAAGATGAGTGAGTTTGTTGACTTTGTTGTCTCCACTAGTCAAAGTGTTTACACTCTTTGTGATAAGTATAGGTAGCTCACTCTTGGTGGCACCTCAAAAGCCAATAATTGCCACACCTTCAAATTCTTGCAAACAAAAATTGATCACAAGCTCTTTAAATTTGATTTTTTTAATTTTAAAATTACTATTTTTGAATTTGAAGTTTAATTAACAATTTATTGATTTAACAACTCCTAACAAATCAAAATGCTCACCTTGCTTCAATACATTGCTAGTTCTTCTTCATCTAAACAAAACTAGAGTACACCCTCTGTCATCCATGCAATTAAGCGAAACCAATTGGCCTCCAGTAAAGCTGATGAGCTTGTTTACGTGCATTCCAACTTGTGCTTTCTTACTCACAAAGGTAATGAGTACAAACAAAGGGCAATGAAGTTGTGATATCTAGACCACAGCAAACTGACTTGGATATTTCATCCATTGCACACTCACTTTTTGAGGAGTCCAATAGCTAACACACTTTTACTCCAAGTGGTAGGGGGGTTCCATGTGGTTGTCTTAACCTAATTGCATCATCTAATGTTAATAATGGTCTATCTTTATGACAAGAATTGGAAGGATGCTCACTCTTGGTGGTCCCTCAAGCCATAAAATGCCACAACTTCATATTCTTGCAATCAAAATTTTATCACAAGTTTATTAATTTTTACCACGCTCTTTAACTTTGATTTCTTCATTTTAAAAACTAATATTTTCAAATTTGAAGTTTGATTTACAATTTTTTTATTTGACAACTCACACAAGAACTCACTTTGCTTCTAGGGATTGTTGGTTCCTCTTCATCTAAACTAAATTGGGGTACATGCTCCTTCATCCACTTAGTGTAGAGCAACTGATTGGTGTCAAGTAAAACAAAGGACCTGATTTACATCCATTCCAACTTAGACCATACTCACAGAGATAATGAGTACAAGGAAAGAGTAATGAAATTGTGGGATATAGACCAAAGCAAACTAACTTGGATATTCTTCTATTGCACAATTGTCACTATTTGAGGAATCAAGTAGCTAGCACACGTTTAGTGCAAGTGGTAATGGGGTTCCATATGGTTCTCATAATCTACTTGCATCGGTTTGATATTAATGAAAATGGTGATAATGATGATAATGATGATATTAATGATAATGATGATAATGATGATAATGATGATAATGATGGTGATGATGATGATGATGATGATAGTCTTGATGATGACCATATGATACTAAATCTGATTGGTAATTGTTTTATTTTAATATTGAAACAATGAACAATTATTATCTACCATGACATTCCAATTGAAAATGATTATGAAGTAGTATATTGTATTTTAAATTTTGAAATTTGTATTTAAATGTTGCCCTACTCCCCACTCCAAAAAATAATTCATATCGGGATATCTTACCCACATTCCAGTACTTGATGAGTCAACTTAATGATTATCAACTATTAATATAATTGAGCCACAATTCTGTATAGATCTACTAAGACATATTTATTTTTTTAATTATTAAGAATTTTATTTTGTAAAAAGTTGCAAACCAATTGTATTATCATTTTTCCCTAAAGTTCAATAACAAAAAACATTTCTGGATCAATCTATGGGTCAAAGGTTACCATTTCTTAGAATGTTCTATGGACTTGTCCATTTATTATTAGTCAATTCTATGCTTTCCCAATGATATTGCCTACAATACGTATAAAGAATAAATTTATCTTTTGAACTGAAAAGATTTGCTTAGTTTTTGAAACTTGCAAGATAGAAATTTGCAGTGATAAGTTTAAGATCAAAGATGATAAAGGGAATAGATATTTATTTTAAGTCTTAAAGACGTTGAATAGTGGCCACGTTCTGAATGAATTGGTAAAATAAATACCATTCAGTTTTCTTATGAGAAAGAGATAAGTTATCATAATGTTTATCCTCTTAAAAACTGTTTGTTGGCCATAGTTAAAAAGAGTTGCATTTACTCGCCTGTCTCAAAAGTAATCACAATCAAAATTATGTGTAGAGTAACTCACAGTATTGCTCAGCCCCAAGCAATCAGTAAAAAATGGCATGAGTTTTTTGGTTTCCTAATTACGTGCCAAGCCCACAATTAAAATCGCCCACACACAGGACTAGAGGAAAACTTGGTCAGCTGTAAAAGGATGGTTTTGTTAAAGATTTTCACATTTTATGGGTTTTCTGTCATTAGTGTGCGCTAAACTACAAGGGTATTAAACAAAGTTTATAAAAATGCGGAGGCTTTGGTCAATGGGCAGCAGGCTGCAGCAAAATAGATAGGATTGCAGATCTGTTTAAATCTACTGGAAACACAAGGACGCATCCTCTGCCCCGAAACCCAACATCCCGTCCCCTAGCCGTTTCAGGGACATCGGGGATGCCAAGGGAACGTCCCCCTCCCATCCCTGATACCTGCTCAGACCCCCGAAACGACAAGAAATGTCCCCTGCTGTTTGGGGACAGCTAGTGGGAACGCCCCCAACCCTTCAAAAACAAACAATAGAGTTTTCTTATTTTTCTTTGCTTCTAGCCCTGCGCGGGGGGCCCACAAGGGATTTCAAACAATGAACAAACCCTAAAATGACAAAAAGACTTAAAAATTAAAACCAAAACAAAACACTAACTCGGCAAGCATTTTTCCTCCTTCATTTTCCCAGTTTTTGCTCCTTGCTATGAGAGTTTGCTTCTTGGAGAAGAGATTGGCATGTTCTAGAGGAGAAGAACTGATTAGAGGAGATATTAGACTGCTTTGTGTTTTGCTACAAGTCTTAAAACAAATCCTCAGCTGCAAGTTTGAAGCTCAGCCAAGGTATGGCCTGTTTTTCTAAATTTTTTGATTGTTCGTAAGTTTGTAGATTGATAAATATTTTCATTGCTTTGGTTTCAGACTTTCAACCATAAACAAAAACACCACAAAATGAGCAGCAGTGGTTGTGACAGTTATGAGGGCAGTGAAAGTGAAAATGAAGTGAATACAATGTCAGTAGACCCTTCTTCTACTTCAAAAAATCCAACACCAGCTTCTAATCCCCAAAACCGATTTGCATGCTTTACGTCCTCCCTTCCAAAATTTGCAAAAGGCCCTTGTAATGTCCCCTCTTTGCACCTGATCGGATGGATAGTCCATTAGCCTATTTCTGAGTCCCGATAGGCTAAGTGGTGTGGATTAAGGGACTCTGTGTCCTGGTTGAGTTCATCCAGGAGTTTCCAGAGCTTGTCGGGAGGAGTTTCTATTTTTAGCAGGGAGCTATTTAGAGTAATTACTATTTATACTTATAGTAAGTTGGTGGGTCACCAGTTCTTCAATAGTGCAAAGCTTCTATTTTTATCTTTGGTGACTTTAAAGGTTTCGAAAAAATATTTAATTAATGGGCCTTTCAATAGTTTAAAATGTTGTTTTTCAGCCTCTCGGAAAAGTACCCCATGTCCTAGTTGGACAACGTTGTTTTTAAAAGGGGGCTAATGTATGTACTAGACATAAGGCTAAAATTATGCCTTGGAAATTGGACACATACGGAAAGGTCAAAAACATTTTAAAAGAAATGCATTTTAAGAAAAAAGAAGGGTGGATGCCTAAATGGGAGATATAAGGAGATTTAAATAAATTAAAAGAGAAACTCAAAAAAGGGGTGTTAGCTTTTGGAGGGAAAATGGTTTTCAAACGTGAGTTGCCCTAACCTCTCCCTTATTCTTTAAAAGGACACCTTTGGTCCTCATTCCGTCATCTTGGTTTTGGCAACATAACAAATCTGCTGGTTCGAGAACAAAAACCCTCAACTGGGACATTGGTTTCAGTGGTGAAAGATCCACTCAGGCTGGTTATTACTAGGAGACCAGCGCTTGAAGTTTTGGTGTGTGTAGTGAGTGTGGAGATGATGATTTTCAGTGTTTTTTATGTGGGTTCCCAGTGTGCTGTTTGGTGTGCGAAGGCTTTGTAGCATGCTAGTGTTTTCTTTCAGTTGGAGTGAGTTTGAGGTGTGTTGGTATCGATTTTCAGAGTGCTGGGCCCTTTTTAACGGACTCCAGAAGTGTCAGCACAGGTGGCTGAAGCACATTTGTGGTTATAGCATTTTGGGAGTTTGAAAACTACTTCTGGGTATTGAACAAATCAATCTGCCATAGCTGGGTGATATGTTTACAGTCCTTACTTGTGGTTTTTGGAGAAGAATTGAATTTATTGTGCCAAATCGTTCCTAGGCAGGTAGTGGCCATCTTGTCTGGGCAGTAATCAGCTGCAACAGTGTATTTCTGGGCATTTATTGCTGCTATCTGAACATTATCAAAGCTGGAAACGATCTGGGTATTCCTCAATAGGTCTGTGATATCAAACAGAAGTCTAATTTACAATCATTTCCAGGTCTGGTTTGTTGAACAGAAATTTGAATTTTCAGTCATAGTTGGATGCTAAGTTTGTAATGATTTTACACTATGAATTGAATGTTGATGCAATTAAAGCTTATTCTTTACATTTCTATGTCATTTATGTATGCAATATCTTATGAGTGAAATCTGAAGTAAACAAACAGTGACCTTCAAGTTTGGTCCACAATTTGCAAAACATATACTTTCAAAAAAAAATCAGGGATAGACCATTATAGCCCATTTAATCCCAATAAACCATTGCCTCAATTTTCCATGAATGTGACCGCCAGCAACAGTAAAAATACAAGGGGCAACAGGAAGTGGCTTTGTCATGTTTGCAACACTCATTACCATGGGAGCTATACTAGGGGTTATAGGTCATCTAGTGGGTGAGAGTGGAAAAGGTGAGTTTGTGAATCAATAACAGTGGAACCGCAGGTTGAATTCGCAAAGTTGGCTGGAGTAAGTGTGGACAAAATCATTTCATTTCAAAACAAGAAACGGTTATCTACTGATATGCACGCCTCTTCCAAGGTATCAATTGGAGAGAGTTGTGATATGGGAAGAGGAAAGCATGTGAGAAAAACTCAGTGATGGGTTAATGAATATGAAATAAAGTAAGCAAGTCGATGATGCAGTGGCTAAATTCCTTTATGCACGTGCTCTTCAATTTCATTTGGCAAGGTCACCTTATTTCAAAACTATGGTGAGAGAAATATTGACAGTTGGACCATCTTATGCACCCCTGCTGAACATAGATTGTATACCTCCCTCCTTGACAAACAATATTCAAAAGCGACCATGATGATAGAGGAGATGAGGCAAACATGGATTAGGACTGCCTGTTCCATTGTCATGAATGGGTAGACTGATATTCGACATAGGCCATGTTGGAACATGTTTTTCGTTGCGCTAATAAATCAGCCTGTTAACAACCCATACAAATGTCAAAGATAAACAGATCCATGGGAGGCAGTTAGTCCATGTCCCGAATCCAAAGGGGGACACTGGCAATTAGTCCAACAATCCCCCCCTTAGTGTCACCTGAGGGAATTCTAACCTACAACCCAGCTCTGATACCAATTGTTGGAACATGTTTGTCATTGCGCAAAAGGATCGATCTGTTAACGCCCGATACAAATGCCAAAGATACCGATCCACAGGAGGCAGTTAGTCCATGTCCCGAATTCAAAGGGGGATAGTGGTGATTAGTCCAATAGGCCAATCATTAATGTCATTGCTACATGCCCTACTAGTTCATACTTTCTTCAAGCTACTGACTGTTCTTGGAAAATTAAGGATCCTAATTTTCAGTTTGCCATTTTAAAGGAGGCCATAGAGGAGGTTGAGCCTTCTAATGTTGTGCATGTTGTAACAGATTCAGCTCGTATTTGTAAGTTAGTTGTTTTGATTATTGAGAGCACTTACAAACATATTTTTTTGACTCCATGTTGTGTCCATGCTTTGAATGATGCTTTGAAAGACATTGGCAATATATATTGGGTCAAGGTAGCAATGGCACAGACTAGAGACATACAAATATTTGTATATAACCATCACACTCCACTTGCACTAGTCCAGTCTTATTCAAAGAAAGAATTCCTCAAACCATTTGAGACTAGATATGCTAGCTATTATATTTTTATGGAGATGATGTTGGAGGTGCAAATTGCTCTACAATCCATGGTTGTTTGTGGAGACTGGAAAAAGTGGCCTTAATCAAAGATAGATGAAGGGAAGGTGGTGAGGGAAAGAATACTTGATGACAATTGGTGGGCCAATATCAAGTAAGAAATCTGAAAATTTAATTTTTTTAATTTGCTACACTTTGTTTTACTTTGTATTTTAAAAGCTTTAATTTTTAAATGTTTCTTTCAAGTATATTTTCTCTATCATATCACCAGCTGTGAGGGTATTCCGATATGCAGATACAAGCTCTCCTAGCCTGGGAGAGATCTATGAGACTTTTGATAGCATGCTTGATCAAATGAAGAGCATGTTAAGCCTATTGTCACAAAGAGCAGTAACACAATGAACACCCCTCTGCATATGCTTGCCTATGCTCTTTATCCGAAGTGGTATGAACCTAGACTTGGCCGAATGCTTCCTTCTAAGGACGAGGAGGTGATAAGAGGAGCTTAAAGAAGCCCTTTGTAAAATGTATAGCAACCAGAAGGCAACCCTTCTTCGCCAGCAATTGCTTGAGTCTGTCGATCCTCAAGGTCCTACCTTCAGCAAACTAGAGGCTCTCGGAAAAGTACCCTTCCCAGGAACGACATCGCATTTACCCTTCCCACAGATGGCATTAACCACTGCCAAACATATTTAATTCACCGCCCACTACATTACAGTCACAGCACACGTGGGCCCCTCTTTTTTTCTCCCAATTTTGCACATTTTAAACAAAAAAAATAATACCCGGCCAATCAGCTAATTTAAGAAAATCGCAAGAAAAACTATTTTTTTAATTTATATCTCCCATACTATACAAAAACTTTAGCCTTGGACAAAACAATTATCCCTGCCTTTTAAAACTTGATCAATAGCCGCTCTATCGAAAACATTAGTTCCCTCCTATAGGGACAGGGACTAAAAAAAGTCTTCCCTACTCCTGCATTAGAATTGCAAGCCATCAGCGTCAGGTTCAAAGCATACATAGCTTAAGCTTATATCTAAGGCTCCTGTTGAGACTCTACTTTAGTATGATGCAACTGTGCTATCCAGTTCTATGGCAGCCTTATTGAGGCAAAACACCTTTCAATGTTTTAGTCATAGATGGAAGTTTATAGTTTAATTTTTATTGATATTGAGAATTGAAGATCATGTGTATTTTCCCTTGTTAATGGGGCTCGAAAGGTTAATATTTCGCTTACAGATCGGAGCAAAGAGAAATGTATTGCCCCTGATCATGGTTGGGTAAAAATAACTTTTGACATTGCCTCTAAAGGCAATTCGGGACCAAGTGGTGCAGGTTGTATAGCTCACAATCACCAAGGTAACGTCCCTTGGAACCACGACAAATAATGAGGCAGATTTCAGGGCTGCCTGGTTAGGGTTGAAACTTGGGCTGGAATTGAGAGTTGACAAGCTGCACCTCAAAGGGGATTCAATGATAATTGTTAACACCATCAGACAATGGTCGATCCCGAATTGGAAATTTCAAAAATGGGTAGATGCCATTTGGATATTAATCTAGAATTTCAAAGACTTCCAGATCTCCCATGTCTACACTGAAGGTAATGACAGGGCTGATGAGCTAACCAAGGCAGCAAGCAAACACATAATGCCCTTGTCATCGGATGACGTAAGATGGTGAAGTCGGAAAAGGTGGAAATTGTTTGGTTTACGGGATTCGATCTCACATATGAGGAAATGATAATATTAATGATGATTCAATATGTTTGCGGCCGACACTTTCCCTCCATATCACATGTGCTAGGCGATCTTTAGGGAGATTATACATTTGGCAATATGTATAGGACAGGGCAAGTACACACAGCTATGTGAAGAAATGGCCTCGCATTAATTGAGTTAAATATTGGCATGTGGCGGCTATACACCTCAATTGCGGGGATGTTAATGCAATAATTCCTGGTTTTTTTAGCAAGATTAAAAGGAGGGGAGCTATCTGTGGGCAATTATCTCGTTAGCAGTTGCTTGGTGGTTATGTGAGGGTGACTGAAATGGATACACATATGAGACTTATGGGTAGCAAGCACCAGATGGCCTTCCTAAGAGAATGCTCGAAGAATAGGCTGAGACATATATTCAAAACCAGTCATTGTCTAGTGATGCATGCTATAAGAATGGTTTTTGGGACGGAGTATTTGTGGTCTGACCACCGTTACAGAGTGAATTCGAACGTGGCCGCCATGTTTCTCGCTTCCATCCTGGATGCAGGGGAGAACAAGGAAATGGCGAAGAAGCTCTACAAAAAAGTTGTCAAGGGCAACCTACAGGGAGAACTTGATGATGTCCTAGAGAATATTGACAAAAATTTGGGAATTCCGCTTCCCAAAGATTTCTATGTCGTGAAGAGGCATGGTAAAGAGGTGACCAGGGACCTACCCAAATCCAAAGACCATTCTGCACAGAAGGAGGATGGTTGGTCACAATGTCTCCTTGCTGAAATTGATGTTGGGGCTTGAAGAAGAGGAACGGGACAGATGGCTGCAGAAGTACATTCGAGACAAGGGGCTTATAGGCTTCAATAAGGAAGGCTTAAAGATGGAGCTGGATAGTGAGGAGGAGGCAGTCCCAGAACGCAAGAGCAGAAAGGGAATGCTGGGTGAGGAAAATTCTTCCGACTCCTTGGAGGATTTGGAGGGTTATGCTGCCTGTGGCCATGGTTGTGAGTATAAAGCTCGTCTGGACTCTAGCAAACGCCGGAAAAATAATCTTTTATGTCTCTGTTTTATGTACGGGTTGGGGTCAGTATAGGATAATAGTAATGCTCCATTTTGTGGTAAGGAGCTTGAGCTGGATTAGTATGCTCCATTTTGTTTATAGGAGCTTGGTTGGTACCTTGAATCAGGAAATATGTAATTAATCGCACCTGTTTTTTTGCCTAATGATGTGGCAGGTGCTGGGGTAGGAAGAGATGAGCAATGCCCCTTCATAATGCAGTATTGCAGGGTAGTGGATTATCAGGGTGGTTGTGATGTCAGTTGCAGGATATATGTGGGGTTTTCTGAAAATATTATCACCCCTTTCATGTAATAGTTAATATTTGAAAATATAATATATTATGGGTGCAGCCCCTCACCTGCGTTATGCCTATAAAAAAAAGTTCATTGAAATAAATGATTCAAATGACATCCACAAGACAAAACAGTTTAAAAAACGGAGTTTCATAATCCATGATCAATGATGTGTATCTATATGAAATCATTAATATTATTGTAAATTTACTTTTTTAAAATTCAAAAAATTTACTGAGTTTTTCCCCCAAGCTTTTGTTGAGTACCAAGTTTTCAAACAATTTGGGTCAGCTGAGTTATTGACATGTCCTATGAAATCACAAAAATTGCCCATTGGAAAAAATTAGTTCCTTGAGAAAAACCCTCACGGTGACGAGACAATACTTACATTGAAAGAGGCGGAAGCGCTTCCATTGCCTGGTTCATTGACTCTCTGCTTTGCATCGCCATAATGTTCTCCACCTCCTACTCGCCCACTTGCATGCCTCTTCTCGTGTCGGTATTCTTCATCATCATCCTTGGTTTTGGAATCATTTTCCTGGAATTTTCTCTTCTCCCCTCTATCTCTGGCTTTGCCATCATCTCCATCATCATCTGCCGCTGCCACTCTGTGTCGCTTCTCTTTCCTGCCATCCCCGTCTTCCCTTTCTCTTTCTCGCCGCTTGTGAGGGCGGTTGTCACGGTCTCCTTCTCCATTGTCTCTGCGCTCATAGGAGCGCTTGGGCTTTTCTACGCTGTCCCTGTGGGATCGGGGATCCTTGTCCTTCTCTTTCGCTTGGTAGGATGAGAACCTATTACCGTCTTCAACCTTTCTGTCATGGACGCGCCCATCATCGTCTGCCCTGTCCTTTATCTCCCTGCCCTCTCTATGCTCCCACCTATCTATATGCCGTCTGCTATCCCTTGAAGAAGAATGCCTGTGTTTGTAGTCGTAGTCGTCGTCGTCATCATGAGAATGCCTCTTCACCCTACCGTTATCCATATGTTGTTTATCATCCCCACCTCTCTCTCTGTCTCTTCCTCTACCTTTGCTTCTGCTTAGATCACTCATAATTACTTCACTCACTCCAACCCTCCAGAACTATGATGCTAAGAAACACGACCAATGAACACCGTTTCACGTTTTTTAAGGGCTGTAATCTGTCTGCAACACGAATGGCTGTTGCGAAAGGGAATTCCGCTATTATAAAAATGCAACAGCGTATTTTGATACTATTTTTTCTTCAGTGATTATTTTGAATTTCTTTCGTAGTCATTCCAGAATTTTTTTCGTAGTCATTCCAGGCAGTTCGGGCAGCTATTTGAGCGTCTCCTGAACTATTAAAATATATATTCCTTGATCAATAGAAGCAAAGTATTTTCTCTTGTTAAGTTTATTATTAGTTTGTGTTTTAAGGTATATTTTTTAATTTCAGAAAAAATGAATTATTGGAGATTCTATTGGCAAGGGGAAAAGAGCAAGGAGAAAAATGAATTTTGAAAATGGGAAATTGCAAGAAAAATAAAATACTTCAACTATTGTCGGGAGCCTTAAGCACAAATATGGCACTATTGAAAGCATGCTTGCATTAACTTTGCATTAATGTGACAGTGTGTCGTTCTACTTTTCTTTAATGCTTTTGTTTTCACATATGACAAATATGGCATTGAAGTCTCCAAACCTATTGTCGTGGTCGTTAGGTTCTGTGGTCCCTATTAATGTTTGCCATTATAAAAATGCAACAGCGTATTTTGATACTATTTTTTCTTCAGTGATTATTTTGAATTTCTTTCGTAGTCATTCCAGGCAGTTCGGGCAGCTATTTGAGCGTCTCCAGAACTATTAAAATATATATTCCTTGATCAATAGAAGCAAAGTATTTTCTCTTGATAAGTTTATTATATAGTTTGTGTTTTATAGCATATTTTTTAATTTCAGAAAAAATGAATTATTCGAGATTTTATTGGCAACAAGGAAAAGAGCAGGGAGAAAAATGAATTTTGAAAATGGAAAATTGCAAGAAAAATAAAATACTCCAACTATTGTCGGGAGCCTTAAGCACAAATATCACACTATTGAAAGCATGCTTGCATTAACTTTGCATTAATGTGACAGTGTGTCGTTCTACTTTTCTTTAATGCTTTTGTTTTCACATATGACAAATACGGCATTGAAGTCTCCAAACCTATTGTCGTGGTCGTTAGGTTCCGTGGTCTCTGTTAATGTTTGTCATTTGTTTTATTTTATGTTAAGGATTTGTTTAGCTATGTTTGTGGTTTGTAGTTGAAGGTTTGTTTGCTACTGTTGACTGTTTGATATTGAGAGCTAAAATATTTCTGTTTTTGTGCATCTGTAGGAAGAGAACTTAAAGTTTCTCAAAATCTTTTCCTTTTGGCTCAAATTGTGTGAGTTAAAGTTTTCGGTGGCAAGGGCTTTGGAGAAAAGCAAGGTATTTCTTCAAAGTTTTAACTATTATGTGACTTTTTCCCCTAAGGGTGCAGGTAATGCTTTTAAAATTTTTGAAAGGTTTGTTGTGGTGTTGTGTGTCGTTCTACCTACTTTTATGCTTTTGTTTACACATATGGAAAATAGGTCATCGAAGTCTCAAGACGTATTGGCGTGGTTGCTAGGTTTGGGGTTCCCTGTGAATGCTTGTTGATTGTTTTGTTTTCTGTTAACCATAGTAATGAACCAATTTCAAGCCCTATTGAGAATTTTCCCACTTTAACATAGTGAAATGTCAAGTGTAAGCTTGGTGGTACAAACACACTCCTCATGTTTTAGTTGATGATAGGTTTTTATCACAATTAAAGAGCAAAGAGAGAAAGGGAAAAATAGTGCCAATAAAGATATAAAAATATATAGTCACATGGTTACATAACGGCATGTCCTTAAAGTACTCTATTTAATGAAACCATATAACCATGAAACAATGGTGGGTAAAAGGAGATCCAAGGAGCATAGCAACAATTAGGGCCAAACAAGATGTGAAGTACAGAACAATCCTCATAACATACTAAGTAGTGTCATTATTATATCTCAAGAACCACCACTAATCTAGTATAACCCTCTCACTATAAACAATATATATGTAACTCACCATACATTAAACCAAAACAAGAGCCCTAAGGATGAAAAAATATGTAAAGATTTCATATGTTTACAGAAAATTAGCTCAAACAAAGAACGTGGTTAATTTTTCAGTAAAAAAACTACATTATATTTTAGAATATTCAATTAACATAAGTTACGGATAGAGATCAATTGCCTACACTATGGGAATTTCATCGCTAACATTTTAACGACCTAAGATTGTTGTGTTATGTGATGATAAAAATATGTTTTTCTACTATTCACTATATGATATTGAGATCTAAAATCTATCTATTTTTATGCATTTATAGGAAGGGAACTTAAAGTTTCTGAAAAATCTTTTCCTTTTGGCTCAAATTGTGTGAGTTAAAGTTTTTGGTGGGAAGGGGTTTGGAGAAAAAAGGGGTATTTCTTCGAAGCTTTAACTGTTATGCCTTTATTTTCCCTGAACCTTTAACTGTTATGCCATTTTGGGTCAATCTTATTCCAATTGGTCAATGTCGCATCTAAACTTGCAAATTTTGATGTAATTTGTCATCTTTCCATTTCAACGGTATCTTTGTTGCTTTGACTATCTTATGCGTCAACCTGATAGGCGTCTCTTTTTGCTTTGTCTTCAATAGGTGTTGATCATGCTAACATGTTTGCAATAATTCAAGAACCCTTTCATGGTTTTATATTGTTGATTTTTGTTATGCCATGTTTTTATGTATTGTTTCTCTAGCCTTCTACGTCCCTTGCATATACAGCTTTCACGATTCCACTTTGGAGTCAAATAAAATGTTATTTGTCCTTTATCTACAATGTTTTATAATGGCGAGGGGTTTGGTAAAAATTTGGTTATTTTGCAGATCGTGAGAGGTATTTTTTCAAAGCTTAAATTTTCATCTTTTTAGGTGCTTATCAAAGGAATGGGGGTTTGTTTATATATAGGTTTCTTTTCCTTTGGAAGGTTTCTTTGATTTTTAGATTTTCGTTAAAACTTTTTGCATGTACATCATTTATTGTTTCTGGCATGTTTTTTCAAGCGCTGAAATCTTTATCCTTTTGTGCATTTGTTGAAAATAATCATACAAGTTCTATAATCTTTATCTCTTTTTTCTTTGAGTTCAAATTGTATGATTTGAAGTTTCCAATTGCAAGGGTTTAGGAAATAAAGAAGTGATTTTGTAAATTGTGAGAGGTTTGTTTTGTTACTGGAGAAACCTTCATTTTAGTGACAAATGTAGAAAAATAGCTTTGCCTCAAACCCTGACTCAACTAGAAGTCCATGTCAAAAATGGTTTCATGTCCAAAATGGGTCTTAATTGTTATGATACAATATTATGTGCTTGCTTTTATGACAAATAGGTGCAGTTATGATTATTGTGTTGATGGTATTAGTTAATGCTCATTTTCTAAGTTAGTTGAGTCTTTTAATTGAAAAATATAGCAAAACATGTGGTATTTATTATTAGTCAATATCATTAAGTGATTTGTTGCAGTATGATCATAGAATATTTTTGTTTTTCGATTAGTTTTGGGCCTTTTTAGTACTTGTACTTTATAGCATTTTGGCCTTCAATTATTTTTAATTTCCACGTGTCTTAAAATTATCTCAAGGCGATTGCAGACTACATTTAATAATTTTTTGAGAAAACAACTGGGCTCAAACATTTCTTGTCATTTTAAAATGCGAGAGAAGTTTTATGATTTTCTTTTTACATTGTGCAAGGACATTTGAATGAGCTTCATTCGGAAACAACCTACCTTTTAATTTGACCTATGCACTTGGCGCCTACACAAATTTTTCATTTTCTATAAATATCATATTTTGATTCTCCCATGTACTTAGATTATTGGATCATAAATATCTACTTTCCTATAAATCATTGGAAGGAATCTTATGGTATCCCCTATTCTAATTTTGTTTGCCTTTAGTACTAGAAGATTCAAGTTGTTTTTAATTGTTTGTGGATGATTAACTTAGAAGGATTTGTATTTGTTGCCTTAAATTGAAATATATTTGTATTTAATTTTACTATAATGCTTTTCATTCGTGATAGTTTTGACCATTGATTCTTAATTGTACGAGACATAGCTCATGTTGTTGTGTATATTGTATCTTTATTTTTTTGGGAACTTGTATAGTGTGTTATTTGCAAAAGAGTTCAACGTGATGATTATAAAAATGAAATTAAGGGTCCTTTCTTGGTAAGGTTAAAAGATAATCTTTATGTATGTTGGTGGTTAATTTGCCAGTATTTTTTTGCATCTTGGTTTGTCATGGAGAACAATGGAAAGAACAAGTTGTCCTTGTTGGAGATTGATGAGATATTGTTCAGATTATACATATATATATGTCGGCATTAATATTTTGTCATTGATGTCAACATATTCCTACTATTGAAGACAATGTTCTTGGTTTATTCAGTGAGATGATTTTTGTGGTACGACTACTATATTAAAGATCTATTACTACGATCGTACAATTGTGTTCTGGGATGTCTGTACTTGACTCTGTTCAAGTGACAGAGATTCGAATGTTAATTAGAGAGAGTTATTATTGGAGTTGATGAAAACTATCAACCCACAACTCCCAAGAATCACCTGCATGCAAACCTGTCACAGAAAGAGAGAAGCAAAAAAGCTATGGAGGCCAAAAATCACAGATTGATGGAAGAGGAAACATCTTGTGCAAATAATGGAGAAAAAACTCTTAATGCAATAACATCCTCAATTAATTAATAACCATCGAATTGAATAATTTACAAAGAGGGAATCCTTATAAAAGGATACCGAAAACCTAAACGGGAAACCCTAAAGGGAAAATCTAGGTTGCATAATAATAATTAATAAAAGAGTTAATTATTAAATGCCTAAAGTTTAGCTTAAGTAAAAGAGAGATAATAAGTGACTTAATAATTAAATCAATATGATTTAATTAATAAGTGGAATCACTTTATTACTTTAACAGTTATGATGGATTTATCAGAGACTGCTATTTGGTTGTTCGGATTGAGACAGTGTTTTAGTATTTGGATTGGTTATGCGATATTCTTGGTTTTTAATCGTGTGGTGACTGCAGGACATGGATGTGTGTCCTCAGATCGATTGATTCATGATTTGGATGTTGACAGGCTGATTTTTTTTATGACAATGATTTTTTATTAGTGTTCCTAATGAACAAAGCAGAGAAGTGAATGAATTCTATGATAGAGATGTTCTTTTTGATGTCTTGGTGCTTAAAGTTGCTTGCTGATGTTTCTTGTTCATGTCCTATTCATGTTGTTGGATCACATTGGATTATGTGATTGAATTTCATGAATTTCATGTGGTGTGTTGATGTTCTTGGCCAACTTAGTGATGTAGCGTGTTGTGAAGGTTTATGGTGTGATCTACGGATCTGGAGCGTGTTCGAGATGTTGTTACGGGTCATTACTATGTCTTAGCCAACATTCAATGGATCGCATTGAGTATTGAGATGTAATGAATTAATGTTTTGTAATTGGGTCCCTAGTCAACCTAGTTGAGATAAAATAATGTAATGTGTATATATGTAATCATTTTGTAACTGTAGAAAGAAGAGAGAGTGTGAGATGCTCAAGAGAAGAGGTATGAGTGGAATTTGCAATTGAGACATAGATTTGTTGTACTTCACTAGAACTATGTTGGCATATCATAGATTTTTTTGTTAGTTCATGAGCTTGGACAATATGTCCTCTATGATTTGACATAAGAGATTGTTGTAAGGTAGTGAGCCTTCCTTGGGTTTGAGATCCTTGTTGTATTTGAGCAGTGAGCTATAGGCAATGTGCCTAAATGCATGTGCATTCCCCTTTGTAATACTCCTAACAAGGTATAGTTATTTTAACATAGTACATTCATCTTATGGGTTCCATCCCCACTGTGGTTTTTTTCCTAACAGGGTTTCCACGTCAAAAACCTTGGTGTTATGTGTTATGATCTTGCTTTCATGTTTCATTCAAATCCGAGTTTAAAGTTTATAAGTTGGTTAAAGTTTGATGGTATTGTGGTACAATTGATTCACCCCCACCCCCCCACCCCCCCCGCCTCCTCTTAGTTGTATGTGCTCCTTGAGGTCTAACAATTCGTATCATAGCTACTGTCCTCTTGGGAAGCTTGACTACTTGAGGTAATCTGGGATGTTGACCTTTAAGAAGGAGAGTCTGAGATTTGATTGAAAAAATTATACTATATGGAAGGATAGGATGATTATGCACTTGATGTCTTAATGAAGAACATTGGACTGTTAGAAATAAATATTACAATCCTCTTGTTGATCTTGCTACTACGACTACTGATGAAAAGAAAGATTTTGAGTATAACATGAGAGCAAAACAAGATTTAAAGAGTGCCCTATCTTATGTTGAGTATACAAATATTTTGGGATGGGAAACTGCGCATGGAGTATGGACAAAGTTGGAGACATTATATGAAGGACATGAGTTTGTGAAGCAATCCAAGCTACATAGTCTAAAAGGAAAATATGAAACATTGAGGATGAGAGAAGATGAGAACATTACTTCCTATGTGAATAAGATCACCAAACTTGTTTGTGGAATCAAATGCGCTGGTGGAACATTGGATAAGAGTGAGAATATTTCTAAAATCCTAAGATCCTTGCCTCCTTACAATCATAAAGTTTTTTCTATTGAAGAAATCAGATCTGTGACTACTGTGACAAGAGATACATTGGTTGGTAAGTTAGCTTCTTTTGAAATGAGTGAATTTGGAGATAGATTTTCTAAATTTGAATTTGCATTTAAAGCTACTATTTATAAAGATAAGAAAAAATATGACCCTGGTGAAAGTTCATCTAAGCTTGGTAGAGATGGTAAGGAATGTAGGATTTGAGAAACATGCAAATCCACAGAACCCGAATACACCTGCATGCAAATGACCTGATACAAAGATGAAGTACGAAAACGAAAAAGCAGAACTCAGAGATGCTCAAAAGAAGAAGCACAATATTATTCTCTAAGTTAATGAAAAACATTACAAATTTCAGCCTATAAAGGTGAACAAACCCTAAAACCAGAAAAGCTAGGTTGCGCAATATAATTAATATAAAGTATTAATTATATGCACCTAAGAGATAGCTTAAGCAAAAAAAGAGTAAGTAAACTAACTAATTACTCTAACACCCCCCCTTAAGCGAAGCTCAGGAGGTAAGCTAACCTAGCACAGCTAAGAAAGCAGGAAATGGGTCCCGGCAACAAGGCCTGATCAGGTACC
>MU227859.1:520523-536288 GCA_018584345.1 Thuja plicata
TGGCCCCTGGGCGACGCGCTGGTGGCGCAGGCTGGCAGCGCCTAAAACCGTTTAAAAAATGCATTTTTTTAATTTTTTTTTTCAAGTTTTTGCCTCGATTTGCGAGCTGTATGGCCCTAGGAGGCCAAAACTTTTTCCCTGTGCTCACGGAGGCTAAACTAGTCAAACTTTATATGATTTCGACTCTCCCGGGCCTTCTGAACGCAATGGCGGAGTCCGTTTCTGCTGAATCTGCTCCAAAAAATAGCGCCTCCTTAAAAGTGACAAAAAAACCTTAGAATAGCTATGGCTGTCGTCTTCAAATCGTGGCTTCAAAGACCTTCGATCAGGCAGCAACAGGGTGGCTCTGATACCATGTAGGATTTAAGAAACATGCAAATCCACATAACCCGAATACACCTGCATGCAAATGACCTGATACAAAGATGAAGCACGAAAATGAAAAAGCAGAACTCAGAGATGCTCAAAAGAAGAAGTACAATATTATTCTCTAAGTTAATGAAAAACATTACAAAGTTCAGCCTATAAAGGTGAACAAACCCTAAAACCAGAAAAGCTAGGTTGCGCAATATAATTAATATAAAGTATTAATTATATGCACCTAAGAGATAGCTTAAGCAAAAAAGAGTAAGTAAACTAACTAATTACTCTAACAAGGAATGGGGAAAAAATGAGAAAGAAGAAAGAGAGCTTGAAGAGATTGAATCCCTATTTGCAAAGAGACTACCCAAGGGATCTAGTAAGTATGAAGGAAAGTTGCCTTTAAAGTGATTTTCATGTAATAAGATTGTTCACATTGCTTCTAGATTCCCTAACAAAGAGCCTAAGTACAAGCATAAGAAGTTCGGGCCTAAGTATCAAAAGAAGTGTTACTTTGTTGTTGATGAAGGAACAACAAATGATGAATCTGAGAAGAGCAAATATGAGATTGTGTTCATTGCTATCAGAGATGAGAATCCTAATGAAGATAAAGCCTTGGTTTCACATGTGGATAAGAAATATAACTGAGTTATTGAAATTGGAAATTCACATCACATGACTGAAGAAAAAAGAAAATTTGTGAAACTTGAAGACTATGATGGTGGAGTTGTTAGATTTGGTAATAATGCTCCTTGTTTTATCAAAGGAAGAGGTTCAATTACACTTGATGGTAAGATTAATAATGATGATGTTTTATAGCTTGAAGGTTTAAGGCATAATATTTTGAGTGTTGGACAGTTAGTTGATAAGGGATGTCACTTCGAATTCAAGAATTGAATGTGTAGAATCATTGGAAGCACTGGAATTGAGATCACATCAGGTACAAAGACTAGAGGTAATGTATTTCACTTGAACAATTCAGAGAACAGATGTTTGATTGCTAAGATTGATGATAGTTGGTTGTAGCACAATATATTTTGTCATGTGAACTTTGATAACATTGTGAAGATAAGCCCTACGAATGTAGTAAGAGATTTACCCAAATTGTTGAAGCCTGCCAATGCGATCTGTAAGGAATGTCAATTAGGTAAGCTAACTAAATCTAATTTTAAAAGTAAGACTTATTCTTTGAGTGGATTGTTAGATTTGGCGCATACAATCTTATCTGGTCCTGTTAGAACTAGAAGTTATTATGGAGATAGATACTTTATTCTATTCATTGATGATTATTCAATGGTGACGTGGGTCATAATTTTGAAACAAAAAATATAAGGCATTTGACAAATTCAATATTTTTAGAGCTATAGTTGAGACGGAGACAGGTATTAAGCTAAAATATTTGAGATCTAATAGAGGTGGAGAGTTTACATTTAGAGAGTTTGATGCATATTGTGAAGAGAATGGAATAAAGAGACAAATGTCTTCTCGACGAACCTCATAGCCGAATGGAATTACAAAAAGAAGAACCAGAACAATCCTTGACACCGCAAGGACTAGGATGATTGAAGGGAATGTTTTACAGATATATTAGAGAGAAGTTGTTAGCATTGTTGTCTATACACTAAACTGAGTTCAAATCAAGCATGGTACTCGTAAGACTCCTTAAGAGATTTTGTATGCTCGTATTCCTATTGTAAGTATTTTAGAATCTTTGGAAGCAAATGTTACATTAAGAGAGATGAATATTTAGGAAAATTTGATCCTAGTAGTGATGAGGGAATATTTCTTGGTTATTCTACAAAGAGTAAAGCATACAAATTTTATAATGATAGATTAAGAAAGATGATTAAGAGTGCTAAAGTAAAAGTGGATGAAACTTTTCAAAACCCAATTAGATCTTGCAGTTATGAATCAGATGATGAAGAAGAGAGTTAGATTGTGCAAGCACAAAATTGAAATCGGAATAAGAATGAATTGGTAGAACATAATGAATAAGTTGGAGATGAGGAAGAGTTGGAGACACAAGAGTCAGCTACAAATGCAAATGTGAAGACTCCAAGGTATGTAAAGTTAAACCATTCATAGAATCAGATTATTGGTGATAGAAACAAAGGTGTTTAGACTAGAGGAAGAATTTCTAGGAACGATTTTTTTTTAATTTCTAAGATTGATCCTAAGGATGTTGATGAAGCATGCAAAAATGGAAGTTGGATCAAAGCTATGAAAGAAGAATTGGAACATATTGAAAAGAATAAGACATGGATTCTTGTTCCTAGACCTATGGACAAGAATGTGATCGGTACTAAATGGGTATTAAGAAAAAAATTAAATGAAGATGGTGAAGTGGTTCGGAACAAAGCTAGACTTGTATATAAGGGATATTCTCATATGGAAGGTATTGATTTTGATGAGACCTTTGCTCCTATTGCTAGAATTGAAGCTGTTAGAATATTTCTTGCATATGCTACTTACAAAAATTTCAAGGTATATCAGATAGATGTTAAGTCTACATTCTTGAATGGGGATTTTGAAGAAGTATAGATTGAGCAATTGAATGGTTTTTCCTAGACTAATAAAAATGACATGGTTTGTTGATTGAAGAAAGGATTATATGGATTAAAGAAATCTCCTAGAGCATGGTATGTGAGGTTAGATAATTATTTATTTAAGATTGGTTTCAATAAAGGTACTACTGAAAGTAATTTATACTTCAAAGTTGTTGATAATAACATTTTGATTGTTGAAGTCTTTGTGGATGATATCATTTTTGGTGGAAATGACAAGCTGAGTGAAGAATTTTTTGATGAGATGGAGAAGGAATTTGAGATGTCTATGATAGGTGAGATGAAATTCTTTCTTGGACTACGAATTACACAAAAAGATAAAGATATTTTCATTTCTCCGTCTAAGTATGTGAAATAATTGTTGAAGAAATTTGGTATGGATGATTAAAAACATGTTGGTTCACCTATGATTACTGGTTGTAAGTTGACAAAGATTGATGATACACCTAATACAATTTGGATAAGATACAAATCAATGATTGGTGGGTTGTTATATTTGATACAAACTAGACTAGATATTATGAATATTGTTTGCATTGTTGCTAGATTTCAAGAAGAACCGAAGGAATCACGTGTTGTTGTTGTTAAGAGGATATTCAAATACCTAAAGGGAACAACTGATTATGACTTATGGTATGGTAAAGATGATTTCACATTAAGTGTATTTATTGATGCAAATTGGGCAGGTAATGTGGATGACAAAAAAAGCACAAGTGGTGGAGCATTCCTCTTGGTTAAGAGATTAGCTCCATGGGCAAGTAAGAAAAAAATTGTATATCACAATCTACTGTTGAAGTTGAGTATGTTGTTGTTATTGTTAATTGTACATAAGTATTGTGGTTGAAGCAAATGTTGAAAGATATTAGAGTAACTATTGATGAGCCTATTGTTATCTATTGTGAAAATTCAAGTGCTATCAATATTTCAAAGAACTCTGTATTGCATTCAAAGACAAAGCATATTTCTATCAAATATCATTTCTTGAGAGACAAAGATAGTGAGAAAGAAGTTAGATTGGGGTATGTATGTACTAAAGATAATATTGTAGATATATTCACAAAGCCCTTGCCAAAGGATAATTTTGAGTATCTATGAGGTAAGCTTGGGGTTATTACCCCTCCTTATCGGAGTTCGAGATGCATTGAGATGCATCAGTCCAGTGTGCCTACAAATTATTATTAGTATTTATTGATGTTTTTTATGGATACTCCTTAGGGGGAGTAGTGGTTAGTGGTTGAGATTTGATTATTTAGATTTGTTTTTGGCCTCTATGACTTAGTGCATACATGTGCCTTTGTCATTGATGTCAAAGGGGGAGAGATTCATGTGAAAAAATGGTATGAGACTATGAGGGAGATATTGTTTTCTATTTGAGAAGGTTTGTTAGAGATATTGCTGGTATTGTTTCTTTGTGCATTGATTTAAATTTTCACATCATATGTAGGGGGAGATTGTTGAGATATTGTTCAGATTGTGCATATATGTGTTGGCATTAATGTTTTGTCATTGATGTCAACATATTCCTACTGTTGAAGACAATATTCTTAGTTTATGCAATGAGATGATTTTTGTGGTACGACTACTATATTGAAGGTCTATTTTTACAATCATACAATTGTGTTATGGCATGTATGTACTTGATTTTTTCAAGTGCCAGTGGTTCGAATGTTGATTGAAGACACTTATGATAGATTTATCAAAGACTTCTATTTTGGTTGTTCAAACTGAGATAGTGTTTCAGCATTTGGATTGGTGTGGATCAGTTATGAAACTGTAAGATCTAAAATGTAGGGTGGCCAAAATGTGACATAGGAGATCTTACATTTAAGAATTTTTTTTTTTAATGATATAGATGTGTATATGAATATGTGTGTGAGGAGGGTAGGATTGTTCTTTTAATCCCAAATTTCTTAAAGGGAAGATCCAAATTGATTAACCCTTAAGAAAGGATCAATTCATAAGTGAATCAACCTATTAAGGATATGGATTAAAGAGAGAAACCCTAATTCTTGTTTTATAGAAGAGAGTGGTGTGTGATAGATTTAATAACTTTAATTGAATTGAATAGGAGGAATGTACTAACCTTTAAATATTGCAGATCTAAAGAATGCTATTTTATGAAGCCTGTGTTGAGTTTCTGGAAAATCTGAGACTGGATCTGGAATGAAAACACAGAGATGAACAAAACCCAGGAATCTTTTTTCATTCTAACACAGTTCTGATTTGTACCCTCAAGTCAATGTCACCATTGACCCAGAATTTCCAATTCTGACCTAGGGCAGAATCGACCTAAAAAGTCTCAGACTGAAATTCTATTTTCGGATCTCAAAAGTTTGCCAAAAAGGGTATTTGAATCTCTGTCCCAGTCCGTTGTTCCGAACTTGTACCTGTAAGAAAAATGGTTTGTTTGTTGGGGGGAGGGATTTGCCTTAGTCAAACCCTAATTTAGGAATTAACCTTGAAATCAATAATTGAAATAAATAATGCTAGAAAGTAGTAGAATTAAATCTAATAATGAAGCTATGATATTAAAATAGATATGCAATTGTATTTCGAATGTAAATAAGTATGTAAATATGAAAGCTTGGACTCAATTAGAAACCATAAACCTCCATGATTGTATGCTTGGAATCCACCTTGAAGGAAGAATGAAAAGGTCTTGAGGATGCACAAATGATCTTGAAGGAAGATCACACCACCATAATGGATATATCTAGGGCTTGAATGATGAATCTTGAATGTTTGAACCAAATCCCTTCAAAGGCTTAAAATCTTGAATCCTTTATCTTCAATGGAGAAATTGAATGCTTGGGAAGAATACTCGAACACTTTTAAGGCTTGAAAACATGTAGAACAATTCTTGGCTTCTTCTTTCTTAGAGATACTTCACTTATACCTTGAGATTATCCTTCTTATCACCTAGTTGATGATTCTTATGGTTAGAGAGACTTAGTGCTTAGAGAAAATGAGAGGAGAAAGCTTCCTTTTATATGAAACTAGGGCACAATATTTTAGATAGGTTGACATAGGAGAATTAAATTCCAATTAAACCCATGCCCCTAAAAGAGGACCTATATTAAATATAATTTAAGAATCGTCACTTCGGAACCCAAAACAACTGACCGAGAAGCAGGAAATAAATTTTTGATGACCTCCGGCAGCCGACAGACTTCCAAATTTGAAAGGGGGACCCATGTCGAGGTTGAGGTCATCCTTGACCTAGGTCAAGGTCAAGGTCGACCTTGACCTAGGGAGTCGGGACCCCTAGAAAACATGCCATATGGGATGGATGGTGCCCGGAGAAGCCCAATCAGGGTCCTAAACAGACACAGAAGTAAGAGAGGATGCATAAATGAGGGGACAATATGATGGTGGTAAAAAAAAACCCTAAGGAGGGCTAAACATTCTTAACATGTAAGTGCTTCCATTTGAAGACGATACATTAATCCCCCACTTTAGCGGGAGTATGGAAATCGAACATACTCGCGGTAAAGTTAGAAGAAAGACTCTGGTGGATCGCAACGAGGTATAACATCACTAAGTCAAGGACATGAGGCCCCAAACCAAGGATTATAAATCAACATACATACATAAAGATATGGAATTAAAAAGCAATTAATCATAGAAAACATACATGATTAAATAAGCAAGACAAGAGTAACACTATAGATAACATAGCTTCATGATCTAATCCTACTAGCATGAAAGTGAAAGAGTGAAAAGATATAGTGATTACCTTGCCTAGTAAGATGCCCAGCTTACCATGAATCACCAAGGAGGGAGAGCCCAATAGGTTCACCCATAAACTGTGCTTTGTAATTGTAATGTGTCTTCTGACGGCTTTTGGAATATCCATAGATCCACATTCTTGTATCACTATGGGAAATGTAAAATGCGTGTCTTTCAGGATTTAGCAACTTATGTGCATTACCTTCCAAGGATTTAGCATATTGTAAAATTGAAAATGCATATCTCTTTAGGATTTAGCAACTTATGTGTGTTACCTTCCAAGGATTTAGCAAAAGCAAAAATAAAAATGTGTGTCTCTTCAGGATTTAGTAACTTATGTGCGTTACTTTCTGAGGATTTAGCATGCTGTAAAATGTAAACTAATGTAAACTTTAGTATAAGGGAGACCCTATATATGCCCCCCTCCTTATCATGACTACCAACTAGGTAGGATAAGGAAGAGAAAGAGGATACCTACTTCACAAGGTAAGGAAATATCCAGTTTAACAAAAATATACACTAGATTCTTAGCAAAGAGTATTGACCCTTACCTCTAAGAACATAGATAATCGTGAAATGGATATGTAACATATGGAAAAAGGATCCTCAAAGAGGAAGAGATATTATCATCAAGACCCCCACCACAGAGGAGTGCTTAAGATAAAAAATCATTTTCAAAAGAAAGAGGGACCAAAGATTCAATCATCAAGCCCCCTGCGATGAAGAGGAAGAGGAATCTCGGAATGAAGGAGTCAAACTCTAACCCAAAGCAAAGGTAAGAGTTTATAAAGAAAATAATTTGCAAAATAAAGAAGAGGTGATGACCTAGGAAAATCACCTCACATATAAGAGGGCATCCAATATAGCCAAAACATAAATCTTCACAAGGAAATAATGTTGTATGATAAACAAATGCCACTAAGCTAAGGAAAGTATATCCTTAGATAGAGAAATAAGGAAAATAACTTGTCCCTAAGGGGTGAAAGCAAGGGATATATCAAATTATATCAATATATGTTATAGCAAAGAGATATCCTTACAAAACAAATGTCCTAGAAAAGATATCATGAATGATTATATAATAAAATTTTATAGAGATAGAATATAAAAAGAATAACCAATTAAACTCAAAACAAATTTCATGCTAAGAGCATAATGGATCCTAGAAGACTGGAATAAAATACCTCTTGCCCCCCAGTTAAGAGACAAGAGGAGAAATATGATCTAACTTATAGAAGAACAAGGGGAATGCCCTATATCAAAATTATAAAGAAATTGTAATACTGCACAGGAATGAGATATAATTCCCAAGGCAGCTCTTTCTCTAACATATAGCTTGAAAGGCACACAATCAACAAGTAAATGTGTATTACTATAATGAAAAGGACATCTGTATTTAGAGAGAGCATTTTTCGGTATGGGTTTAAATATTTCTTTCTTAGAATTCATTAATTGGACATACACTTTCTTAGCCACATCTTGAGGAGTATCAGGGTGATCTAAAGAAGGTGTTGGAAGAAGAATATGAAGAGGAGGATGGTGGTTAAGATCCACTACCTTGATTGGAGGAGGTGGGAAACCTATAACATGCATATCTTGTTTAGGAGATGAATGAATCGGGTTTCTAATGCCTTGTTCATTGATACCAAGCCCTAAACCTTTATAGCCTTGTTTATCCACCATAGTATATCTGACGGTGTATATATCTTTTAAAGATTCTATGGGAGGAGATTGATTATGGTGTGATGACATGTAACTGATTGGATGTTTGACAATGTTAAGTTGAAGATAATGCAAGGCATTAAAATAGTTAATAAATTGTATTGTCATTGATGTCAACTTGATATCATCTGTACGGTCATGTACATAATGCCAAAGACTTTAGAGAATCAATGGAACAAAGGTTATGCTTTCAGCAATGCATAAAAGTCAAGTATTCACTAAGTGACAAACAACACTGACAGAGTGCACACCGACGATCATAGAAAAGAAGAATAGTCACAGTGATACCCGACGAGCTAAAGTATAGTATTGCCCGACGAAGCAAAGTGACGGGATGCCCGACGAGCCAAGTCAGAAGGCTGCCCAACGAGTAAAAATCCAATGATGCCCAACGGATGGAGATCACAAAGCTAACTAGAGTATCACCGATGGAACTGTCAGTTGTCACCGACAACTAACTACAGAGGTGACTGACGAAATGGAGAGTTCAGAAAATGACAAAATATCTAGCTGGCAAGAGCTAAAGAGTTAAGTGATTGATTTAAAGATGATTTGTAGAGTTAGCAAAAATATAATTACAAGAAAAATCAGGAGTTATGCTTTAAATCTAATTGGCTAGATTGTTTTTAACACCAAGAATCAAGAATCAAGAAACAGTGAATATCATGTCTATATAAGAGACATGCTTAATTCATTTACGAATGGGATTAAGGGTAGTGAATAAAAAGAGGGTGCTGAAGAGAAATTGATGAAGAATAACTTCATACAGTCCTAATCAATCAAGTTGAAGGAGAGCTAAGGAATTCTGCAAACACCGACGAACAGTGAAGCATAGCATCACAGATAAACAAGTGTGGAGCACAAAGAATTGAATTCACGTATTGATCAAAGAGGTAATGTATTTAAATAGATATGAAAATCTGCAATTCAAAGTTGCATTAGAAATAGGTCATAGTGTTTCAGTTTAACCATTGAAGCATCAAGTCTCTTAACCGAGTAGGACTTAACAGTCTTCTATACATTGAGGTACATCTCAAGGAGTGCCAAAAAGGTTGATTCATGAAAGAAGCATTGGATATGTCCGATGCCTATTAACAGTCTAAGAGAGAGGTTGATTCAAGGATGGCAACATTAGATGCCCGATACTAAGAGACAACCTCTATGTATAAAATCCTCTAACAAGGTCGCACTTAATAGTGTTTTTGTAACCTTTAACAGGGTTGGCTCCTAATAGGGCAAACTTTAGAAGAGTGAAAATTTGGGGTATCGATCCCAGTGGTTTTTCCCTTAACAAGGTTTCCACGTCAAAAAATTCATGTGTTATGTGTGTATGATTCATTTCTTTATTGTTTTGTATCTGACATAGTTAACACTAGATTGATCAGTATACTCTGCTTATTTATTGAGTTTCGGTAAATAGTTATACTGCTTATCGGTAATCAATAAAGAATAAGGAAAGATAGAGAACACCGACAGACAGTTAATCATTATAAGTATTTCATGGCATGCATCTCGTAGGGAAATAATAATCTTAGGTTTAATTGATTGCTGGTTAACTTTGAAGGATAAATTTTGAGGCCACTGATTCACCCCCCCCCCCTCTCTGTTATTACTAACAATTGGTATCAGAGCTTGTGTGCTTAGAAAGGAAGGTTTCAAGACCTAAGTCAAGATCNTCCCCCCCCCCCCCTCTCTGTTATTACTAACAATTGGTATCAGAGCTTGTGTGCTTAGAAAGGAAGGTTTCAAGACCTAAGTCAAGATCACAAGATGAACATACAAGATGTGCCCAAGTTGAACAAAGACAACTTTGCTTCATGGCAAAGAACGATAAGACTCCACTTATCAGGTATTGGTAATGTTGTTACTCAATTCCTAGATACTGAATATGTGTTGCCCATAGGAGTATTGATAGTAGATCAATTGAGAGAGAAGCATGAACATAATTGCATGGTCATAGAGCTTTCTTCCTCACTCTTTGATGCTGAATTTGAAGATGTCAAAGATTGCAAAGCTTCAAAGAAGATGTGGGACAAACTGAAGCTTATACATAGAGGTGATACAAATGTTCTGAGAGCCAAGGCAGAAAGCCTTAGAGGAAAATTTGATGATCTCAGAATGAAAGATGGAGAAAACATCACACAGTACATCACAAAAATAAAAGTAGTCAATGCTATACGAGGAGTTGGAGGTACACTTGAAGAGGAGACAGTGGTAAGTAAAATCTTAAGAACCTTACTGCTTGTATATGCTATTTGAATTTTTGTCATTCAAGAAATGAGAGCAGTAGCAAACAATACAATTACTCTTGATAGTTTAATTGGTAGACTGATTTTATTTGAGATGAATAACTTTGATAATAGTGTCTTACCAAACTTAGAATCTGCATTTAAGTCTTCTATGAGAATAAGCAAATAAAATCATAGACACACATCTAGAAGAGATAGTGAAAGTGAAAGTGAAGAAGAAGATCTAGATCAAATAGAAGCACTTATGGCTAAAAGAATGCAAAGAGGCAAAGGCAAATACAAAGGCAAGTTACCACTTGTATGCTTTAATTGTAAAGAGATTGGACACTTTGCTGCAAGATGTCCTAACAGAAGAAAAGATGACATAAGTAATGACAGATCTTCTGAGAAGAAATATGACAAAGGTGATAACAAAGATTACAGAGGTTATCGAAAATTAGAAAGAAGAGATACCCGAGACTACAAGGACAAAGGCAAGAAAGCCAGCTACCTAGCTGCTTGCAAACATGAAGATACTGACACCGAACCTGATGAACACATCAGGATGGTATTTGTGGTTGTGAAGGATGATTAAGATGAAGATGAAAGGTATGAAGAAACTGCACTCATATCTAAGGTTAGCAAGAATGACATATGGATTATATATAGTGGCTGCACTCAACACATGACCAGTGAAAAAAAAAGTTTAGCACTTTTGAGTATTATAATGGTGGTACAGTAAGAATGGGTAATGATACACCTTGTCCAGTTGAAGGTAAAGGAACTATAATGTTGAATAACCTGATTAAATGTGAAAATTCTTATTGGGTAAAAGGATTGAATTATAATCTATTGAGCGTTTCGCAGCTGAATAATTCAGGTCACAGAGTAGCATTTGAGAACAAGAAGGCAAAGATCTTCAATGAATCAAGAAGATTGATTGGTACTGGTGAACAGACAAAAGGTAACTTATTCTATCTGAATGATACTAACAGCACTTGTTTAATGACTAGAAATGAAGACAAATGGTTGTGGCACAAAAGATTGTGTCAAGTGAATTTTGACAACATGATGAAAATAAGCAAAAGGAGAAATGTAAGAGGCTTACTGACGATGACAAAGCCCGACAACATCATGTGCAAAAGAACTGTCAAAAAGGTAAAATGACAAAGTCTAGTTTCAAAAGTAAAACCCATACATCTGATGATATTCTAGAATTAGTCCATACTGGTCTATGTGGACCAATGAGGATAAAAAGTTATTATGGAGATAGATATTTTATTCTCTTTGTTGATGATTACTCTAGAATGATGATAGTTATGTTTCTAAAAGATAAATCTGAAGCATTCAATATATTTAAATGGTATAAGGCTATGGTAGAGAAACAAAGTGGTAAGGATCTGAAATGTTTGAGATTAGATAGAGGAGGAGAATTTACATTAGATGAATTCACTAATTTATGTAATGAGCATGCTATAAAAAGATAGGTTTCTGCACCAAGAACACCACAACAAAATGGGATTGCTGAGAGAAGGAATAGATCAATAGTTGATTGTACTAGAACACTAATGATAGAGAAAGGCATCACCCAAATCTTCTGGAGAGAAGCTATCAGTACTGTTGTCTACACACTAAACAAAGTGCAATTGAACAAAGACACCTTATGAGCTATGGTATGGTAAAACATCCAATGTAAGTTACTTCAAAATATTTGGTAGTCAATGTTATATCTTAAAGGATGATAGAAATGGAAAGCTTGACGCCAAAAGTGATGAAGGTATCTTTCTAGGGTATTCCACCAAGAGAAAAGCTTATAAATGTCTTATCAAGGCTTCTAACAAAATTGTTGATAGTGGAAATGTAAAGATAGATGAATTTTCAGAAAATAATGAGCTAGAAAGCACAAAAGAACCAGAGGACTACAACAAATTTGTATATTGTGAAGAACTCAACACTCTACCCGAGCAACAGTGCTTAATTCTAGAACAATAGAATATTGCAACCGACAGTCAGGCTAAAATTACCGACGGTCAGGATAATGATCAAAATAATGTGCAAGGTAATGAAGAACATAATGAAGATCAAAATGATGACCAAGTTGATAGACAAAGAGCTAAACCTGTACTTGAAAGATATGTAAGAAGGAACCATCTAGAGATCCAGATCATAGGAGATAAGAAAGCTGGTACAAGAACAAGAAGTAAGTCTTTAAACTCAAATTGTTTAATTTGTGAGTTTGAGCCAAAATTTGTCAATACTGCACTTGATAATGAAGAATGGATGAGTGCTATGAATGATGAGATTGAGAAGATTGAGAAGAACAAGACATAGTCACTTGTACCAAGACCAGATGACAAGAATGTCATCTGTACAAAATGGATATTCAGGAATAAGTTGAATGAGAATGGAGAAGTCACAAGGAATAAAGCAAGACTAGTATGCAAGGGGTATGCACAAGAGGAAGGTATAGACTATGGAGAGACCTTAGCACCCATTGCTAAGCTAGAAGGAGTAAGAATACTACTTGCTTATGTTGCATTCAAAGGATTCAAGGTATACCAAATGGATGTCAAGTCAACATTCCTAAATGGAATATTTGAAGAAGAGGTATGCATTGAGCAACCAGAAGGGTTTGTCAATCCAGACAAGAGGAACATGGTATGTAGACTTCACAAAGCCTTGTATGGATTGAAACAAGCTCCTAGAGCCTGGTATGAATGAATTCATTCCTATCTTATAAGTATTGGATTTGTAAGGACTAGTGAATACAATAATCTTTATTTAAAGGAAGATACTGATGCTAACACTTTGATTGCTGAAATATTTGTTGATGACATCATATTTGGAGTCAATGATATGCTATGCAAATGATTTGCTAATGAGATGAGCAAAGAGTTTGAGATTTCTATGTTTGGAGAGATCAAGTTCTTTCTTGGTCTACAGATCATTCAATAAAGTGAAGGTATTTTCATTACACAATAAAGAGGTCCTGAAAATATTCAAGATGGAAGATTCCAAACCAGTTGGAATACCAATGGTTGTTGGATATAAGTTAACAAAGGAGGACAAGACAACATAGGTAAATCAGACTTTGTACAGATTAATGATTGGAAAACTCATGTATGTTGTACACACTACACCAGATATTGCACAAGAAATAGGAATTGTTACTAGATTTTTTACTAACCCTAGGGAATCACATATGACTACTGTGAAAAGGATTTTAAGATATCTGAAGAATATTGAGAAATATGGTTTCTGGTACAAAAGAGAAGACAAATTTGAACCTAAGGTGTTTACCGACGCTGATTGGGCTGGAAATCTTGATGATTGGAAGAGCACAACTGGAGGAGCATTCTTTATGGGTGACAAACTTGTCACATGGATAAGCAAGAAGCAAGGATGCATCTCTCAATCTAATGCAGAAGCAGAGTATGTTCTTGCTGCTGCAAATTGCTCAAATAGTGCATGGATCAAACAGTTGCTGGAAGGTATGCATATGAAGATCTTAGAACCAGTAATTATCTATTGTGATAACACTAGTGCAATAAAAATTTCAAAGAATCCAATCATGCATTCCAAGACTAAACACATTTCCATCAAGTATCATTATTTGAGACAACAAGTTCAAACAAAGGAAGTGACACTTGAGTATGTGCAATCAAAAGAACAATTGGCCGATATCTTCACCAAGTCACTGCCCAAGGATACATTCAAGTACTTGAGAAAGAGACTAGGGGTCAAACCCTTGTCTACCAGTCAATAAAATGACTGAAGGCTGCATCAACCTACATATTATCAGAATATCAGAAATGTTGATGCAAGCAAAGAGATGAACTTCAATGCTACATCTATATACAGACAATTATATATCAGAACTGAGCACCAGAGCATATTGTTGTATAAATGGTGGATAAGGGAAATTCAAGGAATATATTATGGATGAAGTAAAATGATTGTTTGACATGAATGTTAGATATTTGTTTGGCATTGTTGTCAAAGGGAGATAAATTATCCATATTATCAGATCTTTCTTGAAAGGGAGAGAGAGTATCCATTACTCTAACAGGGAGAGATTATATCCTTACGGAGAGCAAATTGTATGGAAAGATTCTACAAAGAGAGAATTGCAGACAAGAGAAAAATACATCACAAGAGAAAGAACAGTCAAGGGAGAAAAATTGACACAAGGAGAGGACACAACACATCAGAATACAAAGAACTGCAAGAATCAAATCTAAGCTAAAACAGAGCTTACCGATGGTCAGACTTTTATCGGTTATCAGAACAAAATGATTGGTAGTTTGATGAAACTCAACTGTTGTATTTCATATTGTATTAGAAATAGTATAGTGTGATAATATAGTATGTTGCCATCAATGCCAAAGGGAGAGATTGATGACATGTAACTGATTGGATGTTTGACAATGTTAAGTTGAAGATAATGCAAGGCATTAAAACAGTTAATAAATTGTATTGTCATTGATGTCAACTTGATATCATCTGTACGGTCATGTACATAATGCCAAAGACTTCATAGAATCAAAGGAACAAAGGTTATGCTTTCAAAAATGCATAAAAGTCAAGTATTCACTTAGTGACAAACAACACCGATAGAGTGCACACTGACGGTCAGAGATAAGAAGAACAGTCATAGTGATACCCAACAACTAAAGTATAGTGTTGCCTGATGAAGCAAAGCCACAGGATGCCCGATGATCCAAATCAGAAGGTTGTTCGACGAGTAAAAATCCAATGATGCCCGACGGATGAAGATCACGAAGCTAACTGGAGTCTCACCGATGAAACTGTCAGTTGTCACCGACAACTAACTACAGAGGTGACCGATGAAATAGAGAGTTCAGTAAATGACAAAATATCTAGCTGGCAAGATCTAAAGATAGACTTAACTGGTTGTTTTCTTTGTTTTATTCGACCAGAGTTAAGTGATTGATTTAAAGATAATTTTTACAGTTGGCAAGAAGATAATTATGAGACAAATCAAGAGTTATGGTTTAAATCTAATTGGCTAGATTTTTTTTCACGCCAAGAATCAAGAATCAAGAAACAATGAATATCATGTCTATATAAGAGACAAGATTAATTCATTTACGAATGGGATTAAGGGGAGTGAATAGAAAGAGGATGTTGAAGAGAAACTG
>MU227859.1:546854-575509 GCA_018584345.1 Thuja plicata
CCTGCACAATGTATTATCTTCAACACAACGGTTACAACACACTTGCAATGCAAGTTCTTTCAGGAGACAATCGACAAACAAAGACAAATCCAGTAGCACCAGATCATACCAACAATACACTCTTTTTCTATATCTTTCTGCAACCCTAAAAAATGCTTATATCATGCGCTTTCCATTCTAGGGCAACTTCCAAAGATAGTTGTATTAGGGTTTTACCATTCTCCAAGAAAATAGGAACCCTCAAAAATTTTCCACGATTGTGGAAGAGTGTACAGTACTCAACTTTATCAGTTGCCACATGTCATTACATGTCTTCACCCGTCATTGGATCCTCTAGAAATAGCTCTTACGTGTCATAGGAATCTATCATAACCATTTTAGCCATGATCTCCTTACACACAATTCAAGATGCCGACACATCAAGTGGAGTGACACATCAACATGCCAACTAGACATGTACACTCACACTTAATTACATTATTTGCAAGAAATACATTTTACAAAACAAATAATAAGAATAGGAATTATCCAAGGTTGAGACACATTATTCCTAACAGTTGATGGTTCTTGTGGTTAGAGAGACTTAGTGCTTAGAGAAAATGAGAGGAGAAAGCTTCCTTTTATATGAAACTAGGGCACAATATTCTAGAGAGGCCAACATAGGAGAATTAAATTTCAATTAAACCCATGCCCCTAAAAGAGGACCTATATTAAATATAATTTAAGAATTGTCACTTCAGAACCCAAAACATTCAACCCGGAAATGGAAAATTAATTTTTGATGATCTCCGACAGCCAATAGACTTCTAGATTTGAAAGGGGGACCCAAGTCGAGGTCGAGGTCAACCTTGACCTAGGTCAAGGTCGAGATCAACCTTGACCCAGGGAGTCAAGACCCTTGGAAAACATGCCAGATGGGATGGATGGTGCCCGGAGAGGCCCAATCAGGTTCCTAAACAGACACAGAAGTAAGAGAGGATGTAAAAATGAGGGGACAATATGATGGTGGTAAAAAACACCCCCTAAGGAGGGCTAAACGTTCTTAACATGGAAATTCTTCCATTTAAGATGATACAAAAATATTCTTGGTTTCTAACCAGATAGTGAGTTCAGGACATGGATGTGTGTCCTCAGCTTGAGTGGTTCATGATTTGGATGTTGGAAAGCTAATTTTCTTTTATTACAATGATTGTTGAGTAGTGTTCCTGATGAACAGAGCTGAGAAGTGAATGAATTCTATGATAGAGATGTTCTTGTTGATGTCTTGGTACTTCAAGTTGCTTGTTGATGTTACTTGATCATGTCCTATTCATTTTGTTGGATCACATTGGATTATGTGATCAGATTCCATGAATTTCATGTGGCGTGTTGATGTTCTTAGCTGACTTGGTGATGTAGTGTACTGTGAAGGTTTGTGGCGTGATCCATGGATCTGGAGCGTGTTGAAGATGTTTTTTATGGATCATTTCTATGTCTTAGCTGGCATTCAATGGGTCACATTGAGTTTTGAGATGCAATTGTAATCACTCAAAATTGTTCTAGTCAACTAAGAGCCCCTAATCTCAATTAATTGGCCTAAAAACCTAATCAAATGCATTTAAATACTAGGCCTAACTATGTGAGAAAATTCAATCTACCATACTTACATAATTAATCAATCTTCTAATAAATCATCAATCCAATCTTAGCTATAAGGCTATTAAAATGATAAATCAAAGTCACTTAATAGTCCTAGCTTCCATTTTAATTAAGTGAACCCATTCAACACATATGTGTGCATCAATTTATAATTAAAAGGGAATTAAAAGGAGAAAAATGCTATTTTGTCTCATATTCAACCAAACAAACACAACTTTGACCAATCAAAAATTCTCACATGGATGAAGCTCACATAGATTAAGGGAGGAATGCATCTCAAACGCTCTCCATGATCAAATCCTGATCATCCATTCTCATGAGATTCCTATAAAACCAAGTCTCTCAATCTCATTTCATAACACACAATGTCATAGTAAAATCATAATACTAAATTTTATCTAGGGTTTATTGTGCATTGTAGGAATGTTAACTTGCATATTATTTCCTCTCTTAGGTTACTTGCGTCTCACTTTAGCATAATGGATAATGATTCTTAGTTGCATTTTTAGCTTAGATTTGTTCTTCATATCTTAGTTGCATTGTCTTATCAAGATTTTGGAGTAGAGAATGCAATATTTGCATCATACTCATAATGAATCTTTCATTTTGAAGTAGTCTAGTCACTGGTCTACATGGTTCTCCTAGGTCTTTAAGAAGGGGAGCATAGGTATTTCTCAGTAAAAATCTCCAAATAAACGTATAATGCAAGGATCGTTCCCAAGGGTCAAAAGTGGTGGTATCTTCCATCGATAATTAAGGAGATGTCTGAGACTAGTCATCTCAATCACAATACACTTTAAAGGAACACATGAGAACATTGGTTTCTTGGGTAGTTGTCAGTTGTAACCAACACTAGCACGTTGGCTCGAGTACCCACCAATCCTAGAACCCTTTTTTGTCAAGCAAGAGAGAGTAAAAAAAATAGGAGAGAGAAGCAAGAGAGGAAATGATAGAGAAGCTAATGAATCATCCAAAATAATGGTAGCACAAATTAAAATCACAATTTTAAAACCTAAGTAGCACATTCTAAATTTTGCTTAGGTTTCTCAAAGGAACATAAAAGATATTCAAAGTACACCCCACTCAAAGTCACGACTGGCCCAGGCTGGGCACTAGTCAAAAGAGAAGAATTGTTTCCAAACAAAATTCCTTTGCATACCTCAAACTCCAAATATTGTTGCAACTTAGAGAAGAGTTATTCTAGCAACCTTTACCGATGTTATGGACACTCGGCCAACAGTAGAGAAAGGTTAGATTGGGACTCGGGGAAAATGTTGTCGGGGCTATGCACGCCTGACTGGCAGTAGAGATCTTTCTGAGAAGCCCTTGTCAACATCCTGAACGTTGCAAATAGCTGATGATCATTTGATTCATCTCTTTCAAAGGTCAAGAAATAAACACATAATGTACACACACTGGAAGATGCAACTGAAGAATTTAATCTTGGGACTCAATGAAAGAATGTTTCCGCAAATGACTCTCTCTGTTCGGCTCGTTGCAAAGTTAATTTCCAAAAGGGTTTCATTGATAAAGAAATGTCTTGGTCATTCCTCCCTTTTTATCAGGGCTATTTGTTGTGTCTCCACAACACACACCTCATTTTTGGCTCTTTGGCCATGTGGAGGACCCCCTTTCTTATCCTTTTTTTACCCCATATCCTTTTGGATTCTTTCTGGGGGTCCTTTTGAAGAAAAGCTAAATCCTTTCGGTCTTTCGCAGTTTTGGGCCTTCAGACTTGTGAGGTCTCTCGACCTCCAAAATCTTGAAATCGAAAGTGTGAAAGGCGAAGCCCATAGCAATATTTTGGTGTTTCAGTGGCCGAAACACCAAAAGATATAAGGGTCACGACTTCGACATTTTGGCCACTAAAACACCAAAGTTTGTGTGATGTCACCTCATTAAATGTAGGGCTATAAAAGCAACGCCACCCATTTTTTTTGGAATAACTTAGGAAATTTAAGTACTAAGAGGGAGGGGTGAATCAGTACCCTTAAAACGTTTTAAGCATACAAGCTGATCAATTACCGAGTTGAATACATTGTATAATATGAACATAAAGTAAATGACTCAAATCATAAAATCTGTAACACATAACATAATGATTTTGGTCACGCAAAAATCCTTTGTTAGAGAAAAAAAAACTGCGATGGGGATGACACCCACAATTCTTGACTACTGTAATATAAATATTTCTTGGTTAGAGCTACAATGTTAGCTACTTTTGATAGCTTACCGTGTTAGGAGTATGATGCTCAGTTTAGAGTACAAAATACTTATTTAGTCTACCTTGTTAAAGGATTTTATAATCTCTTATATAAGAGATGTACCCTATTAAAGGATTAGAAAATATAAAGACCTGTTAGGGCCTACCCACAAATGAGATTTGTACTTCTATGATTACAACAAAATTTAGTACAAAAATTTCTGATAAGAATACATCAATCAAATGTTTTCCAGACTCATTATGCTCACTAACTATGTTACCTTATTTTGTACTCGGTAGCTTGGTATTATAAGCTCTACTTCCTTCTGGATATGTCTCCTTTGCTTCTGTTCACAATACCTTCATCAACATCAACTCTTCAACTTTAGTAACAACAACAACAACTTTCTCAATCTTTCAATTTGTTCTCTTACACAATTTCCAGGCGGTTAACTATGAGTTAGGAGGTTAACCAGATCTAGGGAATCATCATTCAATGGTAAAGATTAAGAGGTTAAACTTTGGTTACATCTCCAATGTCTTGTGCCTTCTAAAACTTCATTGGTGGATCTGCCTCATGATCATGTTCAATCATGTGTTTGGAATCCCAATGATCCAACTAACGCTTGCCTTAAATTCTGTGCAACGCTTCTTGTTTGGTGTCCAGATTCAATGTATCTAATTTCAATTAAAATGTTGGCTCTAGAATACTCGGTAACATACTTGTGCATACTCGGTAACTCTGAACTCTCTTCTCGGTGCCTATGAGTGCTAAATAACTATCTTTGCATGACTCGATATGTGTAGCTCACTCGGTGCTTGATAACTGCTCGATTCTTGGTGGCTATCTTGATTGCCTTTACCAACTATGTCTCCTATATTATACTTACTTACATGCTTCAGTTAAATTCACCGATATATGAATTTTCATAAAACTAATGACAAAAAAAATCGCTTTAGGACTAACAATCTCCCCCTTTGATATTAGTTTGGCATTTTCTAAAAAACTTCAAAGTCGTCAAAATTTTCAAAACTTCAAAAAAAACTTATGACTCCCCCTTTGATAATTCTCCTCAAAATTTTGATACTTATATCTCCTTTATGTAAACACACCTATCCATATTAAAACAGATGGTAGAGAAGGATCAAAATCATGAAATGCAACATTCATTATGCCCTAAATCAGCACAGAAATGGCATAGCAACATTGAGCCTAACGACGTGTGGCAGAATCATTGGTTTTCAAAGTATTTTAGGTATGACTCTCTCAAGTAGACTAACAGTTTTCAGTCTTGGTATTCTCAATTGGTAAATCAAAGGCGGATCTCATATGGGTTTTTGACGAAGGCCCATCAAGTGAATCGCTTAATGAAAATCAATACGGTAAATGATCTAAATGCCCAATTTTCTTTCTTTGATAGAACTAGGTATGCAATCCAGGCAAAGCCCTACTAATATAGGTATTTCACAAACCCTAATACCAGATCCATTCATCTAAATAATCAAACCCTAGGGCATGCCTCCCATAGAAATTTCTTTAGGGCACCACCACGAAGAATAACCCATAATGATCAAATAATCAAGAACGACTGGCGTCCTGCTTATAAACAAAATGCTTAGAGATTTTAGCACTCTAAGAATGGGATTACTGGTCGAACTAAAAACCCACAAAAAGTTACCTTTGAGCTACCCACATATAATCGATTCAGTCAACTCCAGATAGAGAATAACATAGAAAAAGCCAGAGTTGTGCCCTACACTCCATCACGTAGACGTAACCCAACAGACACATTAAAGTCTAAAAAACAAGATAGAGGGATGGTTTTCCCTTCTCATAATATGGGAGAGATTTCTACTGGTGGGTTATTCTCTCTGCCGCACCGTAGACTCATGAAATTAATTAACCCTAACACTTATGTAGAAGACCTAATCATCAAAGGTAATATTACTTTCACAAATGGCTTGATGAATCATTGTGTAGCTTCAGGGATTTACATGAAATGATATGGCCATGGGTTGGAAGATAACTTCATTAGAATATGATTTAGCGAAACCCTCGGGGAACAGGTAAGTATGACTTCTCTAGATGATAACTATTTTTTTCTGGAATGCAGAGATGAATCTATTAAAAATAGATTATTGTCTGATGATCACATGTATTATTTAGGGCACACAGTTAAATTTATAAAATGGAAGCCTAATTTTAAATTTATTATGTTTGATTGCATCTCTGTACCTAGATGGATAAAAATCCCAAACATGCCTGTGGAACTTATACATAGTGAAATTATTACACAAATTGGTGGAAACCTAGGAAGAATGATAGGTTTAGAACTGAACCTTCTTAATTCATCAGATGTTAAAATGTTGATACAAACGGTTGATAGGAATGAATTCCTACACCATATTAAATTTGAGGCTAACCAAATAACATATCAGTTTAAACCAGAATACTTTTTTGAAAATATTTACCATAAAATATGGATTAATTCCCACCGCGATAGTAAGAGCAATATAATAGATTATACTACAGACCTTAAGGAGTTTTTTAAAACGAAAGATGATCCTGTTCCATCTCCAAACTATATCCTTATTGAAGAAGGGGAAATATGTATGTATCCCATATTTCCACAATCTATGGATATCACTCCTGGAATGACCTTTCTGGATTGTGGTGGTTTTTCTATTACTAATGTATCATATTGTGATAAGAAAACTAAGGATCATTTGAATCAAGATGAGTTTAGATTTGATATTTCAAATAATTTGAAAGTGAGTCATGAAGCAGATTTTGTAGAAAAACAAACCGAGCATAAAATAATCAACAATGGAATCATGACAGAACCCTTTGAAAATGCAGGAGTCTTGAAAGATAGCGATTATATCAGCATAAAGAACTGGAACTCTGGAAATACTATTAAAGACTCAATAATAAGTACTAAAAAATCTCAGGTTAAGAAACAAGTTATGTCATATTTATGTATTATGATGCCTTATAAGGATCTGATATCTATTGATGAGGATCTAATGGATATATCTGAAGAAGAAACCAATGATGTAGAGGAAAACAATAGACAAAAAATTGAATGGATTAAAAAAATAATGGAATTAGACAAAAACATAACAATAGCAGATATTATACAATGTCAAAATGATAAGATAGAGAAACCATCGAGCAAGAATGATATAGGCAAGATTTCTCTTATCACTAATGACAAATATGGAATGGAACATGAATGTAACCAAAAAAGGTACCTTAATCCTAAGCCACTATAATTTATCCCTAAACAGATAGCGGATATTGCCAGAATAAGCAATTAGGAAAAATAGGGAATTCTTAATTTTAATATAGACAATAGGTTTAATGAAGATCTAGATGAGAGTGAAATAGGAGAAATTAATGATTTCTTATGACTAAACCAAGATCCTTAGGATATGCTCATTCTCAGAGTTATCGAATCAATGAGTGAAGGAAACTTTGACCTCGGGGTCTAATATGGCTCATGAAACTGAGAGCAGTAACGACAGGAAATTAGGCATAGCTCTCTCCTTTGTCGGGAAGGAGAATCTAGATTACCCAAAATAGTCACTTAAAAGGGGTAGGAAATCCCTTAAAGAATTAAGACAAAATAAGGGATCAAATTTAGGACATTTCAAAATCACATCTATTCTGAATGCAGGGAAGGGGAAGGACCTTCCCAAGGTGCCATGAAAATAATTTCATGGAATGTTAGGGGTTTAAATGCCCCTAACAAACAACGCCTTCTTAAGAGGAGCTTAACTTCTCTAGTGGCACATCTTTTTTTAATACAAGAATCTAAACTAGGAGAGGAGGGGCACACTAATCTAAGTAGAAAATTAGGAATATGGGAAGTTAAAGGTGTGGATTCGGTAGGAGCATCTGGAGGACTTACCTTTATATAGAATCCAAGGTTTATCTCTCCAACCTTCTTAGCCTCCAACTCTCATTGGATGGCGGCTAAGATCAAAAAATTTAGTAGTAGTTTAGAATTTATTATTATTATTATATATGGACCAAAGTTCCTTCATGAAAAAAGAATAGTATGGAAGGAAATTGAAACTTTCATTCAAAGTTATCCAAATATGAATCTTTTTCTAGGAGGGGATTTTAACTCTATCTTAGACATAAGAGAAAAATCGGGTGGCTCTAAGAGTATTACTCAAACAATGATAGAATTTAAAGAGTGGATACAAATGATCAATGGGTTAGATATTCCCTTAGATAATGGATCCTATACTTGGTCAAATAGGAGAATTAGATCTGAATTGATCACTGAGAAATTAGACAAGTTCTTCTATATTGGGGACCTAACAAAATTAAGTGTAAACCTTAAAGCTAATATTGTTGCACACTCGGGAAAAGATCACTACCCAATTAAATCAAACCTAGAGGAAGATTTAGCACCCAAAAAGAATCCATTTAAATTTGAAAAAACTTGGCTTAAAGATGAATAGTGTATGCTTAAAATAGAATAATGGTGGAAGGAAAAAAGTTTCAAGGGATCTAAAACCTTTATTTTAAATGCAAAACACAAACATTTAAAACACATATTAATAGAATGGAACAAGGCTCATTTTGGAAATATATTTGAACAAAATGAAGCAATAGAGAAAGACATAGAAGAATTAAATGAGGTTATCCTTAGAGATGAGATTAATATAGAAACATATAATGAAGAAAAAAATTGTTAAGTGGTTATGAAGATATATTGACAAAAGAGGAATCATAGTGGAAACAGAGATCTAGAGAAGTATGGTTAACTGAAGGAGACAAAAACACCAAATTCTTCCATAACAGCTCTAAATCCAAACAAAACTTCAACAAGATCACAAGTGTCAAAAAATGAGATGGTACCATACATGAGAATCCAAAGAACATTGCGGAAAAAGTAGTTAATTACTTCAAAGGAATTTTGAATAATATGGAAGGATAGAACAGAATGGCCCAAAATGAGATTCTAAAAAATATTCCCAGTATTATAACTAAGGAACATAACAAAATATTAAATGTTAAATTCACTAAAGACGAAGTGGAAAATTCCTTGAAACATCTTCGTCCTTACAAATCCCTTGGTCCTTATGGGTTTCCTAACTCTTTTTATCAATGATGTTGGAGCTTTATTAGGGATGAAGTTGTTTCGGCATTAGAGGGTATGAGAAACTTAGGTAGGATACTCCAAGAAATAAATAATACCTTTATAGCCTTAATACCAAAAAATTTAATCCAGAAAGCTTGGATTATTACAGACCCATATCCCTATGCAATAAACTATTTAAATTATTAACTAAAACTTTGGAAAATAGGCTTAAAATGTTCTTTCCTATGCTCATATCGGAAGAACAATCAGGATTTATTCCTAGTAGATCCATACTATATGGGGTGATTATAGCTCAAGAAGTCATACATACCATTCAACATAACCATAATCCTAGCATGCTTATAAAGCTTGATATCAAAAAAGCTTATGATAAGATGGATTGGAGATTCTTGTGCAAATGTCTAGAATCCTTTGGTTTCTCAAGGCAATGGATTAACTTAATCTTTGAATTCATTTAAGGGCCAAAGATGTCTGTTATGGTGAATGGTAACCCTACTAGTTTTTTTCATATCACACAAGGTATCCGACAAGGTGACCCCCTATCCCCTTTTCTCTTCGTCATTATGGCAGAAGCCCTAGGTAGAACACTAACTAAAGCAAAGAATGAGAACATGGTATGTGGTATCAAGGTAACTGAGGAAGCGGAGGCATGTACACATAAAAAATTTGTTGATCATAACCTCCTCTTTAGTAGGGCTAATGTAATGGAAGCTAGAACAATTAGAGATATATTGAATCTGTATTCAATGGCCTCTAGACAACAAATAAATAAAGGGAAATCTGAAATCTATTTTTTAAACACATCTATTGATGACCAACAAAGAACATGTAGGATTCTAGAATATAAAATAGGAGAATTTCCATGCAAATACTTGGGGCTCCTCTTGGATAAAGGCAACAAATCAACAAACTTATGGAGTAAGGTGTTAGAGAATATTGATAAAAAGGCTGAAACATGGAAAGGGAAATGGTTAACAAACACCGGGAAAATAACTATGATCAAATATGTTCTCTTAGCTATTCCTATTTATTAGATGATGTGTCTAAGTATGCCGAGAGGAATAGAAAAGGAAATCAATAAAAAAAAAAAAAACTTTTTTTGGCAAGGATCTAATGACAAAAAGAGATTAGCTCTAATTTCATGGGATAAGATATGTAAACCACTGGAGGAAGGGGGTTTGAATGTAAATAATATTAAACAACAAAATATGGCTTTAGGAGCTAAATTAGTATGGAAAATGTACAGAGATCCAAAGGCTAAGTGGGCTAAAATTCTTAGATTCAAATACTTAGATGGAAGGGATCCTTTAAGTATCTTCAGGCATTATTCTCCTCCCAGAGGATCAAGGATTTGAAATTTCATACTGGAATGTCAGAATGTTATTATAGATGATATTACTTGGGATATTGGTAATGGTAGTAAGGCCTTATTCTAGGAGGACTCTTGGAATGCATGTCCACCTCTTAGTACTATTCTTAATAATGATCCAAAAATTGAGATGATTAAACATAAGAGAGGTGTATATGTGAAAGATTATATAGAGGTAGATGATAATAACCCAACTTTGGGTTGGAAGTAGAAATCCTTCAATGACCTTGGAACATCTCAATCTTTTAGAAATAAAGTTGAATAGACTATTAAGAATAGGAAATTAAACCCATCAAAGGCCCCAGAAAGAATAATATGGGCCAAATCCAAAAATGGGGAATATAGAACTAAATGTGGTTATAATTTTTTGGGTAAAGTAGATCAAACCCAGACAACACTACCTATACACTTATGCTAGAGCAACCATTGTTTGCCTAAGGTTGGAATGTTTACATGGGCTGCAGTTCAGCACAGGATTTTGATAGCAGAATGGTTTGAAAAAATAGGGCATAATGGACCATTGAGATGTGTTTTCTATGAGAGAGAGAGTGAGTCTATAGATCATATTTTTTATGAACTGTGATTATTCTTACAAGTGTTGGACATGGTTGGACAATAAGCTAAGATGGAAAACTACATTCCCCAACAAATTGGTGGATATCCTCACATCATGGCCAAGGGGAACGAACTCTGGATTGTATGGGAAGATATGGAATATAGTGCCTTCCATAATGATATGGGAATTATGGAAGGAGAGGAATAGAAGGATATTTAAAGATAAAAAACTAGACATAGACCAAATATTAAATAAAATTGAAGTGAGTATAGTAGAGGTAGTGAACAATCGCAATATGATAGGAACGAGAGATATGGTTTTTTCCCACTATGATGAAAAAATTCAAAAATTATGGTATGGATTAAATATTTCTCCCTTTATAGGCTAAAATAATGTGGATAAGGAAGCTTTGAAGTGTAATTGCATATGGAGACCACCCACGGATGGTTGGTTCAAATTAAACTTTGATGGGGCCTCTAAAGGAAACCTGGGTAGAGCAGGAGTGGGATGATGCATTCATGACGAGTCTGGGAAATTGATTGCCTCCAAATCAATTTTATTGGGATTGGAAACCAATAACGAGGTTGAAGGTAATGCTCTGATAGAAGGGTTATTTATGTGCAAAAGACTGAATCTAGATAAAATAGAGATAGAAGGGGATTCATCATTGATTATTAATGCCAGCAGAATGGGAAGTACACAAAATTGGAAACTTAATGGGTTAATTAAGAGAGGTTTAAACATATTAGCATTAGCCAAACAATATACTATTAATCATACTTACAGAGAGGGTAACCAAACAGCTGATCTTCTAGCTAATATAGGGGCAAAGGGTAGGAATGAAGAAATAATAGTGGGAAAAAACCAAGAAGTATAGGCATAAAATATGAGAGAAACAAAGAATAGAGGAATCTAGATCTAATATGGAAAGGAAACCCTTATTGATAAGAATGGTAGAATCATTGAAAAAAACAAAAAAGGTAATTATTAAGGCAATGGAGAATTAAGGATACATTTTGTCTTATAGTGAGGATTAGGAGTAAACAGAATAAGATATAAAAAGATATAAATAAGAGTGATGGATAGGAATCAACGGGGATGTAGAAGACCAATCATTTCATTTCTAGAAATAACGAGGGATAATCTTAAGTAGGGTTATATAAGGAAACTAGGCATCAATATGAGATAAGGCGATTGGGAAAGAAGACTAATGACTACAACAATAAAACTGAGATGCACTAAATCTCAGTTGGCCTTCGATGGAAAGATTACTCTTAAAAGGATTAAAAATATTATGCTTGTTATTTATGATATAAATTTTAGGGCTGTATATATTATTTTGGGGAGTGAATACATTGAAAATGATAATAGTCACAAGGTAAACTCAGACATCCCAGCAATGTTTATTGCTTCATCTCTACATGCAGATCCTGATATCCGAGATATTGGGAGGTTGTGTAGGAAAATTTTTAAATGGAAATATCTTGTTGACCTTGGTAAGGTAATTGCAAGTATTAGAGATGATTTAACAATTCCTAGACCAAGAGATTATCAACATTACAGAGGAATTAATAGCAGCATTCCATCTTTTCCCATAATGATGGTTGAGGACAGAAATAGGTATATTACAGAGCTGCCAGTCATAAGAAGGAATCTAGGTTTTATGTTTACCTTTATGCATATCAGAACCACCAGAGAACTAGATTGGTTTGACAAATTTGTGATAGAGGATGAAGTGGGATTGTGTATTCATTGTGATGAAATGTATGAAGAAGAATGAATAATAAATTTTTGAATAATCCTGCTATACTGGAATTCTAGAAATTAAAAAGAATTGCATTTATAATGGGAAAATAAATAATCATTTATGATTTAACGAATATATAGGACATGTGTATGTGTTAGTTTGAGGCACTACTACATATTCATATATATATATATATATATATATATATATATATGTTTTCATATAGGCGGGAAGTTATAAATGAGTTTTTATTTTCTCACTATCAATGACAGTTGTAATTAACACATATATAAGCATGGACTATTGGAATGAGCGAAGCAAAAATATTAGATGATGATAAAGGAATAATGATTAAGGTAGTAATCACGATACCTTTGAAAACTATGGTTAATACATATAAAAAGCATACAAAGAGTAAATTATGCAGAAGAATAGGTGAAAGAATCATTATATAATGGAAACAAATTACTTTCACATCTCTGATCATCAAGAGATCGCAATTATTATGACATCTAAATAGTAATTATTATGCAATAAATAGAAGTAATGGGGCTATTAAGTTATGGAGAATTAAATTTAGCATAATTCTTGTTGAAATCACACTAAGTCTATAAAGGGAATAGGGAAGCCTTCATGTGTACCGACATAATCAGGAGCTCGTAGGTAAGATGTATAATATTGTGTTACTTCTGTGAATTTATCTTTTAAAGATATAGACTAATCTCTGGTGTTTTACAGAAATGTATACCAATGTGCAGACATTTCATATCAAACAGACCCGAGACATGGCTTGTTTGGGTAAAATAACGCCAAAGCGGTGGAACAAAATCCTTAAACCCATGGATGACTTGGCAAGAAGGGATATGGAACGGGTGATAGGTGATGCAAATTATGACTATAGTTTTACACTGCGTACTAATGGAGACATTGTAGAGGTTTTTATATCATGTATGTTAAGAGTTGGGTATACGAAGGAAGAAACCATAGAATTGAGCAGGAAGATCTTTATAGGTAAAATTTTGGGGGGTTTGGAGGTAGTAGTAAGCAGTATAAATTTCAGACAAATGGTTCCATATCCCGAGGACTATAAGAAAGTGACCATAGGGAGTCTTGAACATGATGGTAGGGTAAGTCGCAGACCATGCTTGGTGTTTAAGGATTTGGAAACCTTTGATAATAACTGGGAGGAGGTCAAAAGAAATCTCCACTTTCTAGTAGTATGGAAACATGTCAGGAGTGAAATAGAGCTCAACTGGCTTCTTCAGTATTTTGAAGCGGAGGGCTTTAGTGTCTCACCATCGGTCGAGCAACTCGATATGGAGAAACTACAGAGTGACTCTCCAATCTTCATTAAAAAAGGATGGTTGAGCATAACTCCAAGTGCCAAAGCTGGAAATGGACATCATTATGGAATGGATGATGAAATTTTGATCATCAAACGAGGGGAATGAATCATCAGAGACAGTAAATATGGTTTTTAGGAAGCAAATAGAAAAGCTATGAGACTAGTAATACTTTTAATTAAGCTCTTTTTAAGATATAACACCATAGGTATAGATAGTATAGGCTGAAGAATAATATCCTAAATAGATTTCTAGTAAGATGAACAGGTGATAAGGCTACTACGAATTATTATGTCATAATATCAATATGAACATTATATGTTGGAATTTCTTTTATTTGATAACCAGATGTTATAAAGGACATATATTAAGTTAAAAATAAATGTATACACACACACACACACACACACACACACATAGATCCATATGTATACACTCATACATATATTGATATCTTTCTATGTATTTGGAAACATGCATTTATCTCCAGAATATATTGATATTGTTTTCCCACATAGATGCACATAAACTCATTCAAGAATAGGAAAAGGGAAGAAATAGAATACAATATAACATAGCTTTACAACTAAGTGCATAGGTACAAAAAGACACATCTAGAAGGTACACAACAAGTTTGAAAAATATAAAAGAGTCATAAGACCAAATGTGCAGTAGTAATATGTAGATATGATTATATGCTAATTACAACAAAAGGGGGTAGGTAATAAAGGCAGAAATAACTCTGACAATATAGAATAATATTCCTTTTTCAGTAATCACAGAGAATATGGATAGGACAAATGGAAGTGGGAATATTACATTTAACACTAAAGAATTGTAATCATATTGTTTTTGTTCTATAAGTAGAGAATGGTATACGAGAAAAAGCACAAAGGTAGCAGAAATATAGGAAACTTCATATAGATGTATCACTGTAATCTCTTATTTTGAAGTCAAAACATACCAGTGTGGATTGAATTAAGGTAAGAAATTACTAGGATACCAATGTCTCATTTTTGAAGGTTTCTCATTAAAAGATAAATAGTATAGAAGCACAGACAAATGAATAGCATTAACTGGCAAGGGTAAATGCATTCAAAAACATATATATGTGTATACAAGTATAAATAGATATGGGGATTTTCATATATATATATATATATATATATATATATATATATATATATATATATATATAGTTGATTATGTATAGATATACACTTATAAAGATAGGCTCTTTTTTACATTAAGAGTATAATATGATTAGACAGTATGTTATCCATGTTATAATGTCATGATTTCGGGCAAATAAAGTTTTTTTATAATAAGATGCATAGATAAGATACAGGTGGGATGCATTTAAATTCTTAATATCTTTTTGTTCCAAGATAGAGATGAAATAACTGGACTATGTAGGGATGTATTCTGTTATTGGGATATAGAAGCACTTAGGGATTTCAGAGTGCAGCCTCTTAATATCCAGGGATATTGTAGAAGGAAAATTAATAAGATATGATGATTAAACTTCTTTTGAAAAGGTATATGCCGAGTAAAGTCTCAAAATTAGAAAGAGATGAAACATGGATTAAAATTCTAAGATTTAATAATGTGTGTGTGTGTACTTATATATATGGATATATATATATTCAGTTAGGTATATTTAGAAATACACAGAAACTCATGTAGATTTATAAGCAGTTAATAGTAATGTTCGTAGAAATGTGGAATGTATCTAAGGATAAAGATATGTTATTAAAACTACCAATATGAGGAACAATAGAGTGCAACACTGGTATTTAGAATGAACTTATGGATGTGGACTAACTCTATACCTTAGAAGTAATAGAGGAGCTTTTAAAAAAAAGGGTAAAGGAAATTTCTGAAGGCTAACATATGAGATTTGTCAGTATTTTGTCTATAGATGTTATATGCAGGAACACATATGGATAAAGCAACTTCCTATAAGGATAGCTTAAAATATGGACTAGTAAAGACTGGAATCGAGGGTCATAAATGGTATAATTAGAGAATATGGAGATCCCTTTTATCAAAAGGGATTGATTAGGGCAAAGGCTTCAATAAACCATATGGATAACAAAGGATATAAATTGTAATAGAATGTACACAAATATGTCTATAAAACAAAAATGGATAGATCCATTTTTCTATAAATGAGGGAATTCATTCATAAGTAAATGTAAATATAATGATCTAGACCTCGGTCCCAGGCTAGACTGGAGGTTTTCTTCTCCATTCTTTCCTACCAGTGCCTGCAACGAATGGAGACTGTAATTTTCAATTTATTTATTAATAAAAATTCTGGCTATGGCCTTTTACCGTAAAAAAAAAAAACACACCTATCCATATTTACATATCAAACTATCCTTATCAATCCCCTTTTTTTGACAAATATGCGAAAACAATACTTGTTGATTCTTATATTCTAGAGATATCTTGTCAAAAATGTGTTTAAACTTAGTCTTTGCACCAGCTAGGGCTTCCTCCCATGTATCCTTCAACGATTGCATAAAAATAAGTTGTGTAGCAACATCAACTGCCATACCACTAATAGTGTCCAATGAACTAGTTAGGAGTAGCAACTAAATCCTTGGCCTTCTTCAAAGGATTTTACATTGACTCCATGTAGAGAATAAGAATTGCTTGCAGCTCAAGGAGTTCCATCCTTAGTTCGTGTTCTTAATTTTTTAGATCTTGTTGCCTTCCCATTAATTTTTTGACCTTTGAGTAATAGGCCTGTAGATATCCAGGCTTGATTGATATGCTCTTCATCTGCTCGGCCAGCTCTTATTCAATAGATTCCTCTTTCTCCTTGATATCCTTAATGAATTGTGAAATGGAACAAAATCGCTGAAATAACAAAAGAATATCAAACAACTTGTTCTCTATGTCAGTACATGCTTCAGAAAGAGATACCTTGTCTAGTGCAATGTTCTTCAGAATATCTTCTAGCAGTTTTAGTTCCATGCTCTTATGATGAACTTTCATCATGTAGTCGGTTGTGTCTTTATTTAATTCTCCCACTTGTTGAATTAAATCTTTCACTTGATTAAGGAGACTTGCCTTTTCATTTATAGTAGCATCTGGTACAATCTCCTGTAGTACGTATTTGACATCTTCCAATACACTAAATTTTCTTCTCTTTTACAGTAGGGCATCTTGGACAGATTTTTGTTGAATCAACACTGCATATTTAGATAGTTCCCTCAGTTTAAGTGTAGAGATGTCCAACTGCGATATAATGATCGATTGTCTCAAGTCAATTTCCTTTCTCTTCTTGGATTTCTTCTTCTTGATCAAAATACTTTCACCAGTAGATAATTTTATGGTATGTGATGCTATTAATGCATCAGATGTGGTCTTTGTAGCATCAAATACACTTTCAGCTTTCATTTCTTCTTGCTTGTTTTTACCTTTAGTTACCGGTGACTCCTCTTTATTTTCCTCTTGCTTTCCTTTGGTCTTTTCTTATGTCTTATGTTATGTCTTTTCTTCTAATTGCTTCAACAAAATCTCATAAATATCAATCTGCAAGTTCTTCTTCACAATATTGTATGCCATATCTACAGCTCCACATGGTACACTGTCAACCCTTGAATATTGAAACACTTTATAAGATATGATATTGCACGCAAATTTCATCTCGGGGTCTTCAATCGTAGAAGTTTTTAGACCTCTTCCATCCCACTTTGCATTGGTCAATTCACCCAAATTATCCTTCTCAATCTTCCTTATAGCCTTTGGCTTATCTCTAATCGGGTAACCAATTACAATGTGTAGAACATCTTTTTCTATCTTCACTGGCTGGTCAAGTCACATGAATTGGTCATGAACTTGGCTAAGAACCATTCTTATCCACTCTATTCTAAATAATTTTAGTAAGTGAAGGGCATGTGTCAAACCTTTGGTTTCCAAATGAATATAGTCATCCTTCAACTTTTCATTCGCACACAACTTCTGAAATGATGCTTCAATCTCAGCTTCACATATATCTTCAACTTTACAATGGAGGAATGCTTGCACATCTTCGATCAAGATAACCCTTGGTGGAATCAAAGTTAGAGATCTTGTCATATCAGGTTTTTCTGCTATTGCTAGAGATAGTCTGTACTTAGGGTTCGCGAGTTCAACATTTTCCACAACAACTAGATTCTTAAGTTTAGGTGTCATTCTTTCAAATTTCTCAGCTAGATTCACTTAGGGATTTTCTTTTCTTATCTCAGTTGCACAAATAATACTAGGGAAACACCAAATGATATTCAAATGCACTCAACTAATCTTATAGTAGATTAAAATAGTTTAGGAATACCTTGTCAATCACTCAAATTTGCTTAAAGACTCAAATCTACAACTTTTCTCACAATGCTCTAGAAAATGGTAAGTAGAAATAATAGATGATGAGGTCTATTTATAGATTTTTCTAGGTTTAAGGTTTCCAATGGTCATAAAAATAATAATTAATGCTCCACTGACTTACTTTACCAATTACCATTTCCTTTCACCGAATGATACAACATTATAATTCCTTTTATCGAATGAATATGAAACATAAACACAACAATATGTATCCAAATGCATCTAAGTATGCTAATATGGATCTCTACACATATAATATGAACTAATTTAAGATTTAAAGATTTTCTTTGCAGTTCCTATACATACCTTATAACTAATTAGGCAGAGTTGGTTGAACCGATATAGAGGATGCGGTGCCTTCAACTATCTCAAATGATGTTCCATCATCCATAGTATTTATTCTTCATGTCCTATTCATTTGGTCTCTCATCTCTTAAACATTCACTTTTTATTTCTTAGATGTCTCTTCCTCGGTAGGAGCTTTGCCTCGGTACCTGCAATCATTGGCAAGGTGACCTAGCTTGTAACAATGGAAGCATGTCATGCCAGGGTTTCTCCAAGATCTCCTATTGATCCTGTCATCTAGCAACATGTAGTTTGCAACAATATCTCCATATCTTCCACAAACTAAAAATGATATCCTTGTATTGTAGTCTCATGGTATAGATGTACCATGTCGGTTACTTGGCATATTCTATCAGTTCAGCACCCATTTGTCATTTCTCCTTGGTGATTTGCATTCTTCATATTTGTGACCATACTTGTTGCAAGTATTATAGTAGCATCAAAATTGTTAAATTAGGCTAAAAGCTAATCTCCCAAGAACACTTGCATGCAAATCTATCACATGGAAGAAACAAAGATAGAAGACAGAAGAAGCTATGGCGGCCAAAAGGCCAGAGACATCATATCCATGTTCAAAGAATAAAAATCTATTATGAACAAAAATGATTACAATACAATCTCCTTAATGAAATGCAAAGCGGTGAATCCTTATAAAAGGATACCAAAACCCTAAAGGGGAAAACCCTAAAGAATAATAAGCTGCCTAAGTTTAACTTAAGCATAGATTATAATAGACTAATAATTAAATTAATTAATTATTAGCTATAATATGAATACTCTAACACCCCCCTTAAGTGTAACTTAAGGAGAAGCAAAATAGCTAAAGACTAAAAGATGCATGAAAACAAAATGCATGAAAGGAACTATGGGTCCCGGCAACTAGGCCTGATCAGGTACCCAAGTACAAGAAATAAACTAGATGAAGGAAACTAAGTCTTCAATCTAGGGAAATAAGTTCCAGATAAAGGAACAAGAAAGAGCAAGAAGCATCTCCAAAGCATGAGGCTACAAACACTGTTAGAAGAAACTGCTAGAACCCCCATTGAAGTGCATGACCAGGTAGAGAAAACAAAATTTGAAGAGCTGATCAATCAAACCAAGGAAGCAATAGAACCAACAGATGAATCCCCCCTATAATGTTGAACATGGAGAGGTGATAGGAACATGGAAATGCAATGCCAGAAACATCTGCAGAAAGAAGAATCAGGAACACCAACAGTACAACAGAAGTACAAGCACAGGATAAAGGGCGGTGTCACCGACACACAACATGGGCTAATGTTGTGGAAGGTATGCTCACTTGAAAAAGGTGGATAAGCACAAAATGACAAAATATCATAACCCCCCCATGACACTTTATAACGGAGTGCAAGTACAACACACACAAGGTGTTCAAAATCCCATAAATGCAGAAGTAGACACTTTATCTTAGTGCGTTTACAGAAAAAAGAATGCCACAGAAGAGAAGCATACAAGCTCAGAAGTTAGAAAGAAGAGTGAGTCAGAAAGATCAGAAGAAGAGATCCCAGGACCTGTAGAACCCAAGTAATCCGCCAAAGTATGAAAGATGCCAAACTCAGAGGAGAGAGAACCTGGAGAAAAATTTGGAAAAAAATACCCCTGCAACTGAATAACTCATAGAAACAGCTTTCTAACGATATCTGGTTTGCCAAAAATAGAGTCCGGATGAGTAAGATAAGGCTCCTGGAAGGCAAAAACAAACATCAAAATTGGACAGCAAAAAACACTATCAAAATAGCAGAGCCAAAAATCCTAACCACCATAGTCAGAAAGAGCTCAAAAAAGCTTTCCAATGATATAACAAAGTCCAAAAAAGGCCTTTATATGCTCCAGATAGAGCGAAAACAGTGAAAAGGGCCCAAAAAAGCTCCAAATGCCAGGTTTTAAGCCCCTGGGGCTAAAAAAAAACCCCCCTAGGCGCATGGCGCATGCAAGGGGCTGGGCTGGAGCCCCTGGTCACCAATGTGACCGGCCGCTGGCGATAAAAGCCCGCGGGGGCTAAACATCCCCCGGGTGGCGCAGAAGCGGGGCGGAGGAGCCGGGTAGCGGTGGCGCAGTGGCCGGGAGGCGGCGGGGGACAGCAGGGGCCGGTGGAGTGGTGGCTGGGAAGCGCAGCCAGCGGAGCGGTGGCCGGGAGGTGGCGGGGGCCAGCGGGGGCCAGTGGAGTGGCAGTCGGTGGCAGTGGAGCCCCGACGGAGCGCAGGTGGTGGGATCCCAAATGCATTGGCCGTGATGTTAAAACACTAAAAAAATCTTTAAAAAAAGATTTTTTTATTATTATTTTTTTTTAAATTGTGTCCGTACGGCCTTAAGAGGCCAAAAAAATTCTCCCAGACGCTCCGATGTCCAAATCGAACGTATTTTATATGTATCTTAGGGTTTTGGGGCCTTTCAGACGCAACCGTGAGGTTGGTTTTAGTCCAAAGTGCACCAAAAAATAGAGACCCCCCCGGATCCAATAAAAAATACCAAAAAAAATTGAAAGCTTCAAACCCTCATACCACGAAGAGCTTGCTTCAATAGAATACGAATAGCAAGCAGCAAGCGAGCTCTGATACCATGTTAAATTAGGCTAAAATCTAATCTCCCAAGAACACCTGCATGCAAACCTGTCACATAGAAGAAGCAAAGACAGAAGACAGAAGAAGCTATGGCGGCCAAAAGGCCAGAGACATCATATCCATGTTCAAAGAATGAAAATCTATTATGAACAAAAATGATTACAATACAATCTCTTTAATGAAACGCAAAGCGGTGAATCCTTATTAAAGGGTATCGAAACCCTAAAGGGGAAAACCCTAAAGAATAATAAGCTGCCTAAGTTTAACTTAAGCATAGAGTATAATAGACTAATAATTAAATAAATTAATTATTAGCTATAATATGACTACTCTAACAAAAATTTGGCTTTTTTGTGTTGTTAATAGTCTTTGATATGCATTAAAGTGCTTTGTGCCCATACTTATTGTAGTTATCGAAATATCCATCAAACTTAAGTGCTTGATTCTCAAATTCTTTCCTGGTCAACTCTATATTAGCTCTTGATGACATATAACTGATTGAATGTTTGATAATATTAAGTTGAAGATAATGCAAGGCATTAAATCAGTTAATGGTTTGTATTGTCATTGATGTCAACTTGATATAATATGTACGGTCATGTACATAATGCCAAAGACTTCAGAGAATCAATGGAACAAAGGTTATGCTTTCAGTAATGCATAAAAGTCAAGTATTCACTAAGTGATAGACAACACCGACAGAGTGCACACCATCGGTAAAGCCAAAGAAGAAAAGTCATAGTGATACTCGACGAGCTGAAGACAGTGTTGCCCGATGAAGCAAACCACAGGTTGTTCGACGAGCTGAAAATAAAGTTACTCGACAAGTAAAAATCCAATGATGCCCGACGGATGGAGATCCCAAAGCTAACTAGAGTCACACCGACAGAACTGACAGTTGTAACCAATGACTACCTAAAGAGTTAACCGACGGAATAAAGAGTTCAGAAAATGACAAAATATCTAGCTGGCAAGAGCGAAAGATAGACTTAACTGGTTGTTTTCATTGTTTTATTCGACCAGAGTTAAGTGATTGATTTAAAGAAGATTTGTACAGTTGGCAAGAAGATAACTACGAGATAAATCAAGAGTTATGCTTTAAATCAGATTGGCTGAATTGTTTTTCATGCCAAGAATCAAGAATCAAGAATTAAAGAATATCATGTCTATATAAGAGACAAGCATTATTCATTTCCAAATGACATTCACGAAAAATGGATTAAGGGGAGTGAATGAAAAGAAGATGCTAAAGAGAAACTGATGAAGGATAACTTCATGCAGTACTGATCAATCAAGTTGAAGGAAGAGCTAAGGAATTTTGCAGACACCGACAAACAGTGAGCACAGCATCATAGAGCAGAAAGTGTGGAGCACAAAGAATTGAATTGATATATTGATCAAAGAGGTAAAGTATTTAAATAGATCTGAAAATCTGCAATTCAAGTTGTATTAGAAACAGGTCATTTTGTTTCAGTTTAACTATTGAAGAATCAAGTCTCTTCATAGAGCAGGACTTAACAGTCTTCTATATATTGAGGTACATCCCAAGGAGTGCCAAAAAGGTTGATTCGTGAAAGTAGCACTAGATTTGTCTAAAGCCTATTGACAGTCTAAGAAAGAGGTTGATTCAAGGATGGTAGCAAACTGAGTTGCCCGATACTAAGTGACAACCTATATGTATAAAATTCTCTAATAAGGTCACACCTAACAGTGTGTTTGTAACCTTTAACAAGGTTGGCTCTTAACAGGTCTCACTTCAGAAGAGTGAAAATTTGGGGTACCGGTCCCAGTGGTTTTTTTTCTCAACAGGGTTTCCACGTTAAAATCCAAGTGTTATGTGTGTATGGTTTATTACTTTACCATTTTACATTTCACATATGCATTTCTAGATATATTGGTATACTCTGCTTATTTATTGTATTTCGGTAAATAGTTATACTGCATATCGGTAATCAAAGAGAATAAGAACAGACAAGAAAAATTGATAGACAGTTAATTATTATAAGTATTTCATGGCATGCATCTTGTAGGGACTTACTAATCTGAGGTTTATTTGATTGGTGGTTATTAATTAAAGGATAAATTTTTGAGGCCATTGATTCACCCACCCCCCCCTCTCAGTTATTACTAACAACTCTCACTAGTTGATCGGTCATATTATAGTGTAGTTGTGTTATCCTCATGATCTCATTGTCTTTCTCAGCTATTATTGTCTCAAAATATCTTTTATCTTCTTCAACTAATCTCAGTGCATCTTCAATTGCGCCCTTAGAGTCAAGTATCTCACTTACTCTTATTCCTTGTACTTCTTGATCTATCTTTGCTAAGTTTAGTTGCTCGGTGAGTGTCTTGTTATTTTACACGAGTTCTGCAATGGCTGAATCAGATTCACCACTCATACTACTTTTAGATACTGTCTCCAGAGTATCAACATGCTCTTGTGTGGATTTCAGTCCACTACACAAGTGATTTCTCATTTTAAAAGAATTTTATAACTTGCTTTTCAGATCTTCAATCACCTCTTGTGCATTCTCCAACTCAAACTCAAGACTATTAATCTTCTTAGATTGCTTGTAACTTTTCATATTCGTAATCTTTACTCTTAGGCAGTTAAACCATTATCTCAAAAGTCCATGATCTGATACCAATTGTTGGAATAACTTAGGAAAGTTAATAACTAAGAGGGGAGGGGTGAATCAGTTGTTAGTAATAACTGAGGGGGGGGGGGGTGAATCAGTGGCCTCAAAAATTTATCCTTCAAACTTAACCACCAATCAATAAACCTCATATTATTAAGTCCCTACAAGATGCATGCCATGAAATACTATTACTGATTAACTATCTGTCGGTGTTCTCTTTCTTTCCTTATTCTTTCTTGATTACCGATAAGCAGTATAACTATTTACCGAAACTCAGTAAATAAGCAGAGTATACCGATCAATTCAGTGTTAACTATGTCAAATACAAAACAATAAAGAAATGAATCATACACATATAACACATGAATTTTTTAACGTGGAAACCCTGTTAGGGGAAAAACCACTGGGACCGGTACCCCAAATTTTTACTCTTCTGAAGTGAGCCTTGTTAGGAGCCAACCCTGTTAAAGGTTACAAACACACTGTTAAGTGCGACCTTGTTAGAGGATTATATACATGAAGGTTGTCACTTAGTATCGGGCATCTATTGCTACCATCCTTCAATTAGCCTCCTTCTTAGACTGTCAATAGGTATCAGGAAAATCTAATGCTACTTTCATGAATCAACCTTTTTGGCACTCCTTGGGATGTACCTCAATATATAGAAAACTGTTAAGTCCTGCTCTGTTAAGAGACTTGATGCTTCAATGGTTAAACTGAAACACTATGACCTTTTTCTAATACAACTTTGAATTGCAAATTTTCAGATCTATTTAAGTACATTACCTCTCTGATCAATGTATCAATTCAATTCTTTGTGCTCCACACTTTCTACTCTATGATGTTGTGCTTCACTGTTCGTCGATATCTAAAGAATTCCTTAGCTCTCCTTCATCTTGATTGATCAGGACTGTATGAAGTTATTCTTCATTAGTTTCTCTTCAACATCCTCTTTCTATTCACTCCCCTTAATCCCATTCGTAAATGAATTAAGCTTGTCTCTTATATAGACATGATATTCACCGTTTCTTGATTCTTGATTCTTGGCATGAAAAATAATCCAGCCAATTAGATTTAAAGCATAACTCCTGATTTGTCTCGTAATTATCTTCTTTCCAATTGTACAAATCATCTTTAAATCAATCACTTAACTCTGGTTGAATAAAACAAAGAGAACAACCAATTAAGTCTATCTTTAGCTCTTGCCAGCTAGATATTTTGTCATTTTCTAAACTCTTTGTTTCATCGGTCACCTCTATAGTTAGTTGTCGGTGACAATTGACAGTTCCGTCGGCGAGACTCCAGTTAGCTTTGTGATCTCTGTTCGTCGGGCATCATTGGAATTTTACTCATCGGGAAACCTTCTGACTTTGCTCGTTGGGCATCACTGTGGCTTTGCTTCATCGGGCAACACTCTACTTTAGCTCGTCGGGTATCACTGTGACTTTTCTTCTTTGCTCTGACCGTCGGTGTGCACTCTGTTGGTGTTTTTTTGTCACTTAGTGAATACTTGAATTTTATGTATTGCTGAAAGCATAACCTTTATTCCTTTGGTTCTCTGAAGTCTTTGGCATTATGTACATGACTGTATAGATGATATCAAGTTGACATCAATGACAATACAAACCATTAACTGATTTAATGCCTTGAATTATCCTCAACTTAACATTGTCAAACATTCAATCAGTTATATGTCATCAATCTCTCCCTTTGACATTGATAGCAACATACTATATTATCACACTATACTATTTCTAATACAATAGTTGAGATTCATCAAACTACCAATCATTTTGTTCTAATAACTGATAAATGTCTGATCATCGACAAGCTCTGTTTTAGCTTAGATTTGATTCTTGCAGCTCTCTATCTTTTGATGTGTTGTGTTCCCTCCTTGTGTCAATTTCTCTCTCTTGACTGTTCTTCTATTTTGATGTCTTTTTCTCTTGTCAGCAACTCTCCCTTTGTATAATATTTCCATACAATTTACTCTCCCTAAGGATATAATCTCTCCCTGTTGGAGTAGTATGATAGCGGATAATTTTCCTCCCTTTTCTGAAGAATGTGATAATATGGATAATTTCTCTCCCTTTGACAGCAATGCCAAAACAAATATCTCACAGATATCTAACATTCATGTCAAACAATCTTTTCTCTCCATCCATAATATATTCCTTGAATGTCCCTTATCCATCAGCAATACAACAATATGCTCTGGTGCTCGGTTCTGATATATACCTGTATGTATATAGATGTAACTTTGAAGTTCATCTCTTTGCTTGCATCAATATTTTTGATATTTTGATAATATGTAGGCTGATGCAGCCTTTAGTCATTTTACTGATTGGTAGATAAGGGTTTCACCCCTAGTCTCTTTCTTAAGTACTCAAATGTATCCTTGGGTAGTGGCTTGGTGAAGATATCAGCCAATTGTTCTTTTGATTGCAGATACTCAAGTATCACTTCCTTTTCTTGAACTTGTTCTCTCAAATAATGATACTTGATGGCAATGTGTTTAGTCTTGGAATGCATGACTGGATTCTTGGAAATTTTTATTGCACTGGTGTTATCACAAAAGATAATTACTGCTTCTGAGATCTTCATATGCATACCTTCTAGCAACTGTTTGATCCATGCGATATTTGAGCAATTTGTAGCAGCAACAACATATTCTACTTCTGGAGTAGACTGAGAGATGCATCATTGCTTCTTGCTTATCCATGTGACAAGTTTGTCACCCATAAAGAATTCTCCTCCAGTTGTGCTCTTCGGGTCGTCAAGATTACCAGCCCAATCAGCGTCAGTAAACACCTTAAGTTCAAATTTGCCTTCTCTTCTATACCATAAGCCATATTCCTCATTGTTCTTCAGATATCTTAAAATCCTTTTCACAACAGTCATATGTGATTCCCTAGGATTAGCATAAAATCTAGCAATAATTCCTCCTGCATGTGCAATATCTGGTCTAGTGTGTACAACATACATGAGTTTTCCAATCATTAATCTGTACAAAGTCTGATTTACCTCTGTTGTCTTGTCCTCCTTTGTTAACTTACATCCAGTATCCATCGTTGTTCCAACTGGTTTGGATTCTTCCATCTTGAATATTTTCAGGACCTCTTTAATGTATTTGGACTGTGTAATGAAAATACCTTCACTTTGTTGAATGATCTGTAGACCAAGAAAGAACTTGATATCTCAAAACATAGACATCTCAAACCCTTTGTTCATCTCATTATAAAATTATTTGCATAGCATATTATTGCCTCCAAATATGATGTCATCAACAAATATTTCAGCAATCAAAGTGTTAGCATCAGTATCTTCCTTCAAATAAAGATTATTATTTTCACTAGTCCTTACAAATCCAACACTTATAAGATAGGAATGAAGTCATTCATACCAAGCTCTAGGAGCTTGTTTTAATCCATACAAGGCTTTATGAAGTCTACATACCATGTTTCTCTTGTCTAGATCTACAAACCCTTCTGGTTGTTCAATGTATACCTCTTCTTCAAGTATTCCATTTAGGAATGTTAACTTGACATCCATTTGATATACCTTGAATCATTTATATGCAGCATAAGCAAGTAGAATTCTTACACCTTCTAGCCTAGAAATGGGTGCAAAGTCTCTCCATAGTCTATACCTTCCTCTTGTGCATACCCCTTGCATACTGGTCTTGTTTTGTTTCTTGTGACTTCTCCATTCTCATTCAACTTATTCCTAAATATCCATTTTGTAACGATGACATTCTTGTCATCTAGTCTTGGCACAAGTGACCATGTCTTGTTCTTCTCAATATGCTAAATCTCATCATTCATAGCACTTATCCATTCTTCATTATCAAGTGCAACATTGAGAGATTTTTGCTCAAACTCACAAATTAAACAATTTGAGTTTAAAGACTTACTTCTTGTTCTTGTACCAGCTTTCTTATCTCCTATGATCTAGATCTTTGGATGGTTCCTTCTTACATATCTTGCAAGTATAGGTTCAACTCTTTGTCTATCAGCTTGATCATTATTTTGATCTTCATTCTGTTCTTCATCACCTTGCACATTATTTTGATCATTATCCTGACCGTCGGTAATTTCAGCCTCACTGTCGGTTGCAACATTCTGTTGTTCTGGAATTAAGCATTGTTGCTCGGGAAGAGTGCTGAGTTCTTCATAGTATACAAATTTGTTGTAGTCCTCTGGTTCTTTTGTGCTTTCCATCTCATTATTTTCTGCAAATTCCTCTATCTTTACATTTGACTTTCAACAATTTTATTAGAAGCCTTGATAAGACATTTATAAGCTTTGCTCTTGGTAGAATACCCTAGAAAAATACCTTCATCACTTTTAGCGTCAAGCTTTCCATTTCTATCATCCTTTAAGATATAACATTGACTACCAAAGATTTTGAAGTAACTTACATTTGGTGTTTTACCATACCATAGCTCATAAGGTGTCTTTTTTGTGTCCTTCAATTGCACTCTGTTCAGTGTGTAGACAACAGTACTAACAACTTCCCTCTAGAAGATTTGGGTGATGCCTTTATCTATCATCAGTGTTCTAGCACAATCAACTATTGATATGTTCCTTCTCTCAACAATCCCATTTTGCTATGGTGTTCTTGGTGCAGAAACCTATCTTTTTATACCATGCTCATTACAGAAATTAGTGAATTCATCTGATATAAATTCTCCTTCTCTATCTGATCTCAAACATTTCAGATCCTTACCACTTTGTTTC
>MU227859.1:576125-605583 GCA_018584345.1 Thuja plicata
AAGGTGTATCATTACCCATTCTTACTGTACCACCATTATAATACTCAAAAGTGTTAAACTTTTCTTTGTCATCGGTCATGTGGTGAGTGCAGCCACTATCTATAATCTAGATGTCATTCTTGCTAACTTTAGATATGAGTGCAGTTTCTACATACCTTTCATCTTCATCTGAATCATCCTTCATAGCCACAAATACCATCTTGGTGTACTCTTCATCAAGTTCGGTGTCAGTATCTTCATCTTTGCAAGCAACTAGGTAGCTGGCTTTCTTGCCTTTGTCCTTGTAGTCTCGGGTATCTCTTTTTTTTTATTGTCAGTAACCTCTGTAATATTTGTTATCACCTTTGTCAGATTTCTTCTCAAAAGATCTGTCATCTTTTCTTTTGTTAGGACATCTTGCAGCAAAGTGTTCAATCTCTTTACAATTAAAGCATACAAGTGGTAACTTGCCTTTGTATTTACCTTTGCCTCTTTGCATTCTTCTAGCCATAAGTGCTTCTATTTCATCTAGATCTTCTTCTTCACTTTCACTTTCACTATCTCTTTTAGATGTGTGTCTATGACTTGATTTGCTTATTCTCGTAGAAGACTTAAATGCAGACTCTAAGTTTGGTAAGACACTATTATCAAAGTTATTCATCTCAAATGAAATTAGTCTACCAATTAAACTATCAAGAGTAACTGTATTGTTTGCTACTGCTCTGATTTCTTGAATGGCAGAAACTCTAATAGCATATATAGGCAGTAAGGTTCATAAGATTTTACTTACCACTGTCTCCTCTTCAAGTGTACCTCCAACTCCTCGTATAGCATTGGCTACTTCTTTTATTCTTATGTTGTACTATGTGATGTTTTCTCCTTATTTCATTATGAGATCATCAAACTTTCCTCTAAAGCTTTCTACCTTGGCTCTCAGAACATTTGTATCACCTCCATGTACAAGCTTCAGTTTGTCCCACATCTTCTTTGCAGTTTTGCAATCTTTGACATCTTCAAATTCAACATCAGAGAGTGAGTAAGAAAGCACTATAACCATGCAGTTGTGCTCATGCTTCTCTCTCAATTGATCTACTGTCAATACTCTTGTAGGCAACATATATTCAGTATCTAAGAATTGAGTAACATCATTACCAATACCTGATAAGTGGACACTTATCCTGCTTTGTCATGAAGCAAAGTTGTCTTTGTTCAACTTGGGCACATCTCGTCTGTTCATCTTGTGATCTTTACTTAGGTCTTGAAACCTTCCTTTCTAAGCACACAAGCTCTGATACCATTTGTTAGTAATAACTAAGGGGCAGGGGGGGTGAATCAGTGGCCTCAAAAATTTATCCTTCAAACTTAACCACCAATCAATAAACCTAAGATTATTAAGTCCCTACAAGATGCATCTCATGAAATACTATTATTGATTAACTGTCTGTCGGTGTTCTTTTTCTTTCCTTATTCTTTCTTGATTACCGATAAGCAGTATAACTATTTACCGAAACTCAGTAAATAAGCAGAGTATACCGATCAATCCAGTGTTAACTATGTCAGATACAAAACAATAAAGAAATGAATCATACACACATAACACCTGAATTTTTTAACGTGAAAACCTTGTTAGGGGAAAAACCACTGTGACCGATACCCTAAATTTTCACTCTTCTGAAGTGAGCCTTGTTAGGAGCCAACCCTGTTAAAGGTTACAAACACACTGTTAAATGCGACCTTGTTAGAGGATTTTATATATAGAGGTTGTCACTTAGTATCGGGCATCTACTGCTACCATCCTTCAATCAGCCTCCTTCTTAGACTGTCAATAGGTATTGGGAAAATCCAATGCTACTTTCATGAATCAATCTTTTTGGCACTCCTTGGGATGTACCTCAATATATAGAAGACTGTTAAGTTCTGCTCTGTTAAGAGACTTGATGCTTCAATGGTTAAACTGAAACACTATGACTATTTCTAATGCAACTTTGAATTGCAAATTTTCAGATCTATTTAAGTACATTACCTCTCTAATCAATGTATCAATTCAATTCTTTGTGCTCCACATTTTTTTCTCTTTGATGTTGTGCTTCACTGTTCGTCGGTGTCTGCAGAATTCCTTAGCTCTCCTTCAGCTTGATTGATCAAGACTATATGGAGTTATTCTTCATCAGTTTCTCTTCAGCATCCTCTTTTTATTCACTACCCTCAATCGCATTCGTAAATGAATTAAGCGTGTCTCTTATATAGACATCATATTCACTGTTTCTTGATTCTTGATTCTTGGTGTGAAAAACAATCCAGGCAATTAGATTTAAAGCATAACTCTTGATTTGTCTCGTAATTATCTTCTTGCCAACTGTACAAATCATCTTTAAATCAATCACTTAACTCTGATCGAATAAAACAAAGAAAACAACCATTTAAGTCTATCTTTAGCTCTTGCCAGCTAGATATTTTGTCATTTTTTGAACTCTATGTTTCATCAGTCACCTCTGTAGTTAGTTGTTGGTGACAACTGACAGTTCTGTCGGTGAGACTCTAGTTAGCTTCGTGATCTCCGTCCGTCAGGCATCATTGGAATTTTACTCGTCGGGCAACCTTCTGACTTTCTTGTCGGGCATCACTATGGCTTTGCTTCGTCGGGCAACACTATACTTTAGCTCGTCGAGTATCACTGTGACCTTTCTTCTTTGCTCTAACTGTCGGTGTGCACTCCGTCAGTGTTTGTTTGTCACTCAGTGAATACTTGACTTTTATGTATTGTTGAAAACATAACCTTTATTCCTTTGGTTCTCTAAAGTCTTTGGCATTATGTACATGACCGTACAGATGATATCAAGTTGACATCAATGACAATAAAAACCATTAACTGATTTAATGCCTTGCATTATCTTCAACTTAATATTGTCAAACATTCAATCAATTATATGTCATCATCAGTACCCTTAAAACTTTTTAAGCACACAAGTTGATCAATTACTACGTTGAATACATTGCATAATATGAACATAAAGTAAATGACTCAAATCATAAAATTTGCAACACATAACATAATGGTTTTGGTCACGCATAAATCCTTTTTTAGAGAAAAAACTGCAGTGGGGATGACACCCACAATACTTCACTATTGCAGTATCAAGGTTGCTCGGTTAGAGCTACAATATTAGCTATTTCTGATAGATTATCTTGTTAGGAGTATGATACTTGGTTAAGAGTACAAAAGACTTATTCAGTCTACCTTGTTAAAGGATTTTACAATCTCTAATCTAAGAGATGTACACTGTTAAAGGATTTATAAAATATAAAGACATGTTAGGGCCTACCCACAAATGACATTTGTACTTTTCTGATTACAAAAAAATTAAGTACAATTTTTTTTATAAGAATGCATCAATCAAATGTTGTCTAGACTCATTATGCTCACTAACTTTGTTATCTTATTCTGCACTCGGTAGCTTAGTATTATAAGCTCTACTTCCTTCTGCATATGTCTCCTTTTCTTCTCTTTGCAATACCTTCATCAACATCAACTGTTCAACTTCAGTAACAACAACAACAACTTGCTCATTCTTTTAATCTGATCTCTTATACAATTTCCAGATGGTAAACTGAGATTTAGGCAGTTAACCAGATCTAGGGCATCATCATTCAATGGTAGAGATTAAGCGATTAATTTTTTTTTTACATCTACAATGTCTTGTGCCTTCTAAAACTTCATTGGTGGATCTGTCTCGTGATCATGTTCAATCATGTGTTTGGAATCCCACTGATTCAACTAATGCTTACTTTGAATTTTGTGCGATGCTTCTTGCTCGGTGTCCAAATTCATTGTATCCAATTTCAATTAAAATGTCGGCTCTAGAATACTCGTTAACATACTTGTGCATACTCGATAACTCTGAACTCTCTTGTCGGTAAGTATGAGTGCTCGATAACTGTCTTTGCAAGACTCGGTATGTGTAGCTCGCTCGGTGCTCGGTGGTTATCTTGGTTGCCTTTACCGACCATTTCTCTTGCATTATACTTACATACTTTGGTTATATTCACTGATATATGACTTTGCATAAAACTAATGATAATAAAAATCACTTTAGGAGTAATAGTTTTCCTTTAGTTCTCATTTTTGTTCTCTACCTCCTCAAGCTCCGACGATCCCGTCTTCAGTGCATGCTTGTTGATCGTTGTGCTCCTCACCCTAGACTGTGTTGCTCCTTCTCATGTTGCACCTTGTTTTCCTCCTTCTCTCCCTCCTAGCAGGTTGGTCTCTTGGACCCGGTGTTAGGTTTAGGGTTTTTGTCCTTCATTTGTTTCATTTTGTTGTTCTTTGTCTTTCTTTGCCTCCCTAGATTGTTTTTGAGCTTCCTTTCGTAGAGGTCACTTAGGCTTTTTAACCCTAGGTTTTTGGGTCTTTCCTTGTCACATTATTTTTTTGTTTTTTTGTTTTCGGTTTTTTCTTGTCATGTCTTCGGGGGAATTTAGGTCGAAAGTCATCTCACCAGAGTCAGATCGACCAGAATACTAAATTCAACTAAGTCCAGAATGACCCTCGACATTTCAAAATTTCAGTGTTTCACAGCCTAGCCCATCACAGAAGGCCTAAACACTGAAGGCAGGATCAACCTTCACACTTTCAGAGTTTCACATCTTCGCCCTCTGAAACATCCTGCACCTCCGCAAGTCCAAATGTCCACTCTTTTCACCTCATCCATTTTCCATCATTTCACCCATTCACACTTTCACACTCCTAAAGCCTTTTTCACCTTTGCAATCCGAGTCGCCGAAAAACATCACCCAACCCTCATTCAAACCTCCTCTTTGCAGTTTTGGCCTTTTCTAGTCTGGTCCTATCTTTGGTGTCCACAAGTCTGAGTGGCCACAAATTCCATAGAATGATTTTGGATGATTCTTAGCAGGTTCTACTGACCCTTAGAGTTTTTGTTTTTGTTTCATGCTTTCCTTTAAACAGTTGTTTTCAATAAAGTATTGATGTTTGCATGTTTTCTTGCAGGAATGTTAGAAAGGATCATTAGATTGCCCGTGAAGTACCTATTCAAATGGTACCACGTGCCTTCAAAGTTCAAAAATCACCACAGTGAGGTTACTGACAACGACATCAAAAATGTTGATTGGAATGAGTTCCTAATAAAATATGCCAAACCTAGTGGGAGGTCATATGACTGCATTGCCCTACTACTATCAAGTCTAGAGAATATGGCTGTACACCCAGTCTTAGTTTTATCCTCAGACTTGATTATAACCTTGACACACCACTATGTACCAGACGAGAGGGTAGTGAAAAATAGAGCCGAAGAAATTATCTTGGACCTCCAACCAGATAACATCGAGGATGTCTTCCACCTTCTGAAGGGCATCGAAAGATATTATGATTTCTCAATCAACAAAGGCTTAGATTGGTTCAAGAATAACACCTTGGAGGCATATGACATAGTGAACCAAGAATACCTGATCCAATCCCTCCAAAATAAAAAGCTTGAAAATATAGATATGAGAAGAGGATACCTAAAGGATGATATTCAGGCAGTCGTCACAATGTTTAGCAAATTATATAGATTTCCCCAGTCCATCCAACTTGAACATTGGATGATCATACTAATTGAGAAGATCAAGGGGCGAAGGGCCAGGTTTGATTGGGCCACCATCCTGAGTGATAACCAGGATGGACAATTAATTTTAGTAAAGCACAACCCCAAGTTCTACATGAAATCATACATGGTGTATTTATTAGCAGCAAGGGCAGAGTACCCGGGATTGGTAAAATAGGGAGCCTTTGGGCAGCCAAATGCATGACCCTTCATAGTATATCCCCAACTGATAAGGAAAGTAAAGATGGATGAAGATAACCCATATTACAGGATCGTTAACCATGCATTCATCTTTGCAATCATCCACTCGGTTGAGGGTTATTATGCAAAGAGACTATCATAAGAGGCAACCACTAAGGTAAGGGCAATAGGGGCCTTCTACATTCAATTTAGAACCTTCACTTATATCAGAGTGGCTGGGTGCACCCTTTCCCCCAAGAAACTTCCCAAATACCCTTCTAACTGAGTAATTATCATATAGATGGCCCGAAAACTCGTTGATGCTTATGATCATATTAAACATAAGAAGAAGCATTGGTGAGACTTTCCTATTTTAATTGGCCCATACACCCTACAAGATATGAAGGTGTGCAAGTCCCTTGCATTTGAATGGGATAAATTCCCATTACAGTCCCTAAAAGACAAGGTCAGGCCAAGGTTTGATGTCGTTGGTACCTATAGCCATATCATGGGAGGACACTATGTTCATGAGCCTCACCTGGAGGACAACTAGATGAATTGTGTGGACAATTATGAAGTCAGGGTTCAAAATTATTGCAAAATGTCCCTAGTTTTAGCACAAGCTGCCCTAGAGATCAACACTCCGCCCAAGGCATGGGAAAAGGAGACGAATGACGTACTTGACCCCCTGTATAATAAAGATAAGGTATACACAAGACCTATCTTGAATGTTGAGATTGATAAAGATCATAATGCTAACATTGAATTCAAGGTCAGGCACGTGGTTAACGCCATTAAAAGTTGGATCAAAAGGCCCTTCCAAATGAACCCAATGCCAATGAAACCATAGTTAAACCCACCACTCAAAGTGGATAAGGTACGAGGAGAAAGGGTAGTAGTACCTCAGTTCAAGAAGGCAGCCCCACAGAAATCAGGAACAGTGTATGGGCATGAACGCCTAGTGGTGTACGACCTCAATCCTAAGCATAAACCACAGAAGACAAGAATGAATGGAAGCATATCCCCACCTTTGGATAAAGCACAAGAAACTCAAGAAGATCTCCCCACCACCAGTCAATATCGTGATGTAGAGACTACATAACCTCTGGGCACCTCAGGAGAGAGAAAGAAAGTGTATAAGAGGAAGAGAGCCTCTGCATCCCCGCAGTTCGAAACTCTTCTAGAGGAACCAAAAGAGGAAGGAGGAGAAGAGGAGGATGTACCCTTAGTGAAAAGAACAAGGTCAAGGACTGTTATCTCAAATAAGAAAGGCATGGAAAAGGATGTCCCCATTTATGCAGAAGAAAAGGTACGGGAAGAACAAGGAAACCCCCAAGATTCCCCTGGTCCCGATGAATTCCTTCTGTCTTACTTAAAGAATCTCACAAGGTTTGAGGATCAAGGGATGTATGCATTGGGTCCTTAGACAGATATTCCTTTTCTAGATCCCTTTGGAGACAATGCTTTCCTTAGGATTGATCTTCCTTTTCAGGATCCCTTAATGGAGAGAATGCTTTTCTTAAGGACTAATCCATGTTCTTTTGATGGGTTGACTAGCATAACACAACTTTCTAGACTATCAATGCCATCTTTTTCAACAACGCTTTTTCTTTGCATGATCCATAGTAAGGCTCTCTCTCTCTCTCTCTCTCTCTCTCTCTCTCTCTCTCTCTCTCCATAGTTTTGGATTTGATCAAGACTGAAGTCACTTGGGGGCTTGATGTTTCTTTGTCCACTTGACTTTGATAATATTGTTCTTATGCATTGATTTACTTTATCATGAGAATAAGTTTGTCTCATACTCCTACTCAAGTGGGGGATAAATGTACCATCCTAAAAAGTTATCACCCATAATTGGATGCTCTATTAGGCCCCATTTTGGTTATTTCAAGATCTAATGACTGTCATGCTTGATCTTGGAAACATAATTTCTCTTTTCCCACATCTTTTACACCATCTTGACACCCATTCCAATTTCAGTTAATTTTCCTAGGTACAGATTGTTTGAAATGTTCTATTCCCGCACTTTCTAGCCCAAATTTTTCCCAAAGCCCTATGTCAAGGTGTTAGTGGGAAATTAGATCCCATGGTCAACCTAGATTATTTTTTAATCTAAAAATGATGCATGAATTATATAAACACCTTATCTCTCCTCATTTTGACAAGAATTCATATACATTCATGATCCACAATTTTGCAATCAAGTTTTCATAAGGCATTTAAGAGATCAAGGATTCAACCAATTGGATTAAAGATTTGAAGGCAAACACCTAAGATATATTTTTTCTTATCCATTCAAATCAATTCTAAGGAAATATTCTCCATTGAAGAAAACTTATCTCCCACAAAGTAAAAATAAAGGATTTCTCAATCAAGAAAGAATATCCTTCCTTCCATCTGCATTCATCTCTCCTTCATTGCAAGTGATTATCAAACACATCTACATTGAAGATCTAGGAGTGGCATTCATGGATCCATGCATTTGTGAGGGAATCCTTGATTTCTATTGTATATTACAAAGTCAACTCCTTTACTTTGAGAACATTCAGACATCTTCACTGGTTTGAGCGATTTCTACATCCGTCCATGAGGGTTTATGCAAGGTGAATAAAACATTTACCTTTTTACATAATTTCCTTTATGAAAGTTCATTACATTTTCAATGTTGATTCATAAACGGGGGTTTGAATAAGGAAAAACCCTTTTACCCAAACCTTTACTTATTTTTATATGCACTAGAATAGGTTATAGAGCCCTCATTACTTTTTAAGGTAGATCACAAATAGTTGGAGGACCCCTAAAATTCCAGGCAAAAGTACTTGGAACAGAACATTTGAAACATTTTGTTCCTAGGTACAAAATGTTTAAAACATTTTATACCCTATAACTTCAACTCAAATTGAAATCATAGGTTAGTGTAGTAGTCTCAACTCTTATTCAACTCATTTATGGTTTCTATTAGTTAGGTATCAATTGTTCCAATTTTGTCTTTATTCGTCTATTTTGTCATCTACATTGCATATTTCTTCTTTTCCATTCTCAAATTACATATTCAGTGAAGGATCACTGCATCCTTCAATGCTTAGGTCCTTACTTGAGCCTATTGGGGCATCTTCCTTCCAATTTGAAATTTTGAAAAGGAGGAGTATTCATCCCCTTTTCATTGCTTCCCTTTCCTTTTGTACACTTTGTTACTACAAAAAGCTGGAAATCTACCACTCTATAATTCTTTCTCCATTTTTTCAAGTTTTATGTTAGCAAAAATTTGGAGCAAAAATATTATATATGGTTTTTGTAATAGAAATATACAATTTCCAATCAACCCGTTTTGTGTTCATTCTTGTTAATATTTATCTATTTTTGTCACTCTAATTATTTTCAATTTGGTTGATCATATTACATGAAACACAAATTGGTTTATTACACCACAACCCCTTCAACCTTTGAAATTGAATTTTGACTATAACCATTAATTTCATTTGGTTCTCTAAATTTGAGCATATTTAATAAAACTACTATTAAGGCCCTTAAGTATTTTTGGGAAGCCAAACCCTGTGATGGTTATGTCAAATCCCCATTTGGTTACCTGGAATTCAAATAGAAAAATATAGTTAGTTTCAAGAATACAAAAATACTTGGAAGTCAATAATGTCAAGATAAGTAGTGAAGTCATTGTGTTGGAGGACATAGCCTGCTCAATGTACTTCCATAAAATGGGTCCATTGTTGCTCTAAAAGAGATGTGATATGAGCACATGTCTCAACTACATAGAGGGCATGTTGATAATTGCTCCCTTAGGGCACTTGTTCACTTTAATTTCCCACAATACAGGTGTGTCCCTCTGTTCCTGTCACACCCTTGTCACCTCCACCACTTGTTTCTACCACACCCATCCTTCCTCCTCACTAACCATCTCAAATTAATAAATCAATCTATCAGAATGACCATCACACACATGGACCTTTAAATCAATAAATCACTCTATAAGAATGACCATCACACATAGGGACCTTCAAATTAATATAGGATAACTCACATCAAACATAACCTCCTTGAAATCAATCATAACAATACCATCACATACATGCCCCTTAAAATCAATCTACTACATCAAATAGACCTTATTGGTGCGTCCTCAACACCCATCTCAGCTAAACTAATTCAAACCAATTTACAATTTATACGCACATTTTCAAGATCTGCGATACACCCAAAAATACTATTGAATGACTCAGAACATTAATAAAATCCCATTATAGTTGTAGTTGTAATCATCATTGTGGCTCCTCTCTCTATTAAGATGACAATATATTGATATCGACTAAAATAATTTTAGTTTTATTAAATTTCCTTCAAGAACATGAATCCATATAATTTTTTTGAACAACCCGACAATTCTAATATGAATTTAAGAAGAAATTAATGAATTCCAATGGAAATAAATATGGGCTTTAGCTACAAGTGCTCATTCCTGTGAAGAATTCATAAAAATATATGCATCCTCCATTAGGTTTCCTAAATGCCAACGACAACGATAATGACAACAACATGGAGAGAAAAATTGCTCAGTAGTCCTCTAAAAAGAAATCCCACAAAGATGCAAGTATTTTATTTCCATCTTCACATTTGCTTAATTCAAAATTCAATTCTCTTGGATTTATGAAAAAAATCCTTAATTCAATTCAGTAATTTATCCTTATGGGGTGACCTTACATTTGGATTCCATGTTAGAGGGGCATATCAACTTTTAAATTGACCCAAGTCTTGCAACCAATATTTTTCATTGTTGGACATCACAACCTTCAAGTTCAATGTATATTTTACTTAATTTCAATACTTGTATCATATGAACTAGGTTTTTGAGCTTGGGCCTCTAGTTTGGAAGTGTCACTACTTTAACCTCTTCAACTTGTACCCTTTGGCCTGATAAACATTTACAATTACTTTCAAACAAAAACATTTTTCAAAAGAAAATTACTAGAAAGTTATTTTTATTTTCCATGTGACTTGACAACCATCTATCACAACAATCATCCTTTGCTTGTGTTCCCTAACCACAGACCCTGGGTGTAGAAACTAACAAAATACCTCCACCTATATTATAATTGATGCTTTGGCTTTCCTTATTGTCAATCTTTTACTTTGCTTCTATGGCATTTAGTGTTTACATGGGAGACAAACATGGAATTATTTTTTGGGTACTTTTATTTAATTATAATTCTGGGAAAATTGGCATGATAAAGAATCCAATGGTAATCATAACATAGAACAATACAAAACTAAAATCTACCTAGTAGGCTACGAGATTATGAATATTACATCCATATTAACTAGTGATGTCAAATAGAATTTTAATACGACTCGTTGAAAAATCCTATTATTTGTATACGCAACATCAATTGCAACGCATGTGACCATAATTTATAGTCATTTGGTTTTGCAATACATTGATATTTTTCTTACTTGTCCATTCATAATTTCAAAACTTCATAACTAACAAACATTTATTTTCAATTAATTTAGGAGGATAATGGGACACGTTCTTGAGTTATGCAATGCATTTTCTAATCATGATTGCATACCAAACTCTGAGGTGTTAGCAATAATCACATTTTGTGCAAATACAACAGTGATTGCAGCTCATAAAATTATAGAGGTGTATCTTTGAAAATCACCCCAACATATCATCCAAAATATGCCCTATTGGAGTTTTTTAGCTTCAATGTGTAATGTCCCTTTCTTGGAAAACCTTGAATTTTGCCCTAAATTCACAAATCCAAACAAAATAAGTAACATAATATAGTTAGAGATATAATCCTCACTTAAGAAGAGGATGAGATAAGATTGTTAGGAACTCTACAACCAACTTAGATAATAATGTAGATATAATTCATGAGATACATCCATTTCTAGGGTTAAGAACTATATACATTTACATAATAAATATAAATATACACAAAAAGAAAACATTTTCTATTAGGCATAACAAGGGCTTACAATTCTATTATATACGTCACCCCATTCAAATATTCTAGAACAAGGTAAATCTTATTTTTTCTAGATACAACGTACAATTCACCAACATTTGAAGCTCAATTAGCATATGCTTATTTACCATTGAACGTCTCAACCCCTAATTCAACAAACATTAATAATTGACCTCATAAAGGTGGGTAATATTGGGATGTTTCAGTAGTTTCTTTGGACTAATTACTCATTTGACCTACATTGATCAGATAATACACATCATATGATTAACTCTTCTATTTTTTAAGCCTATAAGAAGGTAAACTCAAACTATCAAATACCCAACACGTCTGTTGAACAGTGAAATTGAAAACAAAGATCCTCCATACGTTAAGACCTTAAGATAAGTAACAAAAGAGTGTACTACTTCTCTCTTAGTTAAAAGTATTGAATATAAATGTATACATAACTTGAGACTGGAAATAAATATCCTCCATTTTATGAGACCTCAAAATGAGTAACAAAAGGGTGTGACCATCTGCAATCTAATTTTTTTTTTTATTCTTTGATTTGTAGGATACAAGAAAATATGGATGACAATACAATCACATATCACTTCTATATCTTGTAACAATTATTAACGACTTTCTAAAACTTTTACTAGGCATTTTTCAAAGTTATTAATAGTTACCAAAGGTCGTTGAAGTAGTCTTTAAACCAACTGATTGCATTTCCTTAAAATGCTCCAAAGCCTTATTGAAAAACCCATTATGTACATATCTGAAAATGATTGCAGTCCATGAGATCACATTTCATGAGGCAATTCTTCAAACATTTGTTTTCCCTTTTGTACGCTTCCACATTTTATAATAGAGAGAAGTAAACATATAATTTGCACATAATTTTCAACCACATCAATCTTTGAGATCTCATACTATTACTTAACATGGGAGTTATTACTTGTTGGTTATATATTTATTGACGACTGGATTTCATTCAAATATGGAAAAAAAAATTGAATCCCATTTTTAAATAAATACCCTTAAAAATAAACAATTTGCACACCATTATTGATTGTCGATGGGAACAAGGTATTGTACTTTTGTATGTTACACTCAAAGAAAATCTAAGTTGCCTTAAAAAGTATTACAACAAAGAGTTAAAATTGCAAAGATTTTATAAATATAGCCATCAAATATAGGATATCTACCACATTTAAAAACATGAATATACATGTATAGATGTGTTTATGAGTGAAGGAATAAATTTAGAATTGTTACCAATTTTTCACCCACAACTCAAATTGTTAGAATTGATTAAGCTTATATTCATTTAAGGTGAAACAACATTATTTCATTTCTACTTTCCTTTGCTTAAGCCATTGTATTTATCATAGTTAACTGCATCAAGGATGGTGAATTGAGATTCGGTGCTTATGCCATTGGGTATAAGATATTTCAATCTAGCAAGCCTAACAACGTACCATGTGGAGTTGTGGATATAGCTTACGAGATAGTGAAGAAGGGTCTACAATTTGATCTTTCTGAGCTATTGAAGAAGCAATTTGAGGAGAATATGAGAACCATTAGGTCAACAAAGACAAACACATGTTAGTTTGGTTCCTAACTACTATGCATATTCTTCTACATGCAAAACTTCTTCCCATCAATCAGTAAATTTAAATGGAAGACAGATAGACCGGTAACTGTACAAATAGATGAAATGATCACTAGTCTAGGTCGGAATTTTGAACCAGTAATGAATGAGTATTTTGCCAATTTTAAAACCAGAATGAAAAAGAGATCCCGAATTCCACAACAACTTGTAGATAAATACCAAGACAATATCTGTTTTGTAGTAGATACAAATACAACATTGATAAAAGTAGCAGATCTGAGGACTGCATGGCTACCTCTAATGGAGTATGAGTTAGATATTGATGTTGCCTCCGATGCAATTGAGAAATTACTGAATGAACCTGTTGACAAATCTGCCATGAGATTTGGCACTTATGATGAGGCAAAGACCCGGATAAAAATTCAATTACAGGTACAACAATTGGGTCAGAAAAAGACCAAAATAGTTAAAACATTGAAATAGAAACTTGCTATCACAAATGAGGACTTCGATAAATCTGAAGAGGAAACCGAGCAGCAGACCTCAATTGGTCAAGCAGATGAACTAGATCATGACACATATGCCACCAAGTCAGATGACATATGAGTTGAGGCATCTAAGGCCACAAAGAGCACAAGTACAAAGAGTGTATCTCCACCTCATACAAGATCACAATCGGTGACCAGTGATTCACCATCTTTGAAGAAATGTGTAGCTAAAATTACAAGGCCCTCACCGAAATTTACCTCTCAGACAAGGAAACAAAAGGGCACAACGAAGAATCTTGTACCGAGACAACGAAAGAGGAGATATCTTCAAAAAAAACATGACAAGGATGATTCTGATGACAATCCAGAACAATTCAAGGTTGTACAGAATAAGCCACCTCAATCTATTGATGAGATTGCAGAGATAATAAAGACAACCGGACAATTAGAACATCCGAAGATACAAGCATATGAAGATCTATCTACCGAGAACAAGGAGAAACTTGAAGAAGCAATAATAGGTATGATGATCAACTTGAAACAAGTTCCAGTTGAGTTTTCTACTTCTATTCCATCAGAATTGTATGATAAAATATCATCAAGATGGTCATATGCACTACAAACTGAGAAACAAATGAGAGAGGTCGCTCTTAGTCTTATTAAAGTAGATTATACAGTTGAGCAGACAGGCAGTCTAATGAAGCAGTATGCCAAAGAATTTCCTAAGAAGGAAAGGACATTGAATATCTTGCAAGGAAACTTCAAGGAAGTGGATATTGAGAGCACTCAAATATGGAACAAATTGCTAAATCCATCTGACACCCAGGACAATGAGGAAATAACTGATGTTGCATCTACTAAACCAAGTACAGACCCTACGACAGTTGATAATGTGTCAGATGATATTCCTACACTCCTGACCAATTTAGGTCACCCGAATATCACAATAATTGATGTAACAGAAGAAGATACAGATGAGAAGGCCAAAGAAGATGAATCCATCGAAGCAACCGAGGCTATTGATGAACAAGATACATCACAGGTCGTCTGACCTACTACACTAGGCCAGTTACCTATTTTGGTTAAGGCAATTGAGATTGAGACTAAAGCACAAGAAAAGTCACCCGAGAAAGTCACAGATACAAATGAAGACAAGGGTGAAGATCACAATAAAGAGAATGCGCATAGTGGTGAAACCAAACAAGATGATACTCAAAAAGATACCGCTGATGCTACTACAGAAGAAAAAGGTGAAGGTAACACCGAGACAGCTGATAAAACAGTAGAAACCTCTACTACCAACACAAGGTCAGTTACCGAGGCACCTCACCAAGTACTCACACTGAGTACCGAGCAAGTAAAGTCAAACATAGAGCAAAAGGCTCAGCTCACTCTAGCTCTATCACCGTCTTCAAGCAGTCAAGGCAAGAAGAAGAATAAGAAGAAGAAGAAGAAAGGAAACAAGGATGTAGTTACACTAGATAAAATTATAGAGATACCTGAATGGGATCCTAAGAAACTTGATCCTGAATCACTGAAGAAATATGGTGAAGTTTGCACCAGAAAAGTTGCACAAGATAAGCGTAGATTAGAAGCAAAGCGTGCACAAGTACTAGAGAAGGCAAAGGAGATCTTAATGCAAGTTGTACCAGATATTAACACTGATGAACAAACCCCCATAGTGAACAACTTGAGATGCTCACAGAGGCCATTGATAATCCTGATATAGATGTCAAGCAGAAACTCGAAGAAAGAGCAGAGAAGAAAATCCAATACAAGGTTACAAAGAAAATCAGCTAGGCAGTTGCAGTACATAAGGTAACTCTGTCAAAATTAGTAAATGGTATAGAAACTATCATATCCCAAGTGATTACTATTCTACAACAATTATGCACACTAGACCATTTCACTACCGAGATTAGTGAAAAAATAAAGCAAGTAGATCAAGATCTATAGGCTAGTGCACATAGTCTATCAACTGAGCCAACTGCATTACAAATGCATTATATGAAGATACTTCAGAACCAGCGGTTGAGACAGGACTTGAAGAAAGAAGAGGAAGAAATTAGAGAGAAAGTAACCAAGCTTCAGGCGACGTTACTACCGCATTTAGCAATGATGCAGAAACATGTGACAATGGAAAAGAATCTCATTGCCACCCTGGATTTATCAGTAACAGAGATCATGTATGATATGCATGCCCAACTCCAATTAGAGCTACTCACCCTCGAACACTTAAAGGAGTAATGGGAGAAATTATTGGAAACTCTCAAGAGTTCCCATCCCAATATTTTTGACAAATTTTAAGTTATGCACCTTTTGTCATTATTTCAAAAAAGGGGGAAATGTATGTATATATCCATAGTAAATGCAAATACTACAATCAGATTGCTCATTTACATATACCGAGTATATACATAGGGGGATCATGTACAAAGGGGAAGTCATCAGGTATAGTATATTACATATAGTACTAATTTTTTGATACTAATGCCAAAGGGGGAGAATGTTACTCCAATTGAACATTGAAGTTGTCATTAGTTATCAAGCAGACATAATGGATAGTAGGTGACAGAGTCAACACAAGACAGTCGGTTTATATCACCGAAGTGCAGAGTTAATCGAGAGCACTGATCACGTTCACAGTTAACCGAGTACAGTGATACCCAAGTAAATAGACTATACCAAGCATAGACAACACCGAGCTACATAAGCATAACTGAGCACCAGTATAACTGAGATACACAGTATACACCAAGCACCGAGGAACAACATTAACCGAGTGGAACATAGTCCACATAAAAGTTTTTTATGGCACAATAATCTGAGTAACAACTTTTGAGCCGACCTAGATAACGGTTTACATGATCAAGGAGGACATTAATTACAGATTTCCAACATTTATTGTTTATGTCTCCTAGGTTTATTTGATCAATGTAAATTTTGTAACCGTTGATCTTAGGGTAAGGATGTAAATGTTGAACCCTGATTAGGTCATATCATTTTGATATATAATTATATATATGTCAATTTTGATATGTATGTTGATCAAGAAATGATCAATTAGCCACCATACTATAGACATCAGAGGTCAGACAAGGGATTCAAGGACAGAGACCACATTACGGTATTCAGTTTACAGAACTAAGGCAAGGCTACCGAGTAGAACAGAGCAGAAGGTATTATCATTCACATTGACGTGATATGTTTTGTATGAACTTAATGGATTCGTATCAGCAATTTTGAGATTGTATATGTTTCAGATCAACTTTCTATTACTCTCTAACAATTGTAATAGATACTTAAATCTCTTAACAGAGTAGACTTAACAATCTTTTTGTAAATCCCTTAACCGAGTGCACACATAGATTGTGTTGCTAAATCCTACCACGGGGTAGAATTAGTCGATCTTTTTGTTACTCCTAACAGGGTAAGATCATCAGAAGTGATCATTTTGTAAAGCTTTAACATGCTACCTTTATTACTGTAGTAGTGAAGTTTTGTGGGTCTCATCCCCACCACAGTTTTTACCTTATAACATGGGTTTTCTGCGATACCAAAATACTAGTGTCAAGAGTACTTAATTGTTTGTATGTGTTATGTTTATTTTACATGGGTTTACATTTTAGCATTAATACTATATGTTTGGGTTAAGCAATCTACTCAGTCGGTTAATACAGTACAGTGAATGCAAAGATTTGTCTAAAAGTTTTTAAGGGTACTGATTCACCCCTCCCCTCTCAGTACACATCCTTTTATCTTAACATTGGGCCAACAATTTGTATCAGAGCTTATTCTCTTATTTTGAAGGTTTAACAACTGAAGAGAAAAGATCTTACAATGGGAGGTATACACTTGACAAAACTATTGAGAATCATAAGTTACAATTGTAGATCTATGTTGAACAATATAAGGAAGCTAAAGAGAAACTCAGGGAGATGTTGATTAAGAGAAAGGACATGGCACTTCGCTATTGTGAGATTGATTATCATGAAGAAGTGATTCATGACCCATTTGATACATCTGGATCTGAATCTGGTAGCATATCTGATGCATCTGAAGGAATAATATCAAAGCAATTGAGAGCAATCAACAACTTACTGAACAAGTGAAAGCACTACAGATCAAACAAGATACACAAATGGTTAGAATGGTTGAAGTATTGAATGATGCAAAGAAAGTTGAACAAGATAGAAACATGGTTGTTGATGGCAGAAGACAAATGACTGAAAAGTTACAAGAGAAAGAAACTGAGATATCTAGACTTACTGAACACTACTTTGAGATCACCAATCAAGTGGTTGCTATGAATCATGAGGCTAACCGAGGGAATATTGAACTTGCAAAAAGAATAGATGGTATTGGTGTATTGAAAGAAGAAAATGAGAAACTGAGAAATGAAGTGAAGATGTTACAACAACATAATGAAGTGATTAACAGATCTAAAGAAAGCACTAAGAGAATGGATGAATTTCTGAACCATCAAAGGAGACTGAATAACAATACCGGATTAGGGTATACCGAGCAAGGAGAATCTTCAAATTAAGCTGAACAAAGGAATGTCTACTCAAATCCTAAGCCGAAGAAGCCCTCTTGCCATCAATGTGGAAAACCAGGCCACACATCAAATGTTTGCAGGAGCAAAACAAAAGGTATTCTTAGAAACCCTCCTAAATTCAATGGAATTTGCTATAATTGTAATAAGCATGGACATCAGGCACATGAGTGTATATCCAAGTTGAACAAACCACAAAAGAAACCATACATGGATAAATACTGTCAAAATTGCAACATGAATGGTCACACAACTCAAGCATGCAGAAAGAACACAAAGTAGATCTGGAAGCCTAAAGGACAAGAATCGGTAAACCAACCGAGAAGACAAGGCAATGCTTATACATGGGATTACAATACTTGGAGCAGTTGTGAATCATGTGGAAAATATGGACATATAGCAGCAAACTGTATGAGTATGGAAAATCAAATCTAGGAATTGGTCAAACTCTGGCATGGCATGTTCTCACTATCAGAAAGTTGGTCACTTAAGCAGAGATTGTGAAGACCGAATAAACACTTATGGGAATGGAAATATAATTGATGAAATTGTGAGGATCGGGAATCAAATGTGGAGAAGAGCGTCAAATGATAATGCAGGACCAAGCACAACAGTCGGTGACACCTCATCCAATGGGTTAGGTGGCTCCACCGTCTCCAACTAAGCAATACAAGCAGGTATGGAACTATGTTTTGCAATGCTATATCTTACATCAGTTCCTATATTTATTTCACATATGCCAAATCAACATGAATAAAGATGCACTGTGGCATTTCATATTTTATTACTATGATCTAGTCTAGTCGGTTAATATGTACCTAGTTAAAATTGTCAGTCAGTGAAAATGTGATGAGACAACCGAGTTGTTATGACAACTGAGCATTTGTACCATTTACCGAGATGAAGCATTGATAGTGTTAACTGAGCTTATTGTTTTTTCACCGAGTAGTTGGTGAAGCGTATTTAATGCACCACCCTAAGTTATTTTCTATAAATTTGGTCGACACGAGCTCATTTGCTCACAACGCGATCACAGAGTAGAACAGAGGTCAAAGAGAAAAGTTGTAGAAAGGTTTATTTTGAGCATTCAACAGAGATTTCAACGCATTTCAAGCATACAGAGGTAAGTTATTATGTATTCTGAACTCACCGAGTCATTTGATCATCATTTTACAGAAGCCCTAAATATTCAGAATCATGACATCTTCATCTCGCGCAAAGCAAGGTAAGATGGTCAAGGAAAATAAGGTTGTTCTGATCAAGAACTCCACCTACACGGAACCTAACTACAAGATCCATCCACAAGTCGCAGCACAACCAGATAACCAAGGCGCATTTTCGTCTATTCCGCCTAGGGTTTTTCTAGTGCAAGACGTTTGTGCATACATACACTGCAAGATTGGAGAAATCAGAGACTTTGAACTCATGTCTACTTATCAAACAATGTGCACAGACGGGAAGCTGTAAGAAGACCACAAACACTTAGAGGTTAAAGGGTTAACTCGTGCCCTAGATTTTCCAAAGGTCTTTTGGAATGAGTGGATCCACATTGTACTTAGTTGAGTAAATGATAAGAAGATATAGCTGGATGAACCTAAAAAGATAACCAAGGATGTCATTCATGCAGTTACAAGATATCCAATATGTGACAAAGTCAAATCCCTAAGACACCTACCGAAAACTGAGTTGGAGAAGCTTACATTAGCCGAGTGGGACAGTAGAGGCTTGAAGGTCAACTGCATCAAGGATGTTGAATTGAGATTTGGTGCTTATGCCATTGGGTATAAGATATTTCAATCTAGCAGGCCTAACACTGTACCATGTGGAGTTGTGGATATAGCTTACAAGATAGTGAAGAAGGGTCTACAATTTGATCTTTCCGAGCTATTGAAGAAGTATTTGAGGATAATATGGAACCATCATGTCAGCGAAGACAAACACATGTAAGTTTGGTTCCTTACTGCTATGCATATTCTTCTACATGCAAAACTTCTTCCCATCAATTGGTAAAGTTAAATGGAAGACAGATAGACCGGTCACTGTACAAATAGATGAAATGATCACCAGTCTAGGTCAGAATTTTGAACCAGTAATGAATGAGTTTTTTGCCAAGTTTAAAACTAGAATGGAAAAGAGATCCTGGATTCCACAACAACTTGTAGATAAATACCAAGACAATATCTATTTTGTAGTAGATACAGATACAACATTGATAAAAGTAGTAGATCCAAGGACTGCATGGCTACCTCCAATGGAGTATGAGTTAGATATTGATGTTGCCTACGATACAATTGAGAAATTACTGAATGAACCTGTTGACAAATCTGCCATGAGATTTGACACTTATGATGAGGCAAAAACCTGCATACAAATTCAATTACAAGTGCAACAATTGGGTCAGAAAAAGACAAAAATAGTTAAAACATTGAAAAGGAAACTTGCTATCACAGATGAGGACTTCGATAAATCTGAAGAGGAAATCGAGCAACACACCTCAGTCGGTCAAGCAGATGAACTAGATCGTGACACAGATGCCACCAAGTCAGATGACACACCCGTTGAGGCATCTAAGGCCACAAAGAGCACAAGTACAAAGACTGTATCTCCACCTCATACAAGATCACAATCGGTGACCATTGATTCACCACATTTGAAGAAAGGTGTAGCTAAAATTACAAGGCCCTCACTGAAATTTACCTACCAGACAAGGAAAAAGAAGTGCACAGCCGAGAATCTTGCACCGAGACAACGAAAGAGGAGATATCTTTGAAACAAAGATGACAAAGATGATTCTGATGACAATCTAGAACAATTCAAGGTTGTACTGAATAAGCCATCTCAATCTATTGATGATACTGCAGAGATAATAAAGACAACCGAACAATTAGGACATCCGAAGATACAAGCATATGAAGATCTATCTACTGAGAACAAGGAGAAACTTGAAGAAGCAATAATAGGTATGATGATCAACTTGAAACAACATCCAGTTGAGTTTTCTACTTCCATTCCATCATAATTGTATGATAAAATATCATCAAGATGGTCATATGCACTACAAACTGAGAAACAAATGAGAGAGATCACTCTTAGTCTTATTAAAGTAGATTATACAGTTGAGCAGATAAGTAGTCTAACGAAGCAGTATGCCAAAGCATTTCCTAAGAAGGCAAGGACATTGAATATCTTGCAAGGAAACTTGAAGAAAGTGGATATCGAGAGCAATCAAATATGGAAAAAAATTGCTAAATCCATCTAAGGACACCTAGGACACCGAGGAAATAACTGATGTTGTATCTACAGAACCAAGTACAGACCCTATGACAATTGATGATGCAGCAGTATATAATGTGTTAGATGGTATTCTTGTACTCGTGACCAATTTAGGTAACCCAAATATCACAATAATTGATGTAACAGAAGAATATTCGGATGAGAAGGCGAAAGAAGATGAATCCATCAAAGCAACCGAGACTATTGATGAACATGATACATCACAGGTCACCCGAGCTACTACACCAGTCCAGTTACCTATTTTGGTTAAGGCAATTGAGATTGAGACTGAAGCACATGAAAAGTCACACGAGAAAGTCACGGATACAAATGAAGACAAGGGTGAAGATCACGGTAAAGAGACCGTGCATAGTGGTGAAACCAAACAAGATGATACTAAAAAAAAAACCACTTATGCTACTACAAAAGAAAAAGGTGAAGGTAACACCGAGACAACTGATAAAATAGTAGAAACCTCTACTACTGACACAAGGTCAATTACCGAGGCACCTCACCAAGTACTCACATCGAGTACCGAGCAAGTATAGTCAGACAGAGCAAAAGGCTCAGCTCACTCTAGCTATATCACTGTATTCAAGGAGGAGGAGGAATGAAACAAGGATCTAGTTACACTGGATGAAATTATAGAGATACCTGAATGGAATCCTAACACACTTGATCCTGAATCACTGAAGAAATATGGTGAACTTTGCACCAGAAAAGCTGCACAAGACAAGCTTAGATTAGAAGCAAAGTGTGCACAAGTACTAGAGAAGGCAAAGGAGATATTAATGCAAGTTGTACCGGATATTAGCACTGATGAACAAACCTCCATAGTGAACAACTTGAGATGCTCACAAAGGCCATTGATAATCCTGATATAGATGTCGAGCAGAAACTCGAAGAAAGAGCAGAGAAGAAAATCCAATACAAGGTTACAGAGAAAATTAGCTAGGCAGTGGCAGTACATAAGGTAACTCTGTCAGAATTAGTAAATGGTATAGAAACTATCATATCCCAAGTGATTACTATTCTACAACAGTTATGCACACTAGACCATTTCACTACCGAGATTAGTGAAAAACTCAAGCAAGCAGATCAAGATCTACAGGCTAGTGCACAGAGTCTATCAACCAAGCCAACTGCATTATAAGAATATACTTCAGAACTAGCGGTTGAGACAGGAATTGAAGAAAGAAGAGGAAGCAATCAGAGAACAAGTAACCGAGCTCCAGACAACGTTACTACCACATTTAGCAATGATGCAGAAACATGTGACTGGCAGAGGATCTCATTGCCACCCCGGATTTATCAGTAACAGAGAGCATATATGATATGCATGCCCAACTACAATTAGAGCTACTCACCCTTGAAGACTTAAAGCAGGAATGGGAGAAATTATTGGAAACTCTCAAGAGTGCCCATCCCAATATTTTTGACAAACTGTAAATTATGCACCTTTTGTCATTATTTCAAAAAAGGGGGAAATGTATGTATGTGTATAGTAAACGCAGATACTACAATCAGATTGTTCATATACATATACCAAGTATATACATAGGGGTATCATGTAAAAAGGGGAAGTCATCATGGATAGTACTAAGTTTTTGATACTAATGCCAAAGGGGGGGAATTATACTCCAATTGCACATTGAAGTTGTCATTAGTTATCAAGTAGACATAATGGACAGTCGGTGACAGAGTCAATACAAGACTATCAGTTTATATCACCAAAGTGCAGAGTTAACCGAGAGCACTGATCATGTTCACAGTTAACAGAGTATAGTGATCTAAGTAAACAGACTATATCGAGCATAGACAACACCGAGCTACACAAGCATAACCGAGCACCAGTATAACCGAGATACACAGTATACATTGAGCACCGAGGAAAAACATTAACCGAGTGGAACAAAGTCCACATAAATTTTTGTTATGGCACAGTAATCTAAGTAACAACTTTTGAGCTGACCTAGATAACGATTTACACAATTGAGGACATTAATTATATATTTCCAGCATTTATTATTTATGTCCCCTATGTTTATTTGATCAATGTAAATTTTGTAACCATTGATCTTAGGGTAAGGATGTAAATGTTGAACCCTAATTAGGTCATATTGTTTTGATATATAATTGTATAGATGTCAATTTTGATATGCATGTTGGTCAAGAAATGATCAAGTAGACGCTATACTATGGACATCAGAGATCAGACAAGGGATTCAAGGATAGAGACCACATTGCAGTATTCAGTTTACAGAACTAAGGCAAGGCTACTGAGCAGAACATAGCAGAAGGTATTATCATTCACATTGAGGTGATATGTTTTGTATGAACTTAATGGATCTGTATCAACAATTTTGAGATTGTATATGTTTCAGATCAACTTTTTGTTACTCTCTAACAATTGTAATAGATACTTAAATCTCTTAATAGAGTAGACTTAACAGTTTTTTTGTAAATCTCTTAATCGAGTGCACACATAGATTGTGTTGCTAAATCCTCCCACGAGGTAGATCTAGTCGATATTTTTGTTACTCCTAACAGGGTAAGATCATCAGAAGTGATCATTTTGTAAAGCTTAACATGCTACCTTTATTACTGCAGTAGTGAAGTTTTGTGGGTCTCATCCCCACTGCAGGTTTTACCTTCTAACAGGGGTTTTCTGCGATAGCAAAATACTAGTGTCAAGAGTACTTAATTGTTTGTATGTGTTATGTTTATTTTACATGCATTTACATTTCAGCATTGAAACTATATGTTTGGGTTAAGCAATCTACTCAGTCGGTTAATACAGTACAGTGAATGCAAAGATTTGTCTAAAAGTTTTTAAGGGTACTGATTCACCCCTCCCCTCTCAGTACACATCCTTTCCATTATCTTAACATTGGGCCAACAATTAGCTTTCTCCTCTCCTTTCTTAGTTTCTAAGTGAACCTATAGAAGATTCATATAAAAATATTAGAGATCCAGTTATGAGTCTAATCATATGCACATCAACATAAACATAGTATAATCCTTGCACTACATTGGATTAATGCTAAAATATCAAACATGTGCAAGAAGGCCTAAAAATTCAATAGTGAAGATGATATTGAACTTCAAGTTTTATCTAACAATTTTTTTTCATGTGTAGTAATAGGTACATGTATCATGTTTAATTCAACATGTGGGGTCAAATGGGCTCTCACAAGGGTTGAACGCAACATGCAATAAAAAATAGAGATAGTGCATACATGCCACTGGTTGGACAATGGTGACATGAGCAGAGAAAAGTACACAATGGAAATCAATAATGTGATATGATCAATGAAATGTACAATGACATTAATATCATGAATAAGTGCAACAACAATAGAAGTGATTGCAAAAGGTGAAATAGAGATGCTAACATGACAACCAAATACATCTCAATACAACTATAGGACAATATGAGGGAAACCAATAACATGGGTTGTATAATTAATTTTTAATACAAGGTATAAAAGATAATGTAGGTCATTATGCTATCACAAAAACACAAAGGTAGACAACTACTAAAGGTCAAATGTTTATTAGAGTTTTACATTGTGTTTTAAATTAGTCACATGACAACATAAAAATAAATAGAAAAGAGGATATATCATAATGCATGTTACAGAAGTAGTGATGTCCATTTACATTCATATGATGTCACTATAATGGGAGCAACATGCAATTCGAGTGACAAAGAGTCTTAATCCACAAAATTTCAGAGTATAAGAAGACAATCAACAAGGTAAAGAGTTCTCAAACAATGGCGCAAAAGGCAGCGCCTTATAGGTTTTGGATGATGAACATATAATGCAATAGCATTGGTGAATAATCTAACTGAAAATACAATGAACTGGTAACATTATAATGGATGTTGTGAGTAACAAAAAAACAAAGGCTAAATGATGATTAAGTGAACAACATCAATGTCAAGCTTAACAACAAGAATATTATCAAAATACAACCAAAAGAGGTCATTTAACATTGAAAGAGATGTTACTGTCATGTCAAAGTAAATGGTTAAGTGTAAGCAATATGAGTTTAAATAAATCTTCTCATAGAAATAATAGAGGTAACAGTAGTCTCATGGCATGGACATTGAAGTCACTGAGTAAAGGAAAAAATAGATGTGTATCTCATAGAACATAAATTGCTATAATATTAACATTCAATCAAGTGATCATGCACTTGTTATCTTCAAGAACACAACCTTTATTGTCAATATAGGGTCAAGAAGGAAGGAGTGACACTCATGAGATGCAATCAAGACAAAAAGATACAAAAACATCCATAGCCACAAAGTAGGATGTTTTAATGACATGAAATTTTCAAAGTTTCAAGCTATCAGTTATATACATAAGGAGTCTCAAGAGGATGAGAATTATAAAGTAAGTGCAATGATTGTCTCAAATAGTAGTATCACTATTGCAGTACTTTCAAGTATCCAAAGATAAATAGCAAGTAGATTCATATAAGTTGCAATGGAGAGGAAACTCAGATTGTCATCAAGGTGACTCATATTCATCTCAAAGAATGTCATATAAGTATAGAGCAAGACTCTTTTATCATGGAATCTACAGTTGCAATGATTAAAAGCAGCGATATACGCGATCAAATCAATATCTTACATGTTCATAAATGCAATGAGGTAAGAGTTTCAAATATTAAGAAGTGTTAAATGCTATGATCCACTAAAAAAGTGAGATAATGAATGTCATAAATAGTCAATTGTGAGCATCAAGAGTTACAGATCTCCAAGTCAGAACAACAAGGCTAAACAGTGAGAGCAACATGGTTCACTAAGTTCTGAAGTAGAAATCGGAGAAAAACACAGCTACCACTAGAACCACAGTCATACAGAGATACATTGTCAAGCACAAAGATCATGTGAAACCGTCTAGTTTCCTCTAGCAATGTCCACATTTCTTTCCTAAAAATACCAGAAGATATCAAGGACTAAACAATAGTGCAAACAACATATCAAGACAAGTGATTCCAAATCAAAATGATCGAATCCTCACGACCAGTAATAATTTTTGAAGAAAATAAACAATCTAATACATGAAAAGAAAGGTAAAAATGCCTTATTATTTCCAGAATTTTGGTAAAACAAAGCTCATTTTTCCAAACAAAACCAGCATAGAGACCATGAAGTCTGGTATGTACGAAAGGAAAGACACAAAGTTTTCATTTTAAAGCCAACAAAGGATTTGCAGTGCAAATCAAAAAGACATTTAAGGCCCAGTTTGAGACTCAAGATACAGAGCATTAGTACCCTTAAAGTATGCAAAGATTTGAAGCAGGTTTTATATATGAGGTCGCGACTAAATCATATACAAATACAATGTTTTCAATATCCATAGTAAGCTTCAAGCATATAATCTTAGTGAAATCCTCAAATACAAAGCTTCAACGCATTAAGTGACATAACTATATGATCAAAATAGGGAGCTCATGGCTTCAGAACGCCAAATATATGCAGAAGAAATTCAAATATTTCATCATAACTTATGCACAAACGAAGCTCGAAAGGCAGATTTTATCTACAAAATATGAAGACCTTCAAAAATACCTACAACGATGCTTGAGTTTGCATAGAAGAAGCTCCATAATATGCTCAGAAGCTCCATAGAAACCCTAGTTTGACCTCAAGTGGCAGGGCAGAGGAGAAAACGACAAGGAGCAAATGAAAGAATGAATTAATTTACCCTATATCGACCATGTAAAGTGCCTTTATTTTTGCCTTCATTTGTTTATTTTTTCTCCAAGCTAAAACCACCGTTGGTATATAGAATCATAAGGATTTGTAAGTGATAAGTGTTATCACTTAGTTTTTTATATGTTTCCATAGTTTTGACTTATAAAATAATTAACAAATGATAAATTATATATCACATTAAATTTTGTTTAGAAATCAAAGATTGGAAGATTTTAAAAATAATAATACATATTTATTTGTACTTCATATTAATTTAATAATACTATTAAGTGATTTTATTTGTCACTCTAATAATATTATTAATAAAATAAAATTATTAAATGATTTTTAATTTATCACTTAATGAATAATTTTGTATATTTATTAAGTGATGAATTGCAAAATTATTTAATAATTGTTATTTAGGTGCAGAATAGATATTTATTTTTACTTTTAAAATTCAAAGAGATATTTTTGCAAAAGCTATGATAAATGTTAAAGTCATGGAGAGAAGTCAGAATTGACGAGGGTACCTTGCTATTTAGGAGCTCTTTATGAGTTATTTGAGGGATTTGAATGCATTTAAGAAGGGCTATTATAATATTTTTATGTGTCTTGAATTTTGGACCACCTTTTTGGGCCTTTTTGAGTTGCTTGAGGGGCTCAAAATTTGGCCTCTTTACTGCATCCGACCAAGAGTTATTGCTTGCATTTATGATGTAGATATCCTTGGAGGAGAATAAATATGAATAGAGGCTTCAATTTTAGCAAGTTCCTGCCTCTTCACTTGTGCATACTATAATTTTTCTGAGTTCTTTGGCAGAAGTGAAAGGTTTTGTAACCCATTTTTTAGAGAAATATTGTATTTTAACACCCTTTTTAGCAGTAATAAGCAGTTTATGCCTTCTCATTTCTTCCAGTATTGTGTTCCTTGTGTTGGTGTAGGTTCTTGTGATATTATTTATCCTTGTAGTTGTATTCCATTTTGACCTCTTTATGCAAGGTTACATACATTTTTTTAGGTTGTGAGTTGTGTTGGTTATTAGGAATCAGTTTTCAGTTGTGAGGAAGAGTCTTCCTCCTTTTAAGAACTATTCTTGTTTAGTCTTCTCACAAAGTAACGATGCAAAGATTGTGATTTATTAGGTTGTGTAAGAGAGCTTGAATATTACTGGCTTCATTATGTGTTTTTTTAATCGGTGATACGCTTTTGACTGGAGTGGTAACCAGTGAGGCCACAAATCTAGGGGGCCTCATCCCCATGTGAAACCATCACATCAAACCCGCGATCCAGCGAGCCCAGTAGGGACACCATCCCGGGTTATTCGGGTCCGCAATCACACCACGACCAACGAGGGTATGACAACTGGATCATGAACACCACTATCTTCAAACTCCTCATTTGCAAGTACAGTGCCCTCCCTCGTCAACGATCCTTTCCAACTCTCGTGGCTGTTATGCAGAGCATACGCCGAGTGTTGCCTATGAAATTCGAACCATGAATTATGCTAACCAATAATTCCTTCTGACTAATGTGCCCAACATAGACCGTCTTGCTTGATTGCATTTCCCGTGGTTTGAATATTGAACCTCCCAGTTACTGGGGCTCGCAGCCACCGTTGTATTGTGAGCTCATGCTCAAATTATGTGTTAGTTATATGTGTAGGTCTCAGATAATTATTTGGTGCATCACCTTAGATAGTAGGTTTCATTTTATGTATCCTTCTTGTACTCTTTCCTCAACAAAACAACTTAGTTCGGGTAGTTTTAGGTGAGGTGTCATTATGTACCAACTTACTCTAGAGGTCCACTTCTTTTTCAAGTTACCCATAACCCAGAAGTGTTCCCATGTATCAATAGGTCGTTGGATTTTCATTCTTAGCAAGGGTAAAAAACCTCATTGATAACATTAATTAAATAATATTAATTATTTAATTAATAATAGGGAGGTATGATTTGTATGAGTTAATTTTGGCCTTCTAAATCAACCACACACTTCAACATAGTCATTCTTCACCAGGCACAGCCAAGACTGAATATGAGTTATTCATCCTGACTGTCTGCGTGATTCGACCTGTTGCCT
>MU227859.1:605683-620965 GCA_018584345.1 Thuja plicata
TCAGGTCGAGTAGAGTCAGTTAAAACTCAGAATTGCCTAGTACAATAGGACTTTGATGATTTAGAAGAACGACAAATGCAACAAAATTGGTTATAGTTGCAAGATGCCAATTTTGGGGTGTTACATGATTAAATGATGCAATGATTGATTTAATGAGAAATCAGGATGAAGAATGTTAATTAGAAGAATAGTGATAATTAATTAAATAATTAAAGAACTATTTAATTAATGGAGGAAAAATTAGTATTAATGAGCATTCCCAAGCCTGAGACAATTAGGTGTATATATTTTTTCCCTCTTCGATACAATATAATTTTGAGTGTCGTGTCAAAGAATGTGTGATTTAGATCCTGCCCCAACTTGCCCTGATGATAGCAAGTGGATTTGACGCCCCCTTGAGAAATTGATAAAAATTACGTAAAATGAGCATTAATTTTTCAACAATGTTCTATTTCTATATGATGTTAATGTATGCAATGATGATATGATTTCTATGTGCATAGTGATGACATGATTTCTAAGATGTATGCAATGGTTGTATGATGACATATGCAATGATTATAAGATTCCTATATGATGATGATAATGAATGTAATTTTATTGTTTTGTATTTTTCTCATGCAATATTAATGATCTATGCAAAACCTAGATGAAGAATGAATGACATGCCTAAGAACGTGATCATTAGATTGACTGAATAAAGTTAGTGAGAAAAAATAATTAGTAAGAAATAAAGACTAGTTAGTTGCAAACCAAGATTTGATTTATCAAATTGTGAAGAATTTGAGTCTTTGCAGAATATTTACAATAATCTCATCATTGTTCCTTATTTGAAAAAAAAGATACTTGAAGCATTCAGATATTTACAATCTAGACACTATTACGATCTTTGTTTGAACAGGAAGATAACATACAAGGAATGTTTCACTCCATCCTAGGGTTCGTATGTTTAGAGTTGAGGTATGTGTGACTAACCAGTTTGGTTCAAATTTTCCCAACCTTTCTCTTTCTGCTAGATTCCTTTGATTTTCCTTTAAAACCAAGTCTCCTAGGTCAAATGTCATTGGTCTGACCCTTTTTTGTATCTCCTTCTCAAGAAATTATGATATCCTTGTAGGTGATTAAGTGCATTCTAATGCTTTTCATCTAGCAGTTCTAGCTCACTTAGCCTAGCTACTCTAAAGTCTTCATTAGTGATGAGGTATTGCAAAGACACTCTGAGAGATGGTAGTTCAACATCAATGGGTAAAATTGATTCTTATCCATATACGAGGGAATAGGGAGTTTCCCCCATTTGTGTGTAGACACATGTTCTATATGCCCATAAGATAGGATTGAGTTGTAGGTTCCAGTCTCGACCGTTGTTGTTTACAACCTTCTTTAGTATCTTGAGAATTATTTTATTGGTTGCTTTCGCTTGGCCATTTCCCTGAGGGTAATAAAAGGATGAGAAGTGTTGCTTAATGCTAAACTTTTGGTAGAGGTCTTCAACATCCTTATTCTTAAAAGGTTTTTTTTTTTATCCATGAGTAATTTTTTGAGGGCTTCCATATTGATAAATAAGATAGTTTAGGATGAACATGGAAATCTATTTGATAATAGTCTAGGTCAAAGGAATGGATTCTACCCATTTAGTGAAGTATTATGTGGCTGTAATAATATACTTATGACCATTGGAAGAGGTGGGATGAATTTTTTCCACCACATCAAGTTCCCATTGTGAAAATGACCATATAAAAGTGAGAGGTTGAAGGTCTTGATCCGGTGCATGTATAAGGTCTTCATGTACATGACATTGTCTACATCATTGCACATACTTGTAAGTGTTTATTTCCATTGTTGGCCAGTAGTACCCTTCTCTTAGGATCTTCTATGCTAGAGTATTACCACTTGAATTGGCCCCATAAGCACCTTCATACACCTCATGCAAGGATGTCTGGGCTTTTGTTGGATTAAGACACCTTAAGAGTGTTCCATTGAGACATTTTCTATATAGAGTATCAGTGATTATGGTATACCTACATGATTGTCTAATTGGGGTTTTATTTTGGTTATGAGACAAGTCTGGGGGAAGGTAGGTATTCTTGAGGTAAGTGTAGTCATCATTATACTAGGGTGAATTAGGACTAACAAAGACGCACATTGACTCAGACATAGGTACATCATATGTTGGGATCATGAGTTGTTCAACCAAGAACTCCAACCTTGTTTCATTACCCGGTATGTTAATGAGAGATGCTACGGTAGCCATTGCATCTCTAACTTTGTTTTGAACCCTTGGAATTTTACAAAGATAATGTACTGAAAATAAGGCCACAATTGATCCATCATTTGTCTGTAGGAGATATATTTTTTAAATTTTTAGTCATGTAGTCATTGTTCACTTGGCTAATGACTAATTGGAAATCACCATTGACTCTAATTTTTTTATTCTCCAATAAATGAATAGCTTCGATCCTATTATCATGGCTTCATACTCTACTATACTATTTGTGCATGAGAAATTGAGTTGATAATATTTGGGAATTGCGTCACCTTGTGGAGTGATGAAGACAATTGATGCCCCCACGCCATAATTAGTAAAGGACCCATCAAAGTATAGCTGACATACTTCTATTATTGATGTTTCTATGAAAAAGTGGATTCATATAGAAACTCAAAGGCGATTGGTTGATGGTCTTCTAGAGGTGTCGCTACTAGATGATCTGCAATCACCTATCCTTTTATTTATTTTCAATCCAAATACTCTATATTGAACTCACTAACAATGATAACCCATTTCGAGAGTCTCCCAGTAAGTGCCTCTTTGCTAAGTAAATATTTTAGTGGATCAATATGAGCTATGAGTTTTGTCTTATGGATTAGCATACAATGCCTTAGATTTTGAGAAGCAAAGACAACTACAAGGCATGCTTTCTCAACTTGTGAATATTTTAGCTCATATCCTACAAGTGTTTTATTAATGTAGTAGATAACACTTTCTCTTCCTTGATCACCATGTTGTGTTTTTTATATATACAATAGAGGAGGCTTTCTTGGCATGGGTGGTACCAGGACCACTACACTCAGAAGATAGTCCTCAAAGACCTGAAATTCTTGTTGCCATTGATATATCCATGTGAAATTGACTCATTCATGTAGAAGATGTTGGAATGGATGGAAATTGCCTACCAATTGTGCTATGAACCTCCAGATTGATTATAGCCTTCCTTGTAGACCTATGAGTTGCTTTAAGTTCTAAGGAGGCATCTCTAGTATTTCTTTTACCTTAGTTGGATCCACTTTTATGCGTCTGTGTGATACAATGAATCCTAATAGTTTTTATAAATTTACCCAGAAGGAACATTTCTTAGGATTCAATCATACATTGTACTCTTGTTTCCTATCAAATATGGGATCCAATACTTTTAGATGTGTTTCCCTAAACTATGATTTTGCTAGAAAATCATCTACATAGTCTTTCAAGGTTTTTAAGTCATACCAGGGAATATAATTGTCATTTCTCTTTGATATATAGCTCCAACATTTATTTAATCCAAAAGGCATCACACTCCATCAATAGGTACCCCATGCATAGGTGAATGTTGTTTTATGTTGATCCTCTGGAGCTATTCTGAAATGATTATAACTTGAAAATACATCCATTAAGGATAATATTTAATGTCTTGTCGATAAGTCTACTATTATGTCAATGCTCGACAACGAGAAGTCATCCTTTGGACGTGCCTTCTTTAAATATTTGAACTCTTTGCATATCAAAATATCTCTTGAAGGTTTTGTTATCGGTACCATATTAGAAATCCATTCAACATAATCAATGGGTCCAATGAAGCTTAAATCCAAGAGTTCTTTAATCCAACATACTTCTATTATTGATGTTTCTATGGCAAAAATGGATTCATATAGGAACTCAAAGGTGATTGGTTTATGATCTTGTAGAGGTGTTTCTATTGGATGATCTACAATCACCTATCCTTTTATTGCTTTTTAATCTTTATACTCTATATTAAACTCACAAACAATGATAACCCATTTGGCGAGTCTCCCAGTAAGTACCTCTTTGGTAAGTAAATATTTTAGTGGATCAATATGAGCTATGAGTTTTGTCTTATGGATTAGAATACAATGCCTTAGATTTTGAGAAGCAAAGACATCTGCAAGGCATGCTTTCTCAACCTGTGAATATTTTAGCTCATATCCTACAAGTGAATTACTCATATAGTATATAACACTTTCTCTTCCTTGATCACCATGTTGTGTTGTTGATATATATAATAGAGGAGGCTTTCTTGGCATGGGTGGTACCAGGACCAGTACACTTAGAAGATAGTCCTCAAAAACCTGAAATTCTTGTCTCCACTGATGTATCCATATGAAATTGACTCCTTTATGTAGAAGATGTTGGAATGGATGGAAATTGCCCGCCATTTGTGCTATGAACCTCCAGATTGATCATAGGCTTCCTTGTAGACCTATGAGTTGCTTTAAGTTCTTAGGAGGAGGCATCTCTAGTATTTCTTTTACCTTAGCTAGATCCACTTTTATGCCTCTATGTGATACAATGAATCATAATAGTTTTTCTAAAGTTACCCCGAAGGAAAATTTCTTAGGATTCAATCATACCTTGTACTCTTGTTTCCTATCAAATATGGGACCCAATACTTTTAGATGTGTTTCCCTAAACTATGATTTTGATAGAAAATCATCTACATAGTCTTTCAAGGTTTTTAAATCATACCAGGGAATATAGTTGTCATTGCTCTTTGGTATGTAGCTCCAACATTTTTTTAATCCAAAAGGCATCACACTCCAGAAATAGGTACCCCATGCATAGGTGAATGTTGTTTTATGTTGATCCTCTAGAGCTATTCAGATATGATTATAACTTGAAAATCCATCCATTAAGGATGATATTTAATGTGTTAATATTAAGTATACTATTATGTCAATTCTTGACAATGAGAAGTCATCCTTTGGATGTGCCTTGTTTAAATATTTGAAGTCTTTGCATATCCAAATATCTCTTGAAGGTTTTGTTATCAGTACCAGATTAGAAATCCATTCAACATAATCGATGGGTCCAATGAAGCCTAAATCCAAGAGTTTCTTTAATTCTGCTTTTACTAACAAAGCAATGTGAGGATGCATTTTGCTGAGTTTTGTTTAACCTACTTCATATTAGGTAACAATGACAATGATTAAGTACTAACTCCATATCTAAGCATGACATGTATGTATATGATCAGGTGAAATTTATCTATCTTTCTTTGAAGAAGCTTATGAATTCTTTCCTTTCTTGTGGGGAGAGAGATTTTTCCAGATAGATCTTCTCAGGGTTTTTCTCATCCCATAAGTTTTCTTCTGGTAATAATGTTGAATTTTCTTCATCAATAGGAAGATGTCCGAACCTTCCATCTTCTAACGCCTTGGAGAGGTTTTAACTAGAAGAGACACCATTTATTTTAAAATTTTCATGTCAAAAGGAACCTTTTGATTTTCACCAGATGACCTTTCATTTTTATTTGTTGGTTAGAAAGAGTAACCACCTCCCCAAAGTATGTTGATCTGTTAAGATTTATAGAGAATTTTTATTTGTGATCTCCATATGGTATACCCTCTTAAAGTCCTAATAATTCAATAATGGCCTCGTCATTCTCAAATGTTTCTATGTAAGACTATCCTTATTATCCCCAATCAATAAATTTAGGGTTTACTAAGCATAGGTCAGTACTAGGTCGAGACTCAACGTGAGATAAGGGATTGATAGTGATGGTTCTGAAAAATAGGGAATGTGAGGTAGATGAATGATCCGTGGAATTATCATCAACATGTTTGTCTACACAAGGCTCATATACTAGGTTGAGTTGGTCAAATATTTTAACTATGGAAAAGGTACTTATGGTGCTGATGTTTTCCCACTCATACTCATTAGAATGGATCTCAATGTCATGCTTGTCAGGTATCTCTTCTTCATCCTATACCAAGGCTTCCTGCTCAAGGGACACTTGTGTGTTTGTGGTTTCTATTTCTCGTGGTAGTAATTGTTGGAGTATGCCACTAATTTGGGCATGTACATATTATTGTCTACTATTTTCTCAACAACCTCCTATTATTGCATGTAGACCTTGTGAATGACAACACTGGACTGAGATTACCATATCCTAGTCCTTGTACATTTCTTTGTGTGCATGGAAAAATATGTTCTACCACTCGTTGTTTTGATCCTAGACTCGTAGTACAATATACCCAAATCATTGCAACATTGAAAACCCATGTCCATATTGAGTAAGTGGAAATTCAACTAGTGGTGTATCTTGAGGGTCTCTATACAACCATGTGTTAATATATCCCTCTAAATCTTCTTCACTTGGTTCCCCCCATCTGATGAATGTTGTAGAGGGTGGACATTTGAAATTTTTTTATTTTTCTACTTGGACAAGCCTTGGTCGACCATATGAATTAGGAGATAAAGGGAGGTTAGTAATGGTAAAAGTTTCTTCATAGTGATACTCACCATATCCTTTGTTTGTGACTAATATTTTTATCCCCAATTCTTGTGTGTTTTGGGAAATTGTCATAGATCTAAATGGTGGGCATGCTTCTTGATTCACAAGTATTTGGTTATCGGTGTTACCCCTTAGGTTGTTACAATATTGGAATGGATTGGGGTCTCCTTCTATGATGATCTCAATGTGACAATGAGGAAATTGAATGCACTGGTGGTAAGTAGAAGGTACTTCCCACATCTCATGTATCCAAGGACGTCCTAGTAGCATATTGTATACCAATTCTAGATCCAAGATTTGTAATGTTGTATTCTTGACAAACGGTCCTAACTAAACAGGTGAGATAAGGACTCCTTTTGAGGATCTTTCTACTTCACAGAGGCTCTTATCTTCACCTTTTTTAATGTTAATTCTTGAATCTGAGTACCCAAGGCTTTAATGAATTTTAAATGAGAAATATTTAGTCCAACTTTGTCATCTACGAGGACTTGTCAGATTATGTGTTTATGCACTTGTACTTGCACTTGCATGTGTAAGGGATAATTATGTAGAGGTTTATGTAGGGGTACAACATGATATGTGAATGTAGAATGCTTGCGGTAAGAGATGTAGTTAATCATTGTTTTATTTTTTTAGGATATATGTCCTTTGGGACAACTGTATTTTGAAGGGCTTGATCCAAGGCTTGTCTATGTTGTGGTGATATGTGTAGGAGCTCAAAAATAGAAATCTGGGTAGGTGTGTGCTTGAGGTGATCCAACATATTGTATTATAGATTAGGAGGTGCAATAGAGGTTGAAGGCACAACAGAAGTTGAAGGTGCCCCTTGTAGGACAACCTTAGAGTGGCGAGTGGTTACATCACAACGTGAGTTGTTATCCTTGATGGTGATAGTTGTGATTCGATCATTACCTGGGTTAATGCAATTTATCACATTATCTAATTTGGGATACACATTGTTGGTTTAATTGGATTGGTTATCGTAGATAGGGGATTTCCCTTTATTATGATTTTGTAAGGGATCTTTAAAGATTGTACGATCTATTTTTTCCCTTCGCTTTGTTTTCTAGCATCAATATGACCTTGCTCGATGAGATATTGTGTTATGTTCTTGAGCCTACAATAGTTTGATGTCTTATGACCTTTAACCCGGTGGTATTCATAGAAATTGTTATCGTTCCCCCATTTTGGTTTTACAACACCATGTTCAAATTATTGTATTTCAGGTAGAGTGATTGTATTTATTTGGATTAACTTCCTTAGCATTGATTCAATGGGTTCTCTTAGTGGTGTGTATTATCATTTTGGGAACAAAGGTATTAGAATTCATTGCGTGTTGTATTGTGACAATTTGGAAGTTTGGGTATTTTCCACATTTGTGTTTGTTACTGGATTTTGATTTTGCACGTGTGTCCCTTTTAGAGTGAGTTTGGGTTGAGCATAGTTGACAATTTTAGCATTAGTGACACCTTCATTGGTAATGTTCTTGTTTTTATTCCACCACTTTGATTTGTTTGAGGGAGACTTGGTGGTTTTTTGTTGATTGGGGTATGAGAGTATTCCCTTTTTGATCAAGTTTTTCTCTCATCTCATTCCCTTTTCAATGAATTCTTCAAAGGTTTGGGAGAGTTATAATTTGATAGTGTAAGCCGTGTCTGGGACAAGGTTGTTTATGAACATAACTATGAGATCCTTTTCAATAATATCATAGGGGAAATGATTATTTATACTTCTCCATCTCTATAGGAATTTGGAGAAGGTCTCACCCTCTTTTTGTTTCGTGTCACAAAGATCTTTGATACTAACTTTTCATTCTATGTTATGATGAAAGTTAGCGATGAATTTTTTAGCTAATTCTCCCAAAGATTGGATGTTATAGGGGAGATGCGAGAAGCATTCCATTGCTGGTTCAAATAGACTTTGGTGGAACAATTGCATGAGATATGTTTTGTTGTGAGTGAAATCTATGTAGCTTGCAAAAATTCCCTAATGTGTTTGATGAGATTGGTTTTGACTCAATATTTGTCAAACTTAGGTACTATGAAATATGTAGGGAATGAAGACATATAGATCAAATGATCAAAAGGTATGATTACAAGTCCTATGTGGTGTATAACTTTGTTTGACCCTTATTTTAAGGTATTGCAACTAAGTTTTCATGTTTTGCATTTGTTGCATGATGATATTAGTCTTTGGTTGTGGTATATTTCCAACACTATGTTGTTTCCCGGTTGCAACTATGTTAGCTAGTATTTGACATTGGGATGGTAGTGTAAGCACATATGATCTTTTATGGGTTCAATTTTGATTTATAGGTTGTATTTGTTGTTGAAAATATGACATATTATGGTTTTGAGATTGCTAATATTAAGGTCGATATTGGTGTTGAGGCCTAGTTTGTGGTGGGGGTTGGATGAATATAGGACCAACAGATATTGATCCTATTTTTCTTTGTGTTGATTGAGGTATGGATCTATTTGAAAAAAATTGTGTCATTTGGGTATCGACAAAATGAGTATTCTGCGTAGATTATTGGGTTTGAGTAGTGGATGTAGCATTGCTTGATGAAGCGGTTTGACATGACCTAGCTATGGCGAATGAGTAAGCATGTGAACTTGTAATGTTTTGAATAGTAGCAATACCTTGGGATTTTATTGCATCTTGGGGCATATGCCATGTAGAATATGAAACAACTTGTGTAGTTATTTGAGTAGATGACAAGACTGTTTGTGAAGACTCGTGAGTAGAAGTGGTATGTGATACTATAAGTGATGCTTGGAATGGTCCTATTAAGTCTTGGTCTGCTAATGGGGTTTTAGGCCATATCATGAATACATCAAAAGAAGGAGGAAGTTTTACCCCTTTGTATAAAAGCATGGCTAGGTATTTTTGAGGATTATGTTTTATCACAACACATACTAGTGAGGAGGAGTATTTGTCTTGTTCAATGTCTCCAAGATCCTCTTTAGTTATACCATGAAACATAGAAGGGTTATTATTTTATTGTGTCATCTTAGGCAAAATTTCTCAATATATGAAAGGGTTTGTATTATCATACAGGTTAGGATCTTGTTCTTCTTCCCTTAGAGAGGATGAGTTGACATATAAGTCATCTAGGTTGTTTCTAGTCTGAGATTTGGTTATGGGTCTCCAACCAAAAGTATATAGTGGGAGAGACATCTTGCCACAGTCTTGATATGATATGATTGTTGTAGACACAAAGGAACACCTCTTTAACAAGTTTAAGTTCTTATTCAGAAATGTCAATCCTAGGGACAAAATTTGACTTCTCTTAATCTTAGAGTTAAGTTGGTTTGATACTGATTTGATCATACTCTTGCTTTAGATGAAGCAAGGAGTTAGGCTTGATTGTTTTGATAATATTGATAAGGAATAAATCAAAAGAGGTTTAGTCTGACCAGTTGGGTCGATAGTCCTAAATGATTACTTGACCCAAAAGAGAGGTTTCCTAATAATACTATTTGAAATTTGGAGATGACGTTTGTACTGGTAGAATTTGAAATGTGTGGAACAAGTTGCTTGCTTGTTTGTTTGTTTGTTTTAGGTAACAATTTTGACATTTTGCAAGTTTGCAGTTTCAACCTGTTAGGCTGTTGAATGAATTCTTAAAGAGACTAGCATGTTTTGATAAAAAGTTTTTGTGTTTGTAAATTTATTATGTTGGAAACACACAACAAACACAAGAGTCACAATTTTTTGTTCTATGCTAGTTATGCAGAAGACATGTTCAATCATATGGCTGGCTAGGACAATACTTGTTGAATCCGCACTTGGATTAATTCCAACTACACTTATTCAAAGTAGATATCCTATAAGTTTGGTGGAATTGGCTCCCCTCTATGACACACACTTCTCAGACACACCAAAATTCAGATTCCTCGGGTCATCACTTCCCGAGGAACTGCTATCTCTATTATGAATCACAAGAATGTGGGGTGTCTTAGTTAGTCTCTGACCTTCCAAGTTAAAAAAGTAGAGGGATTTTTGGTTGCTAAAATAATTGGTTCATAGTGGGGATGCCTTCGGGGTTCTACGTGCCATCGAGGGACACAGTCCCAGTCCTCTCCATGTAAAGGAAAGGATTTTAATATACCACACATGAATTTGGGTACTAGGGAAACTGTGGGGTGTACTAAAACACTAGCATACGTCTATATAGTGGATTGAAGAAGTGTCTCTTGAACGATTATTTGGGATGAGTACCTCTTTTCCCACCAAATACTTATTTGATCTAAAAAAGAAAAAAATGGGTGTTGCTATCACTTTTCTCTTACACCCAAGATCACATAGAGTGCAAGGGGAGATGATATTTTGTGTAGCAGTTGATCCACCCTATACATGCACAAGCGTGCCAAACACACAAGATAGATACTTTTTTTAATGTGCTAATGGAAGTGTGATGTAGTCTAAACATGTGTAGATCATTAACTATTTAGAAATTAAATGTGAATTTGTTTATTAAAATCCAAGAAACTTGCATCCACAAATCATTAGTACTTTTAATTTCAAGACTTCAACAAACATCATGCACCAAAAAAGTCAATAATTTCAGATTTATGGTCTTTGACAAATGTTTTGCACCTACACCAAACATCATTGGTAGTTTCAATTTTGATCTTCGACAAACGAGTTATACCTACACGAAAGCGCAAGGAAAATTAATTTCCCACAAAATGAAAATCAAAATACAACTGACATAAAAAAGAAAAACCACACATCTATTTAACAAAATAAAATAAATTTACAAGTTAAAAATCTAATTAACAAAAAAAAAATCTAAACTAAATAACTAAAATAAATTTGATTTAAAAAACCTAATTAATTAATTAACACAGTCTAAAAACTTTGAATCTAAATCTAGTTAACAAAATACTAATTAAAAACTAAAAAGAAAAGAAACTAATTAAGAAGAAAAATTAATTGAAAAAACTAAAAAGAAAAAGTAATTTAAAAAGAAAAACTAATTAAAAACTAATTTAAAAATTAAAAAGGAAAGGTAATTTAAAAACTTGAAAAGAAACCAATCTAAAAGGAAAGTATTTATGTGGAAGTAAAGACAAGGCATTTTAAATTGTTTTCATGAATACTAGAATATATTTCAAAAGCATTGAACACGACATGTATAAAATAGACTTGATGGAAGTCCTTGTAAACTTTCAAATGCATGAAACCTGTGCAAATTATTTGATAATAAAATTAGAGTATGAAGACAAAAAAGAAAAGTCCCGGCCATATGACTGAGACCTAAAATGGAAGTTTGGGTGTCTTCAAGTGTTATTGGGTTGTTGTTTCACGTCGTGTTCACCAATGTGATAGGGTAATCTGCACAAGTCTCAAAAAGAGGATTGGTACCACCAAACTATTAAAGTAATCAGAATACTAATCAACATTAATACCCTACAAACAATAGAATGTAAGCATAGACATAAAGAAACTGAAAGAAATTAATCAACCAAAAATCCTTAATCTATCTTATCTTCTTCTATCGCTTCTCTGCACTCTGTGGGGATTCAAATGGATGACACTCAGAGTTGGTTTCTACAACATCCTGATTTAGAGATTCGAGAAAAAGATATGAAAGATTGCTTGAATACTAAAATGATAAAAACCTGCATAAGTTAGATGAATTTGATAATATGGGATCCTTCAAATGGGCATGAAGGTGGGTTTATATAGATTTCCAAGATTGAATGGATGATCGAGATTAATTCAAGAAAACTAGAATCAGTTGTTGAGAAAATTAGAGACTGAATGATTTTGGGAAATTTCCTCGTTGCAAGAGATATATTTTCATTTTGAACTCAAAAGCACATAGTCAAATTTGGAAAAAAGAAGAGATGATCAAGATAGGAAGATTTTCAGGGTTTTGAACATATGAGTTTCCAAAAATAAAATTTTGAGAAAAGATTGATTTTTTGTTTCAAAAGGATTTTTGCAATTTTAAGATTTAAATGAACTTATAAATTTAATTTTTTAAATTTAAATTCAATTAAAAGTTGAATTTTGGAGAGGAATGAAATTAATAAGGAATTAAATGGAATGAAATTAGATGAAAATGATTAAATTTGAAATCAAATTAATTTAAGTAGAGGAATTAAGTAGCCAAGTTAAATAAATTGAAACAATTATTTAAATTGTAGGAAAGTGGAAATTGAATTAATTGATAAAGATCAATTAATTAAATGATTAATAGTAGGGAGGTATAATTAAATGTTGCGATGATTGATTTAATGATGAATCAGGATAAAGAATGTTAATTAGAAGAATAATAATAATTAATTAAATAATTAAATAATTATTCAATTAAGGGAGGAAAAATCAGTATTAATGAGCACTCGCAAGCGTGAGACAATTTCAGGTGTTTACAAATCGATTACACTTTGGATTAAGGATTGACAATTTATTGGATTTGATTAAGGGTTTGGTTTAGATTTGGATGTTGGATGATTTATTGATTGATTTGGGGTAACTAGGGTTGCATTAGATTTTGGGTTGATAGGTAATGTGATTGATTAAGGATAAAGGTAAAAATAACCTTAGCAAAACAATACCCTTTTAGGCCCATTAATGAGCCTTTAAGGGCTCAACCTCTTTCCTCTAGTACTTGGAAGGTGGAATGGAGACCGCCTGATCTGAGTTGGACAAAAGTCAACTTTGACAGAGCTTCCAAAGGGAACCTGGGGCCTTCTAGGCTGGGTGTGTTACTTGATATGAGAAAGGAGACATACAAATGATTGGTGCAAAAAGGATTCCTATTGGCACAAACAATGAAGCAGAGAGTTTGGCTGCACTTTTTTGCTATTAAGTTGGCTAAGAAGTTAGGAGTGCAAAAATTGCATTTGGAGGGGGATTCACAGATTATTGTGAATGTGATAGTAAAAAGAAATCCAGGACATGACATTTCAATAAATTCATTAGGAGGATAAAACTGTTGCTAGAAGCATTTGATGATTTTAAAGTTACTCATGTGTTGCGGGAGGCCAACAAAGTTGCTGACAAACTGTCGAACTTTGGAGTCTCAGTACTGAACCAGAATAAGGAAGAGATCATCGAAGATTTTAGGTGAGTACATGATTAAAGATGCTTTTGTTACAATTTTTTTCTTGGCAAGCTAAGGACTTTCAAAAGAATAAGAAGAAGTAATTTAAACTGGGAAGTATATGCGTGAAAGATTATGTATCCATCCCATGACTTAATCCACATGGGATTCAAAATTATTAAAAAGTGAGTTAATAAAATCATGATGGAGCCAATTGCAACTATCATTATTTGGGGGAGAGATGATGTCATCGAGGGAGGCTAAAACAATCTAGAAAGAGACCTTTTGTATTTAGCTACAAGTCATTGTTTATGACAGTGACTTGTTGAGTAGAATAATTGACAACGAAGTGAGAATGGAAGCTAACTTCTCCCTCAATTCACCAAGCTAGATTGTTGATTTTAAAGGGGAGATAACTCTTTGAAGGATGAGAGTGGTATTCAAACTTGATGACGAGAGGTTTTGGGTGTATATTAGGCAGACTCTTGGGAAGGATTTTTTGAAATCAGATATTAGGCTGAGGACAAATTTGGACATTTTTTCCCTATTCTGTGTGTGGGCACTTCAATTGGGAAATGGAGAGGAGGTCTTGAAAGTTATGTGCTCATGTGTTAAGCCAGAGTGGTGTGGGGGTTTGATTACTCTATTGGGTAAAGCTAAACCAGGTGTGGGGTTTATGACTGGTGGGGTGTCGTGGCGCATGGTGGAGAGCTCTAGCCAGAATTTTTAGCCTTTCATAATCTGGAGTTCGTCAAAGTACAAGGATATGCAGATTGCATATGTAGGGGTTGGCTAGGAGAATGGAAGCTAACTTCTCCCTCAATTCGCCAAGCCATATTGTTGATTTTAAAGGGGAGATAACTCTTTGAAGGATGAGAGGGGTATTTAAACTTGATGACTAGAGGTTTTGGGTGTATATTAGGCAGATTCTTGGGAAGGAATTTTTGAAATCAAATATTAGGCCGAGGACAAATCTGGACATTTTTCCCTATTTTGTGTGTGGGCACTTCAATTGGGAAATGGAGAGGAGGTCTTGAAAGTTATGTGCTCATGTGTTGAGCTAGAGTGGTGTGGGGGTTTGATTACTCTATTGGGTAAAGCTAAACCATGTGTGGATTTTGCGACTGGTGGGGTGTCGTGGCGCATGGTGGAGGGCTCTAGCCATAATTTTTAGCCTTTCATAATCTGGAGTTCATCAAAGTACAAGGATATGCAAATTGTAGATGCAGGGGTTGGTTGGGAGAATCCACTGGTGCATTTGTCAAAATTAGAAGTAGAGAAGGAGTAGTTGGAGAAGAATTGTGTCATGCCCAAAACTAGGGCAAAACACACATTTTTTTTTATAAATGCAAGTACATACCACTAACAAAGGATGTGTTGAGGTAATGTGATAGCATGGTAAAGTTAGTCTTTGAGTTGCAAGGTATATACATAGGTTGAATTAGGGTCACACCACATACGGATGCAGAATTAGAGCATCGACTTGTCATATGGGTTACGTGAACACTTGGGTCAGGTTGATTTAACTATGGTTTCATGTTTAACTACGTGTAGTATCATGATGATAATCAATTGTTAAGAATCATACTTTGAATTAGGTTGACCTGGTAATTACTTTATTTCTTAACCTTGATTACAACTTATTCATTTAAATCTAGTCCCAATTCTCTTTCGACCATTAACCACTAGTTTAAAATTCAATAATCAAAATCTAAT
>MU227859.1:630285-662909 GCA_018584345.1 Thuja plicata
GCACAAAAAGAAATTACAAGAGTTTCAGCCATATGGCTTTTACATACATATCTTGCAAGAACAACATTTCATTTCCTCTTTATAGCACTTTTACACATAACAGAAAAAAAATCTGCAAGTAGCACTTGACTAAATCTCCTTTTTCTTCCACAGAATTAGCAAGCTTTCCAAGTAGAAATCTACAATAAGAAAACCAATTGACCATGGAGGCTCACCTCCCAACCTAGGCCATTTCATAGCCACCCCCGAGCTTGGGGAAATGAAGATGGATCGGGTGACACACATGCACACACAAAACAACAACATTACATTACAATATAGAACACCCTCCTAAGCTAAAAAAAACACAATGGGTCTCCTCTAGACCCATATAAGGGTGAAGGTGGAAAATGAACCATTTAGGAGATGCCATAAACATAAAATGCCAATATACATATGCCTTCACAAGGCTCTCAAAATGTAACCAAGACGTCCATTCCATTTCACAAAACCTTCTCCCCTTATCACCCCCAAATAATAAAGCATAATAATGGAACATGGAGCCCATACATCCATTTCTTATCCCTCTTCTCCTTGAGAAGAGACTCTACACTAAAAGGCATTCCCAATACCCTTCACCCACAAGGCTCTCTACCCTCCCAAGGGTGAGTCTAGCCTTTCACACCCCAAACATCACACAAGGCAAGAATAAAAGAAAATGGAATAAAATCCACATCACAAAGCTCATACATACATTAACAAGAAAATAAGGAAACTCATGGAATCCCCAACACAATAATTAGCTACCACATAATAGCAAATCTACCAAGAGCAACATTGCAATATTGGAAATGCGTAACATAAAAGATTTCTTTTGGCTTGAGAGCACTAACCTTGCTCCAAGCTAATGGAAAAATGAGATTAAGTTGAGCCTTTTCCCTTCCTTAAGCTTTTCCTCTCCTAAGTCAAATCTCCAAGTCTCACTAACTCAACTAGTAGTCTCCAAGTCTGGAGAGTGGGCAAGCAACCCAAACTTTCCTCCAAACTCTCACTAAAAGGGCTCTCTCACCAACTCCCTACCTACTAATAATAATGAGAGATGACTTGAGTCATCCTCTTCTTCCACCTTGTCTCCTCTTATAAATGAAGGGAAGACAAAAGTTGTGGAGAAGATGGTGGTCATGTCTTTCTTCAATTTTCGCCACTCTAGAAAAAAGGTACTTTAGGAGGGCCTTAAATGAGATTTTGACAACCAAAAGGCTAAAAATTAACTCCTAACCCATAGTACACCTATAGGGCTAGCTAATTTTAACCCTAACTACCCCCTTGGACTCATTCTAACCCCTATAAAACCCACCAAGAGTTAACCCACAAAATTATGTGATGGGACTCAAGGTTTGACTCCAAAACAAGTAACCCTACATGGGGACTCCTCAAGGTGACTCTAGGGTGAGTGTCTAATCTCTCTCTTAATTCCCATGGGCATGCCACTCACTTGCACATGTGTCAATTGACACCACATAAACACATCACATTTACAACACTTGGCATGCCTAGTTGGAGTTGCATATTACAATAACATACATGCATATTCACAATTACAAAATAAATCACTAAACAACGAGGTTATATCTCTATGTAGAGTTAAAATTGGCTCTTTACTGAATTTTCACATAAATCCAATCTTGTTTCACCGATTTTGAATCCATGGTCTTTTCATCTGCACACTCGATCAAAGCATCAATAGTCCAAGGAAGAAATCATGTGCATAGCAATAATAAAAATTTGATGTATCTAGATAGTCATGCATTTAAAAGACTTTTTTTTTTCATAATTAGATCATCCACAAGTTTATACAAGATCATTCTCAAAATCCTATAATCACATCTCCTCTTAACATTCACAATTAACTATAAAAGATTATTTGCAAAATTTCAAATATTTAATGCACATTCATTTACCACATAACATAATTGAGATTCCAAAACATAGAATTCATAATCCAAATCCTTCTACTATATAATAACATCAAGATCAATGTATCATAAGCATATAAAGGTAAATCCTAGCATCATCAAAATAAACATCATCACATAATATTGAATGTTATGGAATCACTAGCCACTAAGTCAATGTATCTAAATAATGTATCCTCCTGGTAACCAAAATATGAAAATAACAGTTGTGCTATGATGGGTCGGGGTAGGACCTCACAAAATGCCACGTGGGAGAAAAGTGTAAGAGTAGGGTGGTTGTAGGAGACAAATATGTAAGAGGAAAAATGACTATTTATTAGAGGAGGGCAAATTCAAATTCAAAATTTTGAATTGTGCTCACATGTGTGAATTTGTTTTTAACAACTAATAAGGTTAAGAATCATAAAATAAGACTAATTAATCAATGATTAATTAGTGGTTAGGTTTTAGGAGGGATTATAGGTATTAGGCTAGGGGAATTAAGCTATGTATTAGTTTATTTAATTTTGAATTAATTAAACTATGGAATAAAATAGGAAAATGGATATATTTAATTATATCATATCTTTAGGCTAGAAGGGGATATTTAATATAATTAACTATTGAAATTAATTATATTATGTAGCTAGGTAAATTAATTAAATTAAATTAATTATAGGACGAAGGCTATATGAATTAATAAATTTATAAAGGGACAATTTTAGGCGTCTATAATAGTTGTGCAAATATATTGCATATCATAATCTTGTTAACACCAAATACCAAAGATGAAGTTCACCATCCTAGAGATGTTAGAATGTTGGGCTACTTTAGAATATTTGGAAATGCATAATAATTAAAAAAGAGATTTTACAATTAAAAAGTTTATTTATTTATTATTTAAAAATAAGCAGAAAAAATAATATTCACAGTGCCACCCACTCCAGAAAATGCTCCTTAAAATGTCGAGCAATGACTACTAGCCAAAGCAAGCTTAGAAACCACATGAGGACCTACCCTTACTTGGGATAATTTGTGTGAGCAAAGCTTCCTTGGTTCCTCTATGTGCATTTTGTGTCATAATAGTAAGGAGTGTGTTTCCCATATAATTTTCTTTCAATACTTTATCTCTAGGGAGATTTCTCACTTCTGGTGGGGAGTTTGGTATTAGACCTATTACCATGTCTCCTCTTTAGCTGAGTTTTTAACTCACTGGGGTAAGCCTCTAGTTATGACTTCTTTTCTTTCAGTTTCTTGAGTTCTTTGTCCCACTTTCAGTATCTAGCATATTTGGTTGGAGAGAGATCATAGGATTTTTCATGATGCTAGGATGGTTGGTCAACATTTATCAGGGGAAAATCATTCACTCTCTTCATGAGATTGTCTTGGCAAAGTAAGACTTTGCGGGAGGTGTGGATCTTGGAGATGGTTTGATTAAGTAAAAATAGGTTTTGAAAGGACCCGAAACCTTTTACAAAGATATCAGAGGATAAGCATTAAAGTTCAAACCAAAATGTGCTACAACACCCGAGGATGCATAGGCCCAAGGCCCCAAAAGAAAACAATAGAAAAAGATAGCAGACAAAAAATAGAAAGCAACAGAAAAAGACAATAAGAAGAAAGCAAGGCAACAACTAGCAAGTTTTCATCAGTTCCTTAGCCTGGATGACCAGGATCTCCATGTTACCCGCATACACCTTAAAATCCTCCAGATCAACATCCTTCTTTCTGGTACTAGCACGAGTTCTTTTACCAGGCCCTGTGCTCTCCATTATCTCCTTAATTTCCTCTCCCCTGTTATGCTCCAATTTAGTAACCAGGATCTTTTTGTGGTCCATTGAAGCTTTCAAAATATGGAATCCTTGCTCACTAATTTTCTTCAGAGTACTTTCCAGCTTCTCCACTTTACTCTACAAGATGGTAATCCTAGCTTCATAGTTGTTGTCCTTAGCATCCTTGCCCAAATCATTCAACTTATTTTCCATTTGGAGGATAGTGCCACCTAGATCCCCGAAGGACTCCCCTTTGCGCACAACTTTCATCCATTCTTCCAAACAAGTAGCTAGGGGCTTGTCTCCAAAGTTTGCCTTCCTGATCATATTGACAATTTTGTCTTGCTCCTTTAGGCCAGCCTTAATTTTTTTAGTATCCTGAACATAATTTTCCATAAAACGGCCAAAAGATAGAATACTCTCCTTTTTATTCTGACCAATCTGAACTTTACCTTTTTCTTTGTTGCCAGCATCATCAGAAACTTGATTAGTATCCACATTGTCAGTCTGGTTACCTGGAGGGGTGATATCTTTTCCTACAATGTCATTTATAACTTTATTAAACTCCTCCATATTTTGCTGAACATTCTGGGTGTCATATATACTTTCATCACCTCTTCTCTCAGTCTTTTTTTGGTTTTTATTATCCTTCTTGTTCTTACACTTTCTAGGGCTTTCAATAATTTCATCCTCCTCATCCGAGGATATGAAAATACCCTTTTTAGTTTTACCTCCTTTAACCTTCTTAATATATGAATTCTTCTCCTTATTTGGAGGGGTTTTGCCCTTATTCCCCTTTGGTTTCATCTCCTCCTCATTAGTGTTGTCATCCTCTAATTCAAACTCAGAATCAAACTCATCAACCTTCTTCTTATGTTTACTAATTTCCTTGAAGTACTACCCTTCTATTTGTCTTTCCCTTTGGCGTTGTTACCCAGAGTACCCATTGACTCATCCTCAATATCCTCTTCAAATTTGTCACCTGACTCCTCATCCTTAGTTTCTTCATCACTAGGGGCATTACTCTTAAGGATGGGTTTGTCTACTTTCTTTAATTCCAATAGATTGTAAATCAAGACCATAAGACCCTGATGGGAGGCATGGTCCCCATTAGGATCTTTCTGCAAATCCCTCATAGATTGTCTCATAGAACTAAAAGGATAGTAGGGAATGCTAATCTTGTCGTCATATCTAAAATGGTTTAAAATGAAAAAATGATTCCCATAAGCATGAGAGAACCTACCATCTAGAGTGATAGCTGATAGCCACATAAAAAATGAAACGCTAAGGATGGACAATTTTTTTGGGGTTATGGTACCCACCAACCCTTTTGACAAGCCTAACCACTTCACTGTTGTTCTTTGGAAATATTTTTGGAGCTTTATCAAAAATGCTTTTGTCGTGGTAGAATTTCATACCATCCTTCGACATTCTCGTGGCCTCAAAAATCAAATCTTCAGTGACCTCAATCCACTGGTTTTCAAAGAGAATCTTCCCATTCTTTGAGTTTTTGATGAAATACTTCGTTATGGCAGGATTGCAACCATGAAGCCTTTCCATGTAGACTCTGAGACCACCTTTTTGTAGAATTCTCCAGACTTCCTCATTCTGTTTCCATTCTTTGAAACTCACCGGCTCATATCTCTTCTTGTTTCCACCCATGTTCCTTCTGTCAAATTGATTGTTGCTCTTCACAATACACTTAGTTAGAAAAACCTCAATCTTCTTTGTGTTTGCAACCTCCTTAAACAACACCCATAATCCATGAGAAATAGCATTATGGGAGCGAAGAACAGTATTGGAAATGACAGACTCATAATTATTCCCTACATAACTCGACATCTTTCCCATTATTAATTAATTGCCTTTCCATTCTTTGATTACCATGGATGCGCTTCTTCACAATGAAAGATTTTATATTGTACGATATACTCTCTTCAGTTTGTCACGTATTTGTGTTATCATTTCTGCAAGCCTAGTTGCTTGTCTAATTAGCAACTCCATTTGCTTCACGGTAGGCATGGGTAATTATGCACTTTTTCATAGTTCTTATTATCTCCTTAGCACCTTGCATAATGTTCTCAGTCGACCATGAAGGAGGTGAAACATTATTAAGACAATTAACAATGTTCAAGGAGTCCCTCTCTAACCATAAATTATGGCAATTGAACTCCTTAGCAATTGGTTCAATTTACCTCTTTAGGGCAATGATCCTTCCCTTGGGGTGAGGAGTGGTAGACATGTCATGAGGAATAGATGCAAACATCCTTTGCAGAAGATAAATCGGGAGGGTTATTGGCCCCCTCCTCTTCAAGGAGTTTTGAAAATTAACATTGATAGTTCTTCTTAGTATTGGTAGAGTTAGGATTGATGGATTTGGATACATGTTTAATTTATTGTTTCAATTTATAAGGGTCTTCATACAAATAATTACTTGGAGGCTCTTTCTATTTTGCATGTTGTGGAGAGAAGTTGTGTTCTTGGCTAAAAAAGGATTATTTGTGAATCTAATTCTCAGGTGGTGGTGACTCAGTTGAATAAACAACGATTAGCTGATGTTAGTTGGGACTTAGCTTTGATTATTAGACAAATTCTTAGGTTGTGTGACTCTTTGGAATTTGTTACTTTTATTTACATTCCTAGACAGTAGAATAGAGTAGCGAATTGTCTGGCTAAATGGGCATATGATTACATGCAGAGTTAGAATATTGTGGATATGGGATAATTATTTTTGAAATTGTCTTACATGTTGGATCAATTACCGGATAAAGATAAGATTATGTATTGCATTTTTTCTATGCTAGACTATGGCCCTTGTTACTTTGTAACTCTCTTTATGTTGAATAAATTTTTTACTGCTACTTTAATTACGCCATAGGCTTTTCCATTTGAGAGAGCCCAAGCTAAATTTTACAATCTAATGGTGGGAAATCATGGAGGCAGAATGACTACCAGTGAAGTCATGTGAAGCGTTCATCAAAGTTGTTCAGCTGACTTATGTGATGGATGTTTGATATCGTCTGAAATGCACTGGACGACCATTGCATGCATCTACACTGTCACATTTTATGTTTGTCCTTGTCACATTTTTTTTTGCCAATGAATGCTTTTCCTCCACGTTTGTATGCTCAATCGTTTATGCTAAAATATATGAGGGATTTACGAAGTATTATAATTGTCAGAATTTATTTTACCCTGACATCATCGTCTCCACACAATGGGACCCATTGACTCCGATGCACCCATTTTACATTGATGCTTTGCCAATAAAAGTCACGAAAAATTCTCCCAAAGAAAAAAGAAGCGTATGTATGAAGACGATGGTAGAAACAATAAGTTTTCAGGATAATTTATGAAACAACTTTAAGATTTGGCATTTCTTTCTCACCATAGATCTGTCATATGATCTTTTTATTGTTGGTTGTTTTTCATCCACCATTATCCATTGTCATGCATTTTAGATTTATTTATAAACTTACTGATATTTAATCTATGCCACACCTTTTAGGATTGCCATTACTCTACCCTCCTTGCTCTTGGAGTGTTAGTTTGACAGTTCAATGGTTGTGTGAAGGAAAGGAATAAGTCTGAATGAAAAACTTACACTTAACTGTGCATAGGATAAATTTTATTTTATATATGATTGTGTAGAAATATTTTAACAAAATAAAAATAAAAATGTATTTATATTTATTTTGTAAATATATATTTTTATATTAATATAATTATCTGCATTATTTTAAATTTAATTTTGAAACGTTAATATAGAATAATAAACACAATATAAATAATTAAAAGTAAAATGTGAAAAGAATGTCAAATACCGCGAGAGAAAAAGCACATATTAAAAACATATTTCATTTATATATAATTTTTAACACAATAATACATTGAAATTAAATTGAGATAAATATTTCATTTATATATAATAATTTAGGCATTTCAAAGAAAAAAAAATGAAATAGAGAATGAGAGAGGGAGAAATGTAAAAATAAAGATATAAGTAGAAAGTAATAGAGAGAGGTAGAAAGATGGAGATATATAGGCATAGAGAGTGATAGAGAGATGACACATTAGAGATACATATAGAGGGAGAGATGAGAGAAGAAATATAGAGATGTAAAGATTAAAAGGTATAAGAAGGGGGCCATGGAGAGAGATGGTTGGATTGAGATATAGATGAATATAAAGAGGCAGGATGGGGAAAAACAGATAAAGAGTTAGAGATAGATTAAGAAGTAAAGATAGAAAGAGATCTAGGGAGACACAGAGGGAGACATAGAGAGGGAGAGATAGAGAGGAAGAGTTATAAAGATATATAGATGGTGAGTTATATTGATACAAAGATAAGAAAATCTAGAGAGGATGAGAATGAGTGACATTTTTAAATGACCTTTCTATAACTCTACGGCATTTGTGTTGCACACTAAGATGCGATTGCTAGTTTAAATAGTGACCATTAAAATTAGTTAAAAATATTGAAATGATTTCACACTGCCAAATTAGACTGCTCAACGACTAGTCGTCTCCCGTAGAACTTTTCTTGCAATTGCGAACTTGTCTAGGTAGCATTTAGCTGCTTGTTTTGAATCCACCAGCACGCGACTAGTGATGGACTCCATATTCTTTCTGATAGCGTTACTCTGCCTTATCACGCTTACATCCGCTCGTAATGGGAGCAGATGGATTAATAATACAAGTTTTAATCATATAGAGCTCGGAGGCAATGAAACAAAAGAAGGCTTCGATTATTTTTTATTCGCTTTGGAGTGGCCCGGCACCATTTGCAGAAATACTCACCATTGCTGCTCTACCAACGCTTGTTGCCACGGGTGATTCCAAATTTCAGCATTACATTGATGCGTTAAATTGTGCAACGATTATATGCATTTTTTAAATTAATTGATCAACTTTTGCTTTGAAACCTACTGTACTACTTCCACTGCGTGATTAGAGTGTTTCAAACTGCCCTTTTTCTATGGGGGTGTCACCCGAGTAAGTATCATTGAATACATTCATTTCAAGTTGTCCAGTTATCAGATAATTTAATTTATATTACTCCAATCTTTTAACGGTTAGGTATTGCTAGTGTATATGATGCTCGGAATTTAGATCCCTTCTTTAGGCATCTGATAGGAGCTTTATAACTGCCTATAAAAAATATGATCATCTATTATATATTTTTTGGATTGTGAGGCTGGTGAGGCTCAGGGCTCAAATGCCATCCTACATTGAAAACTCGACTATAATGAAATCCTCCAAAACAATTTGATTTTTAGCTGGTAGGGCCTGATGGTGCAGGTGTGTATACATAATTGGAATTGTGCTTTTGAATCCCAAGAGGGGCAGGGTATTTATACTTTGATTGTGCAATATAGAAGGTAAACTGGAAAACAATAGGTTTCCACGGCTTCATATATTAAGTTGGTTAGTGTCCGAGCTTGGGGTGACCCCCAAAAATTACCTTTACCTTTGCCTTTTATTTGCCTGCCCAGGTTCAGAAACCTGTCCAAAGCAAGAGCACTCGAGACACTCACTCTGGAGTCCGGGTTCCCACTTTCCCAAATGATCTCCTGCAGCTCCATGCACATTGGTAGATTATGGAAATTGCACAAAGTCACAGGAAGAAACACCCCTACAAACAGTAAAGGCCCAACAATCCCTTGCCTTTGTTTTAATTGCAGAAGGAATTACCACATTTTTACTAACCTTAAAAGGTTAAAAGTCCTATTGATCTGCCCCAGAGGGTCTGTTGAGTGTTCAATATGATTGAGTGTTGACACACATTTGCTGAGATATTGATCATTGAGGGTTTTGTGCATATACAAGAAATATATCAGTGTCAGCTGAAATGCCCAATACTGTTTATATTTTATTCAATAAATATGTCCCCTGTTTCCTGAGGTGGCCAAATGTAGAATCCCATTTATTCCTATAGTTATTGCACTAGTGGAATCATCAAGTTGTACAGATGGTAAAAGCAGAATGTTTTCACTTTGCATACCCCAATAGAGAGTTTGCTGTCTCAGGTTGGGTGTCAACACTCGTTTGTTTGGGGTATTTGTATCTGACAGGTTGCTTTAGCCATAAAGACACGATGTAATCTATCTGGAGAAATGTCCAATGTAGATATGCTGTATTTGGTAAAACTAAATATAATCCCCAGCTCCTAATTTGGACGGATGTGGAACAGTGTGCACCGTGTACCACCTTGATTAAACTTGAAATATCACGTCAGATGTGTTTTTGCATTGCATTGAATTATGTAATCATTTATCAAAATCCAAATGCATATTTCAAGTCAATTCTCTTTGACCCATTTTTTGAGTTGTGAACTAATAATTTTCTTCTTTCCAAGACATCAATTGACAATAGTGATCCCTGTCAAAACAAAGAAGACAACAATCCAACTTTGTTCTTCATCAGTGTTCTTGGTAACGGCTTAAGAATAAAATCAGGGTTGTTGTGCCCAAAAGTCTCACTCTGTATACTTCCCAACAGAGCTTCCTCTATCAGATTGCGGGTCTACAATCTTTTTTGGGAATCTAGGTCCCTGATTGGTTGTTGAGGGCTCATCGACAGAGTGTAATATATTCTCTATAGTTAAACACCCAATATAATAAATAGTAAACTGTGTTAGTATGCTTCCTATTTCCCAAAGTGTGCAGATGTTGAATAGCATGTCACCGTGGTCAGACTGGGTTTGTTTTAACCATCTGGCTTCGCTACGCTGTTTAGGAACTATATTTCTTATTCCAATTGACTGGACTACTTTTCCCTTAACTTCTCAGCGTGGGAGTTTGAGGGGCAACCCCAGAGCAAGAAAAATAGGAAAACTGTTTTAGCCTGCGACAACAATTCAATCCTTGTTAGTGAAGTTGTGTTTGCATTCAACATCACTCTGCTTAAGTGATGCAACATTCATATTCAAAGGGCACATCTTAATGTGACAAGTTGGGCTTTGGCAGAAGGTTTTTTGGACGGAATGATCTCTGCTCTGGCAGCAGAAATCATTTCCAAAAATGATCTTCTTATGAAATCTCTACAAATTTGTACTTGGAGCTCTTCCTTGAGGTTAACTTGAATACAAACCTACCGGTTATGGTGCAAGAAATATGTTTTGTTTGGGTTGAACAGGTCTTATGGAACCTGTTTGGAACTAATTTCATGGCTATCTTGAGTTCTGAGTCACACAGAAACCTGATACTGAACAGTGAGATAAAAAGGTGTGAATGCATGTATTGCTTGAGTCCATATTTGGTGACTAACCTACCTAGTTAAAAGACTGCAGAAGGTATGCTGTGATTCAATACCATTACTGACAGATAAAGCAAGAGAAACATCAAAGTAAGGAAAGTATGTGGCACGAAGAATAGAGAAACTTAACCAAGCCTATACTTCCCATTCTCTTGAAAATGTCACAACTTGTTTTTCCTGTTTGTTGGGTTTTTTCAGAGAGTGGATTCTGCTAAGACTTTTTTTATCCATGATGTCATCTCACTAATATGTTTTCTTCTTGATATTGATACCCATAAATTGTCTTCTATAAATTTTCTCTTCTAATTAGTCCTTCAAAGAAAACAGGTTTCCGATGTTCTCTGTTGACTTCGATAATGATAAAAGCTACATCCTGTGAAAGGTTAAATAATAGAAAATATCTTTTATAGAATCAACTATCGTCTGTTGACTTCATCTCACTGATATGTTTAGTTTCTTGATACCGGTACCCATAAATTGTCTTCTATAAATTTTCTCTTCAAATTGGTCCTTTCAAGAAAACAAGTTTTCTATAATCTCTGTGACTTCAATAGTGATAAAAGCTACATCCTGTAAAAGGTTAAATAATAGCTTCTAATTTCTTAATTTATTTGTTGCCAACATTAACATATCTTTATTTATACACCAGTGGATTGGGTACATTATTGAGTGTTCTGTGGGTTTCAATTTTCTGTTTTTAATTTTTGCACCACTGTATTAGTTTGCTTCTCATTCCTGAGTTGAAACTAATTCTGCTTGTTTCCTTTTTCACCATTTTTGGGCTTTCTACATGTAGAGCAGAGATATATTTGAAATTAGCATTCTGATATATTGGATTTTACACAGATGAAAAAGTAGGGGGACTAAGGGTTGACTATATTCAGATATTACCAAAGAAAGAGGAAATGGAGCTTTTATTGATTATGCCATATGACATCCAGATTTTCTACAAATATAATGCTAGAGAAAAAGTCACAAAACATAGCTTAGCAAATTCTCTTACTATCTGCAAATACCTGCTGATTATCACTTCTGTTTTTTTTTTCTTTCCCTTTGCGTTCCCAAAGTATCATGTTCCAAGTTGATGGAAGAAAATGTTTATGTGAGACTAAGAATGTTGTATCTCTTTTCTGCAGAATCTCAAGCTCCTTGCATTTCACCATTCGTAAGTGCTCAATACTTGTCAACTCTACTTGTGAGTGAGAGCTTTTTTGGAATTAATAAAATTATGGATATAAATTGGCATCATGGATTTCTCAATAAGCAAACGGGGCATTTATTTTGTTCCTTAAGGTGAGTTGCCATTAGATGTTTTTTGTCAGGATTCTAGGTTGCTCCACTGAATGCTCTATTGAATTTGATCTTGAGCTTATGGAACAGTAATGAAAGAATTGATTTTCCTTGTTTCCTCTTTTGCAATTCTTACACAAGTTTCAAAATATGAATTCTATTCAGTAAATTCAGGGTCAGTTCATAATTGGAAAACTCTTTTAGTTGTCTCCACTTTATGCAAAAATCAAGCTGGGCAAACTTTAGTGCGACTTTATGCAATCTATCCTTGTAACTTGAGAATGCCTATGTCATCTTATTTCAAGATATAGTACTCTCTAGTTATAGAGATTACTCTTTTAGATTGTTTCCTCATTTTCTAATATTTATATTCACCATGTAGAGTGCGTGTTTTGCAGAGTTAAAATAACATGCGATTTTGTTAGAGTCGCAAACTGCATTAGACTTGAACACTAACATGGTGAATGGTTAGAAGTTTTAAAGTGAGAAAGTCGAGAAGATACAAAGATACAGGAGATTCATAGAACTAGCAAAGTGATATCCCTTGGACCATAGATTTGGATTTCTTTTTGGATTTTGGCTCTTATCTCTTTGTTAGGCATTATCTTCTCTATGCACTTTTTAGAAGCCTCTAACTAGCAGCACATCAGCCTTTGAACAATTCATGAAAGTAAATTTCTAATCTTTATATAATGATACATGTAGGTATAAGTGCCAGCTATTGTCTATGATCTTCTGTATAGGAAGGTAGTTGCTCTTTATACCATTGTAGACAAGTCTGATGGCCCCTTGGATCCTCATTATACCCTCACAGAAATAGCCCTTTGGGTATTTTTCCACATCGAATCCTTCAGCAATGGTTCCACTAACAATGTAATTTACAATTTGATGGTAGTACTTGTGTTGTAAACACACACGCCCCATTGCAAATGGGTACTGCCTCTTTTTCTTTTTGCTAGTGCCTTAATGTTTGGCTTAGGGTGTCGTAGGTGTTTGTTAGTTTTGGTCTAGATTTGTAGTAGTTTGAGTCTCTTAGTCTCCTAGGCAGTTGAGAAGTCTTGTCAAGTCTGGGTGGAACTTCGATCAAGTTTTTGATCAGGTCTGGAAAGTTGAGTTTAAATGAGTATCATAACCATGTTGGTCATCATCCTTTTCAGTTCAAGGTAAGTTAAGCTCAGGAATTTCCTTCTAGGGGTCATTTTTCCACCCTTTGGAGGATAATTGAAACCAAGAGTTGAATGCTGAAAGTTTGTTTCAAGGTGTCATGTGTGATTTAAAATTTTAAATTGCGACTTCACATTGTTAATTTTTATCATCAGAAATGAGACAAAGCAGAAATAACAGATACAACAATGGACACAACGAATTATCCTGGGAAAACTCTTCAACTTGAGGGAGAAAAAACCAGCCACAAATATATCACTTATATTTAATGAAAGAGTAGAAGACTGATTTACAATTCGGCCAAACACTAGGCTGAGTTGAAGCGATGATGATAGCACCTATCAATATGCAGACAATAATAGAATTCCTTAGTATTGATCTTCTGAAATAAAAATATCAATCTGTAGTATATGTGCGAGTTCGTCCTAGAAGAGTATATAAAATTGTCTTGACCCTTCATTGTCTTGATGTTACAAAGTGAAGGCCCTTCGTTGTCTTGACCCTTCATTTCCTTGACGTTACAGAGAAGATGCGTTGTCTTGAACCTTCAATAAAATATAGATTATTATTTATTTCAAATTTAGGAGGGAAAGATAACTCCTGCAGCTATAACATCAACACTCGCTCTTAGCTAGGGAGGTATCTCTCCAGATATTCATGTCATGGAGTCTCTCAACATGACACCCACAATGGCTACACCCATTTGTGGAAAAGAGTTTAATACGAAATCTCTCAACTTGATAATGTCATGGAATCACTCAACATGACGTCCACCATGGCTACTCCCATGTGTGGAAAAGAGTTTATCACGAAATCTCTCAACGTGATAATATCATGGAGTCACTCAAGATGATGTCCACAATGGCTACTCCCATGTGTGGAAAAGAAGCATGTGCACAAGTGCTCATCACAGAGTCACTCAACGTGATGTCATGGAGTCTCTCAACATGACGTCAATCATGGCTACTCCCATGAGTGGAAAGAGCAACATCTCTCAAAGGGCTTTCGCCTCATATTTCTCCTTCTCAGAGAAATATGCATTTTAGCAAGTAGCAAGAATCACTGATACTGAGACTCCCTCTCAGCAAGGGCACCAGAATCGAATGGTACATCAGACTCCCTCTGAATGTTAGATGTATCATCAGGAGATATGTCCATATTTTGAGGAGCCTCCTGTTCCTCAGGGTGCTTCCTAGTAGTCTTCACAAAATTCTTCAGCGAGTAGAACTTCACAATTCTAATACAAAGTACGTCAAAACAGTCATTTGTGATTAGCATGGGCACCTTGTGGAAGGCATTGCAGAGGGCATAGTCCATGAAAAGCACAACCTGTCATATGTACATGATAAATGGGACAATTTCCCATAGGGATGGCAGAAGCACCTAGATGTTGTGCAAGTACCATGAAAAATCACTGATTCATTGAACATCCACGACCATGAAATTGATGTTTTCATTGTTGCTATGCCTTTGCCTTGCCACGCTCGATAGGTGCAGATCCTTTTCGAATACTTGCCTAGTCAGAGCCGTGCGGACGTGCATTCCCCAAATGTCCACACCCAGGTACCATTGCCTTGTCGTCATGATCTCCACCACTTTGGCCCCAAAGAATACAGAGGCCAAAAATGTAACCTTCGTGTGGAAACACTTATTTTCCACCCAAATTATCCGTGAAATAGCTTATCAAGAAGGGACCCACATTGGACACCACCGTATTCACCCCCACAAACACCCCATTCCGCAGACTCCCTCTAGAAGGACATGCCAATGGCCTTCGCTAGTGAAGGATGCTCCTCGGGCTTGGCCGCCTTGAGTTTCCCCCAATTCTTCGTTAAGCCCTTGTACGTGCTTTCTGCTCTGTCTTTTGGGGCCAAAAGAGGCATGTCCTTAAGCTCCAGTGCTCGCCTGAAGCCCACTTTCAGAATAGGATTGAGCCAAGATAGAGTCACCGCGCTCATCAACCCAGCCCCACAATAGGGGGTCACTTTCACATTCATATCACTACTTTCCTCCAGATGCATCTCTTGGAGATCTGAGTTTACACTCCTGTGAATTCCCAGGCTCCCACGAGCGGCGACGAAGCGAAGGAATACGAGGGCAGGGGAGGAGAGGGCTTTGAGGAGGACATATGTGGTGTGCAAGGTGGTCTTGTATTTGATAAGCATGCAGAGGCACCGAGCCAAGGAGAGAGGCCAGCACGCTCTGAGGAACAAGGGCAACCCCTGCCTCCATGTCGCGTTGGTGGTCACCACCCACACTCCCACTTGTAATGCTCGAGACCACTTGTAATGCTCGAGACAACACCACCCACCATTCTGATTTTGTTTTCATAATGCTGGGATTCTCCATCCCCCCGATTCTGAAGCCTCTTCCTTTTTTGACACCCTCTTGACGCCTTCTCTGCCATAGAGACCACGCTTGGATGAGAACAAAGATGTTAGCCAAAACAGAGATTCGGCCATGCACTAGCAACCCCTGCCCCAGCCCCACCAGGATTGATCCCAATCTCTTAATCTCCGTTTGCTGCTGCTGTTGCTTCTTCTTTTTGCATAAGCCTTAACCTCTTACTCAAATGTGATTGGATCTTTTCTTAAGCTCGCTCTGATACCATGTTAATTTTTATGATCAGAAATGAGACAAAGCAGAAATAACAGATACAATAATGGACACAAAGAATTATCCTAGGAAAACCCTCCAACTTGAGGGAGAAAAACCCAACCACAAATATATCACTTATATTTAATGAAAGAGCACAAGGCTGATTTACAATTCGGTGAAACACTGCGCCGAACTGAAGCGATGATGATAGCACCTATCAATATGCAGACAATAATAGAATTCCTTAGTATTGATCTTCTGAAACAAAAGATATCAATTTGTAGTATATGTGTGAATTCCTCCTGGAAGAATATATAAAATTGTCTTGACCCTTCATTGTCTTGACGTTACAAAGTGAAGACCCTTCGTTGTCTTGACCCTTCATTGCCTTGACGTTACAAAGAAGATGCGTTGTCTTGAACAATAAAATATAGATTATTATTTATTTCAAATTTAGGAGGGAAAGGTAACTCTTGCAGCTATAACATCAACACACATGAAGGGCAATTTTAAATGCAAAATTTAAATGAGGCAAAGCAAGTCGGCCATGTCTAATTCCCAAGTTGGGCGCTCATGAAAGAAGGATTTTAAATGCAAATTTACAAATTTAAATCAATTGCTAATAGGGTTGGCCCTCCTTGAGGTAAATAGGTTGTAAACCTTCACGGAATCACCATATTTAAGAGAGGAAAAACATTGGTTCATAATCACTCAAACATGTTGTGAGCTTTTCACACCATTGCCCCATTGCAAATGGGGACCCCCTCTTTTTCTTGGTAGTTTAGTGGTTTGCTTAGGTAGGTCTTGTCTTAGCAGTATTTTGCAAGTCTCAGGTGATGATGAAGTAGAAAATGTGGGCAACATAGAGGATCGAGATGTGAAGTGAAGCATTTGGGCAGTGAAAAAAATGAAATTGTAAGGGAACTCTCAATTTGCAAGTCAAAATCCCAACACTTGTCTAATTTCCGATCACCTTGTGGGCATAATCCTTTCAACATGCAAATTTCTGACCATCTTGAAGGCAATCCTTGCAAGGTCATCTTCGCAATCAATGCTTAGATGAGAAATCCGAGTAGCCATGTGTGTTCCGATTGAAAGGTTGTCCAAACAAGTTGTGAATCTCCAACTTCATTTGAGAACTTGTCCTTGTGCAATTTAAAAAAAGGCCTGTCATTTTGATCAAAATCCCTCGGGTATGGATAGAAATTCCCAATGAAAGCCTAATTTCCACCTTATGATGGAGTTGTCCAAATGAATTGCTAAAGTCTGATCTTCATGTTGATTAAATTCTCAAATTGTGAAGCAAGTTTTGATGGAATTCCTAATCAATTGCTCATTTCCGACTTCTATTGTGAGGAAAATCTTGACAACATGTGGATTTCTGCCCAGCCTTGGGTAGAATTCCTAATAATTTTAAGGATTATGGTTTAAATATGAGCGAATTCCCAATTAGAGGTGAAAATATGATCTCTTTGAGGGTAATCATTGGCAAGTTTGGAAATTGGACTAAGTATTCAATGAATTCCTAACAACATGAGGATTTTCGACTTGATCTCTATTCAAATTCCTAACAATTGGTGAATTTACGACCTGTATGAGGCATTTTGTCCTAATAAATGCCTAATTTCCAACCACATTTGAAGAGAAATTCCTAAGACTTGTCAAAATTCCAATCTGCCTTGTGAAGTTGTCCACACAAGCATCAAATTTCTGACCTATGTGAGCCAAGTTGTCCTAACGAAGGTGAAATTTCCGATCTGCCTTGAGGGCAAAGTCCAAACAAATGCGAAAAATATTATCCCCTTTCAAGGCAAAATCTAAACAAGTTGCTAAACTCTGATCTGTTTTGGGCAAAATTCCAAACACCTATCGAATTTCTGACCTCCTACTTGTTGATGTGAGTTTTATGCCACTGCAACATATAGAATCAAATACTCAGTTTTCCAAATGAAACACCAAACCTAGAACTTTCTCTTGAAAACAGATGTTCATATCCTAAACAATGTACATGGATTGTGTGATCAAATGAGACAACCTCAAGGTTCCTTCTATCAATGAACTTTCACTCAGTTATAATGATGTGATATGTTGGTTATCACAAAGGTACTTACGTTGTTCAATCAATGGATTTCAACTACTTCAACTTCTTCCAACCAAACAAATTACAAAGGGAAAGGGCTTAGGAAATCTAATCTGCTACTAGAATGCAAGAAATTGTGGGTGTCTTTGTGACTCTACTAGACTCAGTTTAGCCATCGACATCAACCAAGCTAGTGTGATCTCCTAAGGTAAACATGAGATGTGCAAACTATTACCATTCCATTAACACCATCCATTGATGCATATCAATGTGCAAGCAATAATTGAAGTTAAACTTATGATTATGCCAGTTGACCATGCAAGGCAAACATACAATCAACAAGCAACTAATGGTATGGTCTAAGCGAGTTCACCAAAGATGCATCCACAATCACTTCCATTCAACTAAACACTACTTCTAAACAATGAAATAAAATCCTAATATACGTGAGGAAATGTAGAAACCATGCAATATTCCAAAGGAACACAAATAATCCACCATGAAGACCAACAATGAATTAACAAATACTTCGATAACATTCTAGCAACAATTTCAACAAGTCTCTCCCTTTTACAATTGAGAGGAGTGGGGTTTATACAATGAACAACTAGGATTGATTTGAAACCAATGGCATAGATTAACTCATAGAAAACCCTAATTAGGGTTGTGTTGTGAGGTTTTCACACCATCGCCCCATTGCAAATGGGGACCCCCTCTTTTCGCTTGGTAGTAAGGTAGTTGTCCTAGGTAGTCCCAGTCTAGTGGCAATTTTCAAGTCTTTGAGTCTAAGAGATGGGTTTGAGCAACTTTGGCTTGCTAGGAAGTCAAGTAAGTCAGGGATATGAGTGAGAGCTGGGCCAAGCTAGTCAAGGATGTGGAATTGAAGTCAAGAGATTTGTGATGAAATGAATTAGTCAAGGCATAAAAATGATGAAGTGAAGAGGCAAAGCAAGAAGAGATGAAGTTTTAACTTGAAAAAGGACATTGATGGAAGCATGTTGTTTCCTAAAATTTGGCCAAGTCTGAAATTTTTTAGAATCTCCCAAAATCTAAAATCTCTATTATAACTCCTAAGAATCGGAAACTACACTCAAACATCTTGACAGTATATACATAAAATATAACTTAAAGTATAAGAAATTAAAAATATGTAACTTTTACTTAAATGTTATATTTTAGGTATCCCTCCCTCCAGGTTGAAGAGACTGGATCGAAGAATTGGGAGTTAATTTGCAAAATGGAAAATCCTGAGAATAGGTTGGAATCCGACCTAGTCTCAGGACTCCAAGTCCCGAGAGTAGGTCAAAATCTGATCATGTCTCATGACTCCCAATCCTGACAACCCTCAAAATCCCGCCCAAGTCTAGATGGTTTCCAAGTAACTACAAGGCAAGATTCAAGTGCAAACTAATGAAAAGAACCAAGGGAACGAGTGAGAAGATGAATCAAGTGATGTAGTCCTGAGTGTAGGTAGAAATCCGACCACCTCTTAGGACTCTAAATCCCGAGAAACCTTGAATTTCCGCACTTCTTACATGCAAAACTTTGGATAGATAGTGAAATTCCGCCCAAGTTTAGGGGCATTTCAATGAGAAAATTCAGGTCCGAGTTGATGGAAATGATGGAAGTTAAAGATGAAAGGTGAGAATGAATTGAAATCTCGGATGCAATAATCAGATTTGGACCAAAGTGAGGATTAAAAAATCAGAATTTGGAATGGATTTCAATCAGCATGGGGGTGGAAATTAGGCTGAAAACGTAAAGATGAGCCTTCAAAATGAGTTTGAAATCACAAAATAAGAGTTGAGAAGGCAAAAATGACAAAGTGCAAATCAAGTGAAATCAGGATTTATCTTGACATAGGGTCGGAATCCGATCTCCTGTTAGGATTCCGAATCTCGACATTAGGTTGGAATCTGACCTCCTGTCGGGATTCAAAATCTTGACAACCCCTAAATCTCCACCCTCAAAATTTGGACAGATTTCACCTCCTTTGGCATTGTGGCATTGGAAGATAAGAGGTTCCAACATGGAAACCGTGATTATCCCCCTAATGGAGATTGGATCTTGGATGAAATAGCAAGGAAAATCAAACTAGAACACGAGTGTAAGCCCAAGAATCAAGATCGAAAGCATGAAATTCAAGTAAAATGGAGTGAAAATGGTTTGGAGGTCAAGTTCTAAATTAGAATAGTCCTGACACTAGGTCGGAATCCAACCTCCTGTTAGGACTTTTATCATGACAACCCCTAAATTTCCGCCAGCCTATAAGCCTCAATTTGATGTTGAAATCAGTTTGTCAATGGATATTCTTGATCAAGTTGGCCTTGATCAAAGTTCAAAAAAAATCAGGGCAGATCATCATTTGCTGGGCATGTTACAAAAGAGCTTGACAACTTAGAGAATCATAACTTTAATCTGAATCTAGAGTTGTTAATGTCAATGCTTGGTTGCTATTAGGATTCTTTGCAAATAAAGTTTCTTTCGTTTAGGCATAATGCTGAAATCATGTAATTAGAAAGGGCAGTTTGATCTTAACAATATTTTAATCTTGTTCATACTTATCATAATATAAACTCAATACATTTATTTCTTTTGTTTTGATAGTTGAGACGGAGGAAGACGATGTTGATGGAAAAGGAAAGATTGTGGCAAGATCAAAGGGAGATTGATACAAGAAGGTGCAAGTAAAAGAAGGTTTTCACCTCAAGATTTCAAATAAGAGGATGGTTCAAGGTTGAGGATCAAACTGAAGGTGCAAACTTAAAAAAAATGAGATCAAGATGGAGTTCAAAAAGCAAAGAACAAGGAGGATGGACAGTTTTACAAATTTACAATGAAGAAAATTATCAATTAAGAAATTCGAGTTCATTTTGATGGTCCAAGTACATGGACTTCATCACTTCAAGAATGTTAAGGTCAAGAAGCTGAAAATGAGAAAATTTCTAAGAACAAGGATGAAAAATTCGTGAAGATGAAACAATTTACATGCCATCACCATCAAGCAAGGCTGGGAAATGTTGAGTATCAAGAGATATTTTCTCATCTCCAAGGGATTTATCAAGTCTACAAGATAAGCTTGCTGAGGTGGCGCCCACTCATCTTCAACCAATCATAAAATTCCAGTTGCATGTGCTCAAGCACATTCAATCATATTATGCCAAGTGTACATGTGGAAGGTATCTTGTGATGTCCCTTTCTTGCTAGAGACATCATTCTAGCTATTGATTAGCCTATCAGTGGACCCTCTTAGGCTAGTATTGCTTTATAGGGGGTCAGTTTGAGCACAGGGAGATGTCAGTTGATTGATGGTTTTATTTTGTAGAGGTCGTTGTTTTTTGTTTGGTAATGGAGAGAGGTTTCAGACTCTGTTTGTATGAGTTTTGCTATTTTTAGCAATTTTTAGCAATTTTTAGAGTCATAGAGATGGACCCCTGCTATTTTTAGCAAGATGGTATGGTTACATGGGGAGTTATTATACTGACTCCAGTTTCAGACGGCTTAGCCAGATTCACAGTATTGATGGAGTTTTTCAGTTTTCAGTGGCCAAGTATTAATTAATGGTAAACGATTTAATATTATGTTATAAAGTGACTTTATATTAAATCACTTAAGTGAAGGGTCTAAGTGTCATTGAACGTGGCCAAATTGATGTATTAATTACTGAGCAATTCTCCTAAGTTGACGCCATAATATATTAAAGTGATATTTAACGATTATATCATTAAATGTATTTTATTTATGCAAATCGCATAAGTGCTTTTTGAGGTGTGATTTAGGTTTGGAGAGGAAATAAAATGCTTGGTGTGGGAGATTACGAGGCACTTGATTATTGATTTTTGCAATATGTTCTGGACAAGGGTTTCTACTATCTGCCATTGGAGAAACGGAGTTTCTTCTGTGTTCACCATTTGAGCCAGTGAGATATCTGGTGAATTTGGACATTCTGTGAGTCTCATACAGAGATTCAAATTGGGCTTCAACAGAGGGTTTATTCTTACTAGTAGAGGAAGATAGTTAGTTTGTTTATCTGCAAAAGAAAGAGAGAGTTCAGTACAGAGGTATTCAGCAACGATTGTGGTTTGACTGAATTTCTTACCAGCCACAATAAAAATCGCAGCCCCTCTAGCATTCAACGCTAATTACTAGAGGCGATTTTGCAAAGGAGAAATAGTAATAAATTGTGAGAGTTTCGGCTGTTCAACCAGCAACTCCTAGAAGATCATTGCCGCCCTTTGGAAATCGAAAATATTGCTACAGCAACAGCTGATGTTTCATGACAGGTTTTTAATGAAATTCTACAAATGCTTTTGTATTCATTTTCAATGAAAGAATTGTCTTTATTTGCAAGGATTCAATATTGTGCTTAGTTTGGATTAATCTAGAGAATTTCAGTAGTTTGGTTAATAGCGTTATATTTAGTTTGATTTTTGATCAAACCCTTATTCATAAAACAAAAAAGGTGAAAACATTGCAAAACCAAACAAAATAATTCAGTGCAACAAAAGAACCTGTGAAGGGTTCTTACACATCTAGTGCCTCTACTTGACCTATTTTCTGATTGGTCAATAGAAACTATGTAATTTTCTTATTGGCCTATAGAAGGGTGCTTTTTTGTAATTGGCCCACATTTAATGTTTGTAGTTGGAAACCCTAATTAGGGTTATGTGAATTGATCTTGGCCTTTCATTGTACTTGGAACTACTATAAAAGGCCAATGCCTTCTCATTTGTAACTCACAACTTTGGGCATAATGATGTTTATATCAGAGTGGAGCAACAGAAGCTTGAAGGAGATACACATGGGATGACATACCAAGGTCCTAGATTAATTTGGGATCCAGGTTATTTATGGAAACATTTGAGCTTAACGCAGATCTGATACATGTGATTGCTTGTGGACAAGCAATCTTGGGGTGGGAGGATTGTAATGTCCCCTTTTGTCCAAGTGATCACCTAGAGGAGATTATTAGCTGTAGGCTAATTGGATTTATTTGAGGGAATCAATTAATTAATTAAATGTTAAATAGTCCTAAGTCCTATGGGATTATTTAAATTTAATTAATTCGTAGTTGGACATGTTTTATTTTATAAAGTGACTTTATAATAATGTCAATGACAAATTATAATGTAAAGTCACTTTTGAGGGGAAAAAATTAAATTAAAAGATAAATAAAATAAAGTATTACATTTGAAAAGGAAAGCATTATAAAATGAGGAAAAGGTGAAATGAGGATTCATTCTTGACTTATTATTCTTATAGAAACTTTTCCTTGAGAGCTTGAGAGCTTTAGCTTGTAGGTTCAGTAAACCCTAGGATGAAAACCCTAGAGGTTTTGTCTTTTTGGATGAAAACCCAGATGAGCCCACTTGGTGAATTCCTCTCAAGATTCATAGTTTGCACATCATTGATCAGTTTTCATGTAGATTTGTTGATCTATCTTGCAAAACTTCAGAGGGTTTGTTAACTTTTGTATGAAGGCATTTCGGGTATGTGTTACATGATGACATTGTGCATTTTCTGATTTGTAACAACAGTAGGTGTTTATAAACGATAATACATTTTTATATCACAAGAATACCCATTGGCTAATTTTGATTCTCTATATTTGATCAAATTAATTTCCTTGAAAATCTATAACGTTTATCTTGCATTCAATCTGCATGTTTGCATGTTGCAATATTACAATATGATGAAGCAAAACATGAGCAAAAATCAAAATCAAAATTAGATTTGAAGCATTACCAGAGTCTGGGATATTTCATAGTAGAGCTCCAACTTTGTAATTCCCTTCCCTCTTTTTGGAGAGTTTTGGATAAGAGCTTTCATTCAGTGCATCTTGGTTCAAAAATGACTTCACGGGTGAGCTCCAAAGGCTTAAAGACCTATAAATCCATATAAGGCATGATAGGGCTAGGAGTTGAATAGTTATGGAGTTGTTTTTTGATTGTAAAAAAATGATAAAAAAATTCTGTACAATTGTACATATCTGCATTGTTCTATAAGGTTGTACATCACCATATTTTATGGGTCACCATTACTATAATAAGGAAATTTCTTAAAGAATATTCCTCCCATCCTTTGCTTGCATTGTCCTAGTAAGATTTTTAATAGTATTTTTTTAGGTACAGTGACTATCAATGCAGGGGTGATGTCATTATCTACCAACCCAAATTGTGCACCATGCTTTTATCTCAAGCCATAAAGTAGTAGTTTTATGGAAGTAAAGGAATAGTTTTAAGAAAAATGTCATTAACTTGGGTATACAGTATTGGGTTTTTGCAAACAAATAAGCATTGGAAAGTTTTTTGAGCATTATGCAACCATCCATTTGTTTTTTTAACCCCAAGCACCATTTATTTTAATTTGAAGTTAGTTTTTCTATTTTTACTTATACTTTGGATATTTTGTGAAATATGAGATAATTTTTTATGTTTTCATCTCAAATTATACATGAGAAGTCTATCATTGTAAAATCATGGGGTTTTCAGTTCACCCTTCCGTAATCACCTTGAACAAATGGAATTATAAGTCTTGGCAAAATGACATTTGAAACATCTTAGGTGGCTTCATCTTTTGCTCCATCTCTATGAACTTGCTCTTGAACTAGGTTCCCCTAATCAGAAGCAAGCATGGGATATCAAGAATGATCATGTCTTTGGATTGGTTGGTAGTAGCATTGATTTTGACACTGTATTCTCTTTCACATATTCACTACCCATACACTTTTTGGACCAGAATTTGGGAGATCTTTGGAGACCACATCTCTCTTTATTCCTAGATAATATTATGGAAAATTTCCTGTCCCTTGATAATTGTGATAATCTACCATATGATGATGATACAGAAGAGAAACTTGATTATTTGGTAGGTCTTGATAGTTGTGATAACATTGAAACTTCTCTTGATGCTTCTATAAATATCTTCATTGGTTCTTGCATTCTAGCATTTAATCTAGATGTTCATAGTGAGATATATTGTGTTTACACATCATTATGGGATAACAAATTTAGTTGGATGACATCCATTGAGATCAATTCTCCATCTTTTATTGCTTCAGGTCATTCTTTGTAGCAGGTACATCTTAGTCTTGCAAACTTGATTTATTGGGATGAGTACTTGACAGATTTTGCAGGTTTGTTATGTGAATTTGACAAACATGCTTGAGGACATCCATCTCTTTGATGGTAGCCCCATTGTCACTGTTGTTATACCATCTTTGTCTTTTGATTTTTTTCTTTCATTTGCATATGGCCTTGGTTTGTCACCTTTTTTCATTTATTGGGCTTTAACCTGATTTGATTGTGGCATACTTTTGTATAAACATGGTGACACCTGAGCAAAGTTCAGAAACAACGTCTATACTTGGTTTTATTCCCCCCCCAAGGGGAGGAGTGTTCTTTAAATTCTTGGATCTTCATCATCATCCTTTATCAAGTATCTACCATCATTGTTGTAGATCATACATTTTGAAGGGCTACATAGTTCTTTCTGTTCTATATGGGGGATATCTATTGTACATTGGTGGCAAAAGTAGTCATTTGGGTGTTGTGTTGATGTAGTCAAGCTCAGAGGATTCGATAAAAGACTGTCCAAACTTGTAGCCAACAACAAGACAGCAACGGAAACCAAACACAACACAAATATAACAACTTATATCAATTTATATTCATATTCAGATTCAATTACATGGAACATGCCGGGTTGTAAGGCCTTCTCGGTTACGGCCAAATACAATGAAATCACACTAAGATCTACCACCGAGATCTTCTGCAAGCATCGGGCCATGTACCTTCTGCCAATTACACAACAACTTCTGCAACCTTCAGTTCCACCTTCCAAACTAGTCCAGATCTGTGACACACAACCTGGTAGGAACACCAAGACAAAATCTAAACTTGTGCTCGCAAGCCACCAAGCAATCTTCTTGCCTCCTAAGCCAACACGCTAGTAGCTCTTCAAGCTTCCTTCCACTATCTCAGATCCGCAGATCTTCACAAAAGCTCTTCTAGCTCTTCTTCTCCTACTTCTTCTCTCCCTAACACTCTACCTAACCCTCTTTATTTATACAATTCAGCCACAAGTCGGCTTACAAAAGAAATAAACCAAAAACACAAGTCGGCATCAAGAACACAACGCCCAACGTGTTCTACCTCAGTCGGCTTGCAACAATCATTCAATCCACCTAGGATAATGAACCAATCCATATTTAGGTCCACACAATCCCCAAAGAGATATCCAACACAAATGCTATGACCCAAATTAAATGCACAAGTCGGCCAATAGATCCAACAACATAACAACCCACTCGGTGAGACAAAACTGAACCAACCACTGGTCGATGAAGCCACCGAGCCAACCAAACCCCACTCGGCAAAACAACCGAGCCAACAGAGAAAACACCATCCGGTAACACCACCAAACAAGCAACACAAACACCACTCAGTAAGACCACCGAGCAACCAACCACCGAGACTGAGCCACCAAGTAACCGAGCCATCAGGTAACCGAGTGCTCCGGCAAAGAACTCCAAGGTAGTTACTAATCAGATTACCGAGCATTCTCCAGCAAGCTACCGAGCACCAAAGCAACCAAAAATATGATTGCAACAGATTTTCCAAGAACCTCAGATGCCCTTGCATCAGACACCCGGGTAACAAAAGAAGTGTGTCCCACACTTAGACTCCAGAAGCAAATAAAAAATCCACCTCCTCATCTTAACCATCGGTCTCCACATCCTCAAGGTTAAGAATAACAACTTCCACACCAGCACATCTTGCCTTCTCTGATCTGATCTCCACGAGCTCTGCTCATAAATAAACCAGCAACCAAATTCACTAATAGACCCAAGCACAAGATCTGCAAAACCTTCATACCACTCATCACTCAAACCATACATCTGATCACACTCGGCCATTAGTTCATCAACAACAAAGATGTCATGAAATTTATTCATTCCACCTCCTCTATCCCTCAGCCAGTCATCCAGCTTCATCACCAAGAAGTTTATCCTCAAACAACCATCTCTGTCAAGGAAACTTAGTTCCTCCTATACAAGCACACTCAACCGAACCAAGTCAGCGGCAACTCTCCAACATTACTATCATCGGCAAACTCATCAAAGCACTCAAGCATCAGATCAAGACGTCCACCATCTTCACTAGTCTCATCCACAACCTCATACCAATCAACAAAACAATTAACATCAATGCCCTTACCACTGTCCTCAGCAAAATCCTTAGACAAAGGTAAACTCTTCTTCCTCATCAGCAATCTCATCATCAACAACAAGATGCTCTGTAATTTCCATATCAGATCAATCCATATGAGTATGAAAACCAACCACCTTTGCAACAACAACATCACCTTGCTCTCTCCTCCTTTGAACAAGTCTTTGCACCGACCAAAAAGGCCTCGGTTTGATTGGGAAATGCCAATAGACACTCGATTCTTCAAACCGATCACTCAACTCCTCAAGCCTTCTGTCAAATCTGCACATGATCTTCTCCTCTAACATGTGAAACTTTTCCATCAGCAAGGCTATCAGATTCTCTGTCCAAAGTTTAACAGCAACAACAGATCTAGGGTTCTGATGTAATGTAGCAAAAGAAGTCCTAATCTCTTCCAAGACCTCAGTCTTCAAACTAGCCATCTCATTTCTCAAATCAGTCCTCGCGATCCTGATTTTGTCCTCCAGCAGTTCAAGCAACCTAGGGTTCATCCACCGCAGCATCCTCCATATCTAAGGCGAACAGATTCGATCCACCAAAGATGATACCAAACAAGCCCTAGTTGACAAGAACAACTCGGCAAGTAGCAACCAATCTCCTTTCTGGCCACCTTGTGCACATCCTTCGCTGATGCAAGTCATATCTACTCTCTGCCACCTCACAATGCCACAGGAACAACCACAAGTCCAGAATCTAGATCGACAGCTACCCGATGAAGATCAAACCATGCTCTGATACCACTTGATGAAGTCAAGCTCAGAGGATCCAATAAAGAACTGTCCAAACTTGCAGCCAACAACAAGACAACAACGGAAACCAAACACAACACAGATATAACAACTTATGTCAATTTATATTCATATTCAGATTCAATTACATGCAACATGCCGGGCTGTAAGGCCTTCCTGGTTACAGCCAAATACAATGAAATCACACTAAGATCTACCACCGAGATCTTCTGCAAGCATCAGGCCATGTACCTTCTGCCAATTACACAACAACTTCTACAAGCTTCAACTCCACCTTCCAAACTAGTCCAGATTTGTGACACACAACAACCTGGTAGGAACACCAAGACAAAATCTAAACTTGTGCTCGCAAGCCACCAAACAATCTTCTTGCCTCCTAAGCCAACACGCTACTAGCTCTTCAAGCTTCCTTCCACTATCTCAGATCTGCATATCTTAACAAAAGCTCTTCCAACTCTTCTTCTCCTACTTCTTCTCTCCCTAACACTCTACCTAACCCTCTTTATTTATACAATTCAGCCACAAGTCGGCTTACAAAAGAAATAAGCCAAAAACACAAGTCGACATCAAGAACACAACGCCCAACGTGTTCTACCTCAGTCGGCTTGCAACAATCATTAAATCCACCTAGGATAATGAACCAATCCATATTTAGGTCCATACAATCCCCAAAGAGATATCCAACACAAATGCCGCGACCCAAATGAAATGCACAAGTCGGCCAACAGATTCAACAACATAACAACCCACTCGATGAGACAAAACCGAACCAACAACAACCAGTCGGTGAAGCCACCGAGCCAACCGAACCCCACTCGGCAAAACAACCGAACCAACAGAGAAAACACCATCCAGTAACACCACTGAACAAGCAGCACAAACACCACTCAGTAAGACCACCGAGCAACCAGCCACTGAGACCGAGCCACCAAGTAACCGAGCCAATAGGTAACCGAGTACTCCAACAAAGAACTCCAAGGTAGTTACCGACCAGATTACCGAGCATTCTCTACCAAGCTACCGAGCACCAAAGCAACCAAAAATATGACTGCAACAGATTTTCCAAGAACCTCAGATGCCCCTGCATCAGTTGAGTCCTTTACTAAGTTACCGAGTTCCTTGGTTTAAGCTCGAAATCTGGTATGGGTGCGATCCTAGTACCAATTTTGGACCGGTTCTCCTTGGGTTCTACTTGGATCCTTCTGAGGCACCTGGGTTCTGCTTGTAGAACCCATAGAGAACCTAGGTGCTTGGGAAGGAGCCTAGTGGAACCCAAGGAGAACCAGGGGTAACCAAAGGGACCTGCGGTTGTGGGTGCTCAAAAATGATGACAATTCGCAACGCAATTTTATAGCAGGTGTCACCATTTGCAAACTCCTCCATAGCAACATATTTATGGCCACAAAGATTATAAACATTGGTAAAATGAGAATCAATCTAGATGGTCTGTTGAAATATTTTCAAGGCAGTCTCATGATCCTTTAGCAATTGCCTAAGGCACACCAAGCTTGAGGAGATAAACAATCGATTGCATTCAATTCTTGAGCTAGGTATCTCAATTTCATTTCCTCCTTAATGCCTCAACTCATTGCATCCCATGAGATGATATCTTTCTGAGATATTATGTCAAACAAATCAAGTGCTTTGTCTACAATTTCACATTTTACATGTTTATCTAACAAGACACTTGTAACTACAGCATCTGTCAAAAAACCTACATCCATTTTACTCCATCAAATGACAAGTCGAGGTATTGAGTCAAACAGTTCATGTCCCGCATCTCTGCTTCCATATTGTGTATGCATTTGTGCACAGCCTACAATCATGGTATTCATGGGATGAAATCTCTTCAGGGCATTTTGCCAAACAATTCACGTGTTTTGTTTTTGCTTTCACCTTTTACATACATGTCTACAAGGGTTGTTGCAACAACCTTTGACAAAATTCCATCTCTGTGTAGGCTTATTGGATGGTATATATAAATTTCTAATTTTATAAGTTTACCAAATGAAAGGACAAAACAAGATGTTGATGTTCAGTTCATCAGAATCTTAAAGCTCACAAGTTGGCATGGCTGGCAAAAGGAAAGCAGCCAATTGTTATTGAGGATGACATGGTCATCTTTCAACCGTGACTCCATCACGATTTACAATAGAACAAGTTAATCAGCCATAATCAGTCTCATATCTGTGCTTCTTCTTTGCTCACTGTCAGCCCTCATAGGGAGGTCAAAGCTAGGCTTTTTGCAAATCAATCTGTCATTAACAAGCTGTGGGTGACCATGCTATTAATCAACCTTGATACGATTATCTCAAAAATCCCATGGCAGACTTCATTCTTCGAGGGACATTGGAAATCTTTCTCCACTTGTCAACAACAGTTTATTCATTTCTCCTTGTCATCTCCAACCCAGTTTTATAACACCTCTGTACTTATCTTGATTTCACTGATTATGCAATTTTTTTCTGTTTTCTGGGCTTTAGGTCATCCTTCCCACCAAGATTTTCACAGTTTGGCCACTCTGCTGCTAAGAAACACGTGATGAAGGCCTTACTGGTAAATGAGCCAAGGAAAGTGCAGTTGTGGTTGCACTGCAGACCATAGATAGGAGTCTGAAATTTCTCAATGATAGTTGTCTTAGTCATGTACATATTGTCAAGGTGGTCTTTTACTCATGTCACAGGCATGGAAAGTTCCAGAGCTTCCTCCTGAATTGCAAGAAGCTAAATGAGAGAAACTACACGATATGGAAGTACAAGGGAGGATAATTTTGGTTTGTATAGAATGGTTGGATTATTTCACCATAAATCAACAAGATAAAGACACTGATACAAATTATCACAGAAAATGTGAAGTTAATCTTGGGAGCATTAATGATTATCAACTTACTACTATGTGACAACATTATTCCAAATTTGTATAATTATAGCTATTTTTTCATGTCACTGCCATTTGGGACACCAAATAGTTGCATGAGCTCTCCCTTTTGAAGACCACAATGGAATTGTTTTTCCATTTCCCTTTTATGTCTATTCCTCACTTTCTTTCCATTGGTTTCCTCTTTAATGACTATTATGTTCTCATTTGAACAGTCTATAACAAAAGCAACCAGTTTTTTCTGTTGGTAACTTTATATATAAACATGTGGAGATTTCAAATTTGCTCTATCTGAGCAATGCACCTTTAGGATGACATCGTTGATAATTATATTGCATATATAACTTTCTCCAAGGTTATGGTCACTTAGAATATGTTTCCATGTGAATAGTTGTTGAAGAGATTCCATCATATGTGTTTTGAGTGCAGGTCTCTTAAGTTTAATAATTTCTTGCTTTTATTTTTATTCCATTAGCACCACAATCAGTTAGTCAATTAGATATTCAAATGACTAGTATTTGTCTTTATCAGGCCAGGATTGTACTTTTAATAGCTGACTTTAATTCATCTCAGATGGTTTATGGCCTGATTACAATGATGGGACTTGGCCTCAATGTTGCAGTGGAGCAAGATTCAATGAAAAAAAGGTTTTACAGTATCGCATAGAACTTATTGTATTGCATTTGATCGCAACATACATGTATTGATTATTTTTTATTAATGGCTATTGTAGATTTTCAGTCTACTTGGAGAGCTTAAAAGGTACTGGCCATCACTAAGCTGCAGCTCTCCAACTAATTGTCATGGAGGTAGAGGATCTCTCTGGGCACATGAGGTGAGGTCTATCTTTCCCACTATAAAGGACAATTTGGGAAACCTTTCATATCATTTCAACATCAAGGATATTAATACACTAACTATAGCAACTGCTATGCTTTAATTATATAGGTATCTTATTATTTGCATTTTCTGATCCCTTGTTTGTATCTCTTGGTATGAAAATATACGTGCCGCTTTACAATGTTCATGGGACAGTGGGGTGAGTACTTACCATACATGCAATCTTTCTTAAAGTGCCATTGCATGGAACATTATAGGTTTTTGAAATCTATTTTACATTTTCATTCACCAGATTTGAGCATTCAATTGGCCTATTGCATTTAACATTTTTGACATATAATAAGCTCTTTTATAAAAATTATCTGGAATGTATTAATCTTTGCTGCCATTGATTATTGTTGATTACAGAGAAGCATGGAACCTGTTCATACCCGGTGATTAAAGATGAATATAGTTATTTTTCAACAACTCTTCAAATTTATTCGAAGTACAATATCTTGGTTAGTATTTCAGAGCATCTTATTGAAAATTATGTCTTGCCTACCATGCACTTTCTTTGCTTATTATTTTTCGCATAGTTTGTACATACTTGGTATCTTACCAGCATGTGGATGATATTTCTTTAAGAGGTTAGAGAGCTGAAAATTTTTAAACTAGTGATGTACTGCCATTTCTGGATTTCTTTTTGCAAGTATGAGAACCATAGTAGCATTACGTGGAAAAATATGTGGTTAACTGTGGTCCAAGGCTGGGGCTGTGTCAATTTCAACTGCCTGGCTCAATTTTCACCAACCTTCTGTTATTTTGTGCATTACCCTGGAAAATCTGCAGGT
>MU227859.1:662959-692623 GCA_018584345.1 Thuja plicata
GCATTACGTGGAAAAATATGTGGTTAACTGTGGTCCAAGGCTGGGGCTGTGTCAATTTCAACTGCCTGGCTCAATTTTCACCAACCTTCTGTTATTTTGTGCATTACCCTGGAAAATCTGCAGGTTATTCAATAACCAGTGGGTTTTTTCCTGTGTTTTTAAAAAAAACCTGCCCCTCTGACTTGAAACCTTGGGTTTTCCATTTACATCTCAGTTTTTCATTTAAAGCCAAGGTTTTTAAATTTTATAGAAAATTTGAGAGTAATTGGCAACATTGAACAAATTCTTTATTTTTGTCTTGTTTGTTTTTCTTTATACACACTATATATGGCATGGAAATATTCTAAGTTACCGATTCGGGTGCGGGTGCGCGGATGCGCAAAAATTTCTTTTGGGGGTTTTGGATGCGTTTAAAATATTATATGTATATATATATATATATATATATAAATGCTATGGGAAATAAATGCACTATAGAAAATGGCTTTGTGCTGTACAAATGCGTGTACAAAGGAAGGGTGCATTGATAAACATTGTAGTTAAAGGAGAGTTTGCAATCAAATGCATTTATCTTATAAGGTAAATGGAAAAACAATACCCTTGTGGAATACTTGCATAAGGGAGGTCTCATACACTAAATTTGGTGTCTTGCTTGGCAATGACCTAAAACACTACCTTCAACTTAAACTTTTATAAAAGTACATCAATATTGGACAAACGTGCTGCATAAAAAATGATGCCTTCCAAAATCTTGTAATGAGGGTGCATTAATTAACCCTTTATGTAAAGGTTAGATTGCAATCAGTTGCTTATCTCTCACTTCATATATACAACAAATTTAGTTTTTGATATGATTGAAGAATAGCACAAAAAGCCTTTCTCATTCCATTTCTGAGTTTAACTCTTATGTTTGCTTTTTTTCCTCTATTCACAAATATTTCATTTACCATCACAGTGATTTTTCATGAAACAAGATAAATAGCATTGTTGATTATTGACCCATATTTTTCAAAAAATGTCAAAATACCGTGTCTGGGCCGCGGATGCATCTGGATGCTCCTGGATGCCTTGTGGATGCGCATCCAAGGTAGCCGGATGCTCTCTGGATGCGCTTCCTGTGCGCATCCACAGGGCATCCGAATCCGCATCCGGCTCAGAGCGCATCTGTCCGCGCATCCAGCCCTGGAGGCTGCGAATCGGTAACTAAGGAAATATTTAATTTCTTAATTTGCCAGTTTTCCCCTGTTTTATTCGTAATTAATTGAATTGCATTTACACTTGAGTTTGCTCTGAAATAGAATCCTACTCTGATGAGAACCATTGGATATTCCTATCATCATTATTAGGTTCGATTTTGCTGGTCAAATGAATGCCTCAAAGTTACATTTTGAATGATTAGGGATTATTCACGAAACAAAAAGTACCATGGAATACAAATTTTGCAAACTTTTTTTTACTTGTGGTTCTTGGTTTTCGTCAATGATTTAAAAAGTGTTGAGTAGGAATGCATTTTTCCAGCAGATGAGTAACTTGTACACAACTTGTGAGATGAGTTTGCTGCAGAAACTCATGAATATTGCGCGAGTTACTTGGCAGGGCTTTGTTAAGACTCATTCAGTCTTGGTAAGTCTGACAAGAGAACTTGGTTGTTCAGAAACAACCAAGAACCCTGCATGAAGCCCATTTTTTTGTCATTTTTGTATTCAACAATTTGCATCTCAGTGACATGAATTGATAATTACCTAATGTGTTTAGAAGAATTTATCAACTATTGGGTAGAAGAGAAAATAATTAAAAATGACATGCACCCTGAAGGTCCCTATGGCCACAAAGGCCTTAATTTGGGATTGCTGGTAAGGGCTCCACCCTTGGTAATGAGCTTGGGGCATTCCCTGGACACTAGATTGCCTCTCAAATTTCAATCTTTTGTTTGGTTTTTAAAAGCAGAAAAGAAATATTGCTTTAGGCTGTGCTAGATGGAAAATCCATGTTTTTTATCCCTTTATTTGGCCTGAAATAACAAAAGAAGCATTTTCCCTATTTTTATAAACATTATAATGTTTCTGAATTTTCTGAATTTTTGTGATTAAATCCCAAGCAAATCAATTGCTTTTGTGCTTTTGGTTTGCTGAGTCAATCTTGTTATCTTTATTACTTCTCTGATCAAAATAGTCTTATTTCTTCTCCAATTTTATTCTTTATGTTTCTTATGTATTATTCAGGCTCATTACGTGTACTCATATAATTTATTTTATTTGCCAAGTTTTTTGCCAAATCCGAGTTTGATTGAAACTTTTGGGCTCCCAAGTGTTAGCCGGGTTTGAATTTTTGAACTATGGCTGTCATAATATGCACTAGGAAAAAACTAGTATGGCAGTTTAGGGCAGAGCCTCTCATTTTGAAATGAACCGAAGCGCTCATTTTAAACATTTCAATATAAAATGAATTATATATCACTAATGTTATTACACACCAAAAACTGCAGTGCCAACATGTAGAAGTGCAACTTCATAGAGGAAATAAATTGCTTTTGATGAGATATTTACTAACAACCTATAGTGGTGGCTATATAAAGTGAACTGCATATCAATGATGTGATTATGCACCTAAGATTGCAGTGTCAACACAATGAAGTGCTGTAATGTTCCCTTTTCGGGGCTCATTATTTCGTGCCTTATAGTTAGCCTTTTCATCATGGTCCGGTGGGCTAATCGAGGCTTGATAGGTGATCAAAGGGATGTTTGGCCTACGTGTTTTCAGTTTCAGGCCAATCAGAGCAGTTTTTACAAGGTTTCCAGGGTGCTTACTATTTATAGTAAGTCGGTAGAACTCAGTTTTCCTGACATTTCAGTAGTGGACTTGGAGCGTCTCGCCGAGAGCTTTCCGGCAAGCTATCACACTTCTTCATCCGAGTTCGTTTGACACACCGTTTTAATACCAGAAGATTCCTTACTTTATTTTATTATGTCACTTTATAACTCAACGGTTATATTTATTTAAAAAGTGACTTTAAGTGGAAGATGAAGAGACGAAGTGGGGAAACTGAAGAGTCACAGCTGCAACCTTAAAATAAGCTTGGAGTCTCATTGGGCATGTTTTTTAGTTTATGAATTCATTTTTTCTCTTGGAGAATCCAGAGAGCTTCAGCTTTCAATTTTGAAACCCGAGGACGGAAACCTTCAGGCTTTCTCGGTGGATTGGACGGAAACCCAGTTCATCTCGGGGTGGATTCACAACAGAGTTCACCATTGCATTTCCAGGTTCTTATCATTTGATATTACTGTTGAATATTGTAGTTCAGATTTTGGATTGTGGAAAATTCCATTATTATTGTATTAATGTTGTATAATGCAATAATGTTGCTGAGGGTTTTAATGGAATATATATTGCTGGTTTATTACTATTGAATCCATGGTTTATTGCATGAATGTATTTGTTTAAATCTGCACGAGATATATTTGTGAAAATTTGGGAAATACCCGGTTCGGGTCATTACAGTGGTATCAGAGCCATAAATCTTCCCAGCTTGTGAGGTTTTCTTCAGAAACAAAGTTACAGAAGGGTTTTGAGTAAAATAATTCAGTATTATGTATTCTGAATATCGGATTTAGCAAGCAAGGGTCCAGGTAACTTCCAGAGTTCGGTATAGCAGCTTAAATGTTGGCTTGCATGTCAAGGAAATCACCGTAATCACTTTTTGGAAACTAGCAAGCACTCAGCCTGCTCACACATTCGAAATAAATAAGGCACATATCGTATTGAGCCATAGTAAGCAAGAAGGTAGGTTCATTTTATAATATAATTGTTGGGAAATATTTGTTGAGGATACATTAAACTCCTATTGTAAATGTCGTGAAGGAGGCTGCTATTGTTCGTATCAAACATTTAAAGGTGAAATATTTCATTGTGGGAATAAATTTTTGGAGAATACTATAATTTGTGGTGAAATAACATATAAAACGCAGAAGTTTACATGTTGTATTGATTCAGGAGCATAGTCAGCCGTGAGAAGAAGCTGAATCGGGGTCCTGTAGAGTAACGTTGTGTTATTTTACCACAGGGATAAACGCGGGGGTGGAAAGTGGATTGGTCGCGTCCTTGCCTGGTGTCGCGATTGAACGAAGAGTGCCCCCTTTTCCAGTAGCACCACCCCGACTCATTGCGTGGCGTTTTGACTCCACCACTCTCTGCACAGTCACGGGGAGGTCCAACAGTGGTATCGCAGAGGATGGTACATGCCCACACATAGAAGATGACAACACAGACAACTTGGAGTTAGAAGGATAGCCGTGTAAGGCAATGGAGATTGGCATTGTGCACGGGTGACATTACCTGTTACATTACCCTGCAGTCTACACAGTTGCAATGTCTCCAGCAGACTAGGATTGCATATCACCATCCAGCACTAGCTAAGTTTCGGGTCTTCACTACCAGACATTAACGCTAGCAGCAAACAACAAGGATCATTACCGTGCAAGCTACAGGATACCATCAACAGTGTATTGCCGTGTGGGGAGAATAGTAATATGTTGGATGGTTGTCACTGATCAGGCGCTTTAGCAACACTCGGCAGTGTTCACGACATTTCTTCACCATTCCAGACTTCGTGGGAATAGTCGTTTACCAATATCAAAGGAGACAGACATTGCTGCAAACACATTTTAGACAGTCATTTCCAGAAGTGAATGCAGCCTCTTAGATATTGTGAACCCGCAACCCCATCAACTAGAAAATATCGTGTGTCATTTTTGGAGATATTGCGCAGGGATTAGTAGTGCAAAAATATTAAAGAATTTGGTTCGAATTGGACTGGGAAATATTGTTTGGTGTCATCCATACTTGAAATAGAGCACATTAACATTGTCGTTAATGTTTGAATCAAATAATAGCCGATATGTTTAGCGCTGGAACTACGGACTTGAGTGTTAAAGAAATATTAATGAATCTATGAAATTTCCAGGTGTTTGTTGATCACCGAACAAGCTTGCATCCAATAGAAGTTCCTAGGAATTGGATATTGAATTTGCGAAGATGCACAGTATTCTTTAGTACATCAATTTCCAGTATATTTAGAGGTCTTCACGCAGAAGCAATCCAAGAGTGTTTTTGAAAAGGTTATGTTGTGTAAGAGGGTTTGAGCGTAAGACATGAGCTCCACGACCGCTTGTCGTAAGGTTACACTTCCCTGCAAATAGGAAAGAGAAAAATCAAGACAATGCTGTAAAGTATAAGAAAGAAGGCTGACTGTAGCAAAGCTTGCAATACTGAAACAAGAAAGGATTGAGAATGAAACTTCTGTCATAGCATACATGGAGGAGGGTTGGAGTCACATTGTAGCTGCACATCTCTGCCCTGAACAACAGGAATCTACCTTCAATTGTATTGTCCTAGTATTCAAATGTCATTAATTGGATGTTTGCAAATTGTTGACCAAATGTCTATTTACTGTTAGTAAACTTTGAGGAAACTGTGTTAAGCAACTGTTTGATGATATGCCTAGAAACTAAAATCTACAGATAAAGGTTGCTGGGTGTTTGTAACTATTGGCTAAGGTTGGAAACTCATTTCTATAATCTGATTTGAACAGTGATTGCTCAATTGGTCTCAAGCATTCATTCTGTTATGTAATTCAAGTCAGATCTGTTGTCTCTCTGCATGTGTGTTGTGTGAGCAACTAAAGGATGGATTAGTTTTGAAATCAAACAAATAAATTAAGCCCAACTGGGGGCAATTGTGCAAAACCTTGGTTGCCTCTGTAATTGAAGGTTTTAGAATTCAGAAATTTTGCAATCCCTTTTACAAACAGCCAGTTAGAACCATTACATAGGGGAAAGATGCATGGTTTGGAAAAAGTCTTGAAGGATCTTGTTAAGGTACAACAGTTAGCCCAGATTTCACAACCTGATAAAAGGACAAAAATTCTCGGCATGTATGAGGAGTATAACACACTTCCTCCACAGGTTCAGAGAGATTTAACCTTCTCTAGTTTCATGGACTTTCATCCAAGTCTACAACACAAGACTTTAATGGCAAAGAAGCAATATCATGATTTGGCTCGAGATATACTTGCACAAGATAGGTGCAGAAATTTATATGAAGAGTTTCCAGCTATCATTAATCACCCCATAAGTGAACAAAAAACCATACCTGTTATTTAAGAAAAGCCTTATGAAGTGGTCATCAAAGCAGGAGATTGTAAAATAAATACTGAATCAATGCAGGAAGAAGAGGCTAAAGAAGAGGCAGAAAATCTAGAGGTTACAGGATGGTTTACTAGGGAAGAGCAACCAACTTCCGTTGATTCTCAGCCTACACCTGATCAAAGAGAAGATGGAAAAGATTTGGTTAAAGAGCGTGACCACTAGTTGGATGTCTTTAGCAATTCATGTAATGAGGAGTCATGTGACTTCTTTAGCAGCACCTCACTTATATATAATGCTGATTTGGATGACCCATCAGATAATGCATCCCAAAATGACAATGAAGAGGAGCATGCCTTGAAGAGTTAGCTGAAAGTCAATAACGATACCATTATTGCAGCTCTTATTCACCATGATAACACTCACTAGATTATTGAGGATCTTTACAGGAAAACTCAAAAGGAGAAAGGACAAGGTGGTATAGGGATTGGATCTTATGTTGCAGATCTACAAGGGGTCAAAACAACTTTTGAGGATTGGAAATCAGGATATCTGTGTTTACTTTCAGACCGCGACTACCTGTTACAGGTTGCTGGAAAATATGCTGAGCAGTTGAGGGAAAAGGAGGATGAGGTTAATAAGCTCAATAGAGAGCTTAGTGTTACTCGGCGTACATTGGAACACACACGTATTGTTCTTCAGGAAGCAAGAAATCAGATTGTTGCCACTAGCCAGCACAGGGAACAGGACGACAGGGAAAGGTCCGAATTCTTTCAGGAGGTGATACAGGAACTTGATAGCATACAACAGACCTATGACTTGGATAGCTGTCCCAAAAGATCTTTGGATTATCCAGAGTCTCTTTACGAGTTAGATAACTTTCAGGTGGTCGACAATTTCTTGTTTGAGATGGATGCTGATTTGACATTTGATAATCCTTTCTTTGAGTTAGATGAGGAAGATACTTCCTATCCCCAGGATGAGAATGAGGTTGGTTGCAGGATTTGGGACCCAGGTTCAGCTATTAGAGGTGAGTCTTGGTCACCAGGTTGGAATAGCGGGATGAGCTCAGTTGCTGAGCAGTGTGGTTTTTACACCAGCAGTCCAGGATGGGCAGTTATGTCTTGTGGCATGATGGGTGATATACCTTTCCTTGCACTACTTCTCGTTGATGGTGAGATGTCTCGTGCTGGCGAGCATCCCTTGGTTCATTCCTCTTTCCACACAGCCGCAACTCTACATTATCATACCGATTTATCCTGTGCTTATGGTATTGAGAGCTAGTTATGGAATCCTTATGCTGATTCAGGAATTCCAGTAGAGTTGGTTCGTGCATCACATGTTGGCCACATTGTAAGGGATGCATTCTGTTTTCCTTGCTTGTAGGTGGAAGCCTTGTCCGGCAGTCTGGGCACCTTGCCTCTTCATTACAATTTCCAGTTCGGGTGACGGACCAGAGGGGGAGTGTTATGGCAGTTGGACATTTCTGGTGATTCACTTAGTATGGGCATAGGGCGTTAGGATATTTCAGCCAGCTGGGGCGATGGATGGCCCTTTTGCTTATGGGATCCAGGATGGACGTACTCGCGGGCGGTATTAATTCAGGGAGCTGATTGATGTGAGGTTTGGTTTCCCCCTGCATCTGACCGTAGAGGTGCTGGCGATCTCAGCTGGAGTGAGGTTCTCAGTTTGGTGGAGGACTTTCTCACAGATGATGGCAACACATGGCAGATTGGTAGGACTGATCTTGCAGTGATTTGGGATCCTAGCATTAGACTGGTTGCTGTTTTGTTGCTGTGTGAATGGCTTAACAGGTCAAGGCATAATATTTGTTTCAGTTTCACACGACAGATTGGTGGAGCAGCTTCCCTGAGGTTGGTTTGGGATCCAGTTATTATGATCACAACATGCAGATATCGATTGCTTGAGGGCAAGCAATCTCTGGGAAGGGATGATTTGTAATGTCCCCTTTTCGGGGCTCATTATTTCGTGCCTTATAGTTAGCCTTTTCATCATGGTCCGGTGGGCTAATCGAGGCTTGGGAGGTGATCAGAGGGATGTTTGGCCTAGGCGTTTTCAGTTTCAGGCCAATCGAAGCAGTTTCTACAAGGTTTCCAGGGTGCTTACTATTTATAGTAAGTCGGCAGAACTCAGTTTTCTTGGCATTTCAGTAGTGGACTTGGAGCGTCTTGCTGAGAGCTTTCCGGCAAGCTATCACACGTCTTCATCCGAGTTCGTTTGGCACACCGTTTTAATGCCAAAAGATTCCTTACTTTATTTTATTATGTCACTTTATAACTCAATGGTTATATTTATTTAAAAAGTGACTTTAAGTGGAATATGAAGAGACAAAGTGGGGAAACTGAAGAGTCACAGCTGCAGCCTTAAAAGAAGGCTTGGAGTCTCATTGAGCATGTTTTTTAGTTTATGAATTCATTTTTTCTCTTGGAGAATCCAAAGAGCTTCAACTTTTGATTCTGAAACCTGAGGACGGAAACCTTCAGGCTTTCTCGGTGGATTGGATGGAAACCCAGTTCATCTCGGGGTGGATTCACAGCAGAGTTCACCATTGTATTTCCAGGTTCTTCTTATCATTTGATATTACTGTTGAATATTGTAGTTCAGATTTTGGATTGTGGAAAATTCCATTATTATTGTATTGCTGTTGTATAATGCAATAATGTTGCTGAGGGTTTTAATGGAATATATATTGCTGGTTTATTACTGTTGAATCCATGGTTTATTGTATGAATGTATTTGTTTAAATCTGCATGAGATATATTTGTGAAAATTTGAGAAATACCTGGTTCGGGTCATTACAAGTGCACCTTCCCAAATGAATAAATCACTTTTGATGAGATATTTGTCGAATAATAGGATAAAACTTTATAGTGAAAATATGTAGATAGTTATATGCATCCTAATACATAGAAAGCAATAAATCATAGATGGAATTAGATTATAGTATGAATGCAAACCATAACTCAAGAATTACATGGAGAAACACTCGCGGGAAAAAACTCCACACCCAAAGAGATCCTAGATTCGTAAGTTGTATTGATCCTTCAACTAAGTTATACATCAATACAACTTCTCTCTCCAAAACACTGCAACACTTCATTGCTTCAGCAAATTGTAAATTAACTTATTTTTCCTTCAACTCAAGCACTAAATAAATAGGCATGAAAGAAACCACAAATCAGAAATGGTTTCTAAAACTATTTAGGCATAAGTCACAAAAATAAGAAACTTCCTCTTCCAACTTGTGATTGCATCCGCCTTTTAGTAATGTGCTCATGCAAACTAAAACTTTTTCCTTATCTTCTCCTAGCTTTTATTTAAATTCCCCTTTTTCATGCTCTTTTTTTGACAACTAAAATGACCTTACAAGCTGTCATAGTTGCTTTTAGCAACTTTCATGACAGCTAAAAGATAATTACAAATTGCAAATTAATAAGTAAATACGAATATGGTAAAACAAGGTTGAGACATTTTTTCAATGTTCTCCCATTTGTCAAATATCTTGCAAAAAACATGAAGGGAACTGAATAAATCAAGCTTTAGAAGAAGGCCCATTTTCTGTGCTTTATGGTTTACTAAGAGAATCTGCAACATTCTTTAAAGTGTTTTCTTTTTGTAACATCACTCTACCACTTGTTGATGTGAGTTTTATGCCACTACAAAATGCGGAATCAAATACTTAGTATTCCAAATGAAATACCAAATATCCAACTCTCTCTTGAACAAGGAAGGTCATATGCTAAACAATGTAAATGAATTGTGTGATCAAATGAGACAACCCCAAGGTTACTTCTTATTGTGGACTTCACTCAGTTTTAATGATCTGATATGCTGGTATCACAAAGGGACTTACGTTGCTCATTCAAGGGATATCAACCACTTCAACTTCTTCCAAATAAACAATTTGCAAAGGGAAAAGGGTTTAAAAAACTATTCTACTCCTAGAATGTAAGAGATGATGAATGTCTTTATAACTCTATTAGACTTAGTTTAGCTATTGACATCAACCAAGCTAGTGCAATCTCCTAAGGTAGATGTAAGATGTTCAAACTATCACCATTCCATTAACACCATCCATCGATGCATATCAATGTGCAAGCAATTATTGAAGTAAAGCTCATAAATATGTCATTCGACCACACAAGGCAAATTTACAATCAACATGCAGCTAGTGGTTTGGTCTAAGCAAGTTCAACAAAGGTGCATCCGAAATATCTTCCACTCAACTAAACACTATTTCTAATAAACATGAAATGAAATCCAAATCCAAGTGTGAAAATGTAGAAACCATGCAACACTCTAAATCAACACAAGTAATACACCTTGAAGACCAACAATGAATTTGCAATTACTTTGATAGCATTATGGCAACTATTTCTTCAAGCCTCTCCCTTTACAAATGACAAGGCTTTGCCTTTTATAGTAGTTCCTAGTACAATGAGTGGCTCTGATTGATTTAAAATCAAGGGCCAAGATTAATCTGACAAAGCCCTAGTATACCTAACAGCTACAAGCAATAAATGCTGGCCAATTACAATTAAGCACCACCTTGTGGGCCAATAAGAAAATTACATTGCTTTAAAGGACTAATAAGAAAATTGGGTAGAGAGAAGCTTATAGAAGAAGGCACCAATCAGTGGGCCAATGATGAAATGCCACATGGGCTTACAATAAGTCTTCCTTTAGAAGATAATTTTCTTTGACTTTTCCCTTTTGGCAAATTCAATGAATCTGAACATAATATTGTTGAGCTCTCCCACTGGGACAATAGGTTACAATAAATCTTCCTTTAGAAGATAATTTTCTTTGACTTTTCCCTTTTGACAAATTCAATGAATCTGAACATAATATTGTTGAGCTCTCCCACTGGGACAATGGGCATGATGTGACTGGTTGAAGATGAACGAGCGCCACCTTAGCGTGCTTATCCTAGACTTGATAATTATCTCTTGATGATGAGAAAATCTCTTGATACTCAACATTATCAAGCCTTCAATTGTGATGGCTCATATTCTCAAATTGCTTCATCTTCAGGCATTCTGTCCTATCCTTCGAAATTCTTCACCTTGAAATTTCCTCATTGACATAACTTGAATTTGCTTGTTCTTGAATTCTTGATTTCTTCTTGATGTTCTAACCTTGATCTAGCACTTCGTGTGGCATATTAGAATAATATCTCTGAATATCTTATTTATTATTCTTTTAATGGTCAATATTGTGTATCTTGTAAATATTAGAATGTTTCTAATATTCATTTATTCATTCATTATTAGAATGTTTCTAATAACGTCATCTTTGTAAACTATATGAGTGTCTTGCTCATTCATTAATTCATTCAACTATTTTACCAAACTAATATGGTATCAGAGCTAAGATTATTTTCTTTGAAAAATTTATTTCTAACTGAAATTGTCTACTCAATTTTTTCGAATTTATTTTGGTTTGTTTTTTGATAGAAGTTTGTTTTCAGTCGGGTTTTGCATCAAGATTGACGCCATTTTTTGCAACTATCCAGGTCCATTTTGCGTCCTTCTGTTCGAAATCCCTAGTTGCTGAAGCTACACGACCATGTCATTTTTCTGCGAATAACACTGATTCAAGCTCATGCGACTATCTGCGGTCACACCTGCCGTTTTCGGAATTGTGTTTTTATTTTCTGCAAATCTTTGAGCTTCCAATGTCGTTTCTTGGTCTGAGAAGCAACTCGACCATTGTCAACATTTTTTTTCTGCCCAAAAATGACTAGTTCTGTGGTCAATTTCTTCTCAAAATGAGGGTTTTTGCTAGTTAAAATGACCCGTTTTTCTCTTTGATGAGATTCTCTGAACGTGACAAACTTTTTTCATCTACATCTTGTTTTCTACAGTTGACCTCACCATTTTCTAGGTTGTTTTTGGTTCTACAACAACCATTTCACAGCTATTAGTTTTTTTTTATAAATCCATGGCGATGTTTCTTCAATTTTAGATTTTTTCTTCAGCCGCCTAGGGTTTGTACCAAAATCCTCTATTTTTTGGTTGGGTTGAAATTCTGATTACAGATTCCTTCTAGGTTTTTTGAGAACTTATCTGGGTGGTCCACAAATTTTTTTGGGTCCTCCACAAATTCTTCCTTGGGATCTATGCCCAAAAATCCGCCGTTGTCTCAAAATCTGTGCCTGTTTTTCTACATTAGTTTTATTTGCAACATGATTTGCACGTGTTGCACATATTATGCCTCGATATTCATGCACCTAGGTTGTTTACAATGGCATCTCTGACGAATATCCTGCTTGAGGGGAGTCAGAAGTTCAACGACAAAAACTACAATACTTGGAAGCAGTGTATGATGACGATTTTTGAATACCGATGTTTTGACAAAATTGTTTTGGGCAAGACTAATTGTCCCAAGGAAGAAGGCAAAGAGTAGGATAAATTTGATGAGAAAAATCGAGAAGCTGTTATGCTCATCAAACTTTCAGCCACTGATGATTAGCTCCCACAAGTTCCTTCCGATAAAACAACTACTGAAATTTGGATGCATCTCAAAGGCTTACATGAAACCTTTGATAAGAGCCTGCCTTCTTCCTGAAGAACATGCTCTTCTCGATCATGATGGATGAACAAGTGTCCTTGCAACATCATCTCAACAAAATCTACAAGCAACTATGAGTTCTCTTAGTCTTCTCAGTAGAGTCCCTCTGCTCAGTCTTTAGAAGACCCGAAGAAGAAAAATATTCAGTGCAACTATTGCCATATGTTTGGTCATATGAAGTTGCAGTGTTGTAAATGCTTAGCTTCTCAAGCCAAGCAATCTGGTTCACAGCCTCAAGTGCATGCTGCGGAGCACATTGAGTAGGGTGAGTTTGCCTTTTATGCCTTGATGGCTAAAAGACCTGCAAATCATGTAAAATCCTCTACCTGGTATATTGATTCAGGTGCCTCCCACCACTTCACTCATTGCCGGGATTGGTTCACAGATTTTCAACCATTCTTAGATTCAATTATTTTTGGAGGGGAAGAGTACACTGTTGTCAACAAAGACAATATTCAGATACAGTCTAGAGGAAGGAAACCAATTTTCCTTGATGTGTACTTTGTTTCAGGAATGGAACTCAACCTTCTCTCAGTCAACCGAATTCTGAGACAGACGTGACATTCAGTTCACATCAATGCAGTATCATTGATTAGGAGACTCAGTCTACTGTTGCTATGGGTCTTGAGGATCATGGTCTATACAGATTTGTTGACTCTGGTGATTCATTGGAGCTTGCTATGGCAACTCATCGCTCTTCTGTTAGTACACTTTGGCATCAACAGTATGGACACTTAAATGTGCACTATCTTTCTCAGCTTGTTCAGGAAGATCTTGTCATTGGACCTTCGGAGATTCAGACTGAGAACCTTGGAGTTTGCAGAGCATGTCAGGCTCAGAAACATCGCACTCCATTTTCAAATGGTGACTCCTGGAGAGCTTCTAAGGTATTACAATTGGTCCTTGTTGATATTTGTGGACCTATCTATGGATACTCCTTCTGTTATTGGGTCCATGTGTTTTTTACTTTTTGTTGATGATTTCGGTTGTAAAATGTGGGTGTATTTCCTTCGTAAAAAATCAGAGGTGTTTGTTTTATTTCAAAAATTCAAAGCATTTGTAGAAAACGAATCTAGTCAACATATTGTTACTCTTACAACTGACAATGGGGGGAAATCCGGTTCCTCTGCCTTCTCCCATTTCTGTGAACATGGCATAAAGCGCCAATTAACAACACCCTACACCCCTCAGCAAATCGGTGTTGTTGAGCGAAGAAACCCCACATCACCGAAATGGCCCGGTCTATGCTTGAACATTGCCGTCTATCTTATCAACCGCTCTCCCACAGTGGCTGTCAAGAAGCAGACTTCGGAAGAGGCCTGGTCAAGTCGTAAGCCCATAATCAATCATCTCAAAGTTTTTGGCTCCACTGCTTTTGTCTGGATCCTTGATGCTAAACACACCAAGTTAGATGCCAAGAGCGAGAAACTCATGCTCACCGACTATAATGATAATCACAAAGCCTACCACCTGGTTGACATCAAGACTAATCGTTTCATCTTCAGTCGGGATGTGGTCTTTGATGAGGGACGGGGGCTATTTCAGCTCTCTCCTCCAGTTATGGATTCCGAGGACCAGTCTCTCAAAGCTCAAGACTTGGGTGTTCGTCTTCCATTTGGTCCACCTGATGGGAGGGCTCCAGCGGTTCCTATTCCTATTCCTGCCTCTCCACCAATTCCTTCTTTTGTCGGATCACCTAGACATGCAACTACACAACCTGATTTTCCTCAGGATTCATCTGATCTTCTGTTTGATGATGACGATCCTGTTGCACCTCCTGCTTCTGCTATTGGCATTTCTACTCTTCGACCTAAATGGTGGGCTAAGACGATTGGCGATCTTCATGATGATGAGCTCATCGAGGGTAGAACTACTCGAAAGAAGAACCTTTTGATTCTATAAATTTTGCTCTCATGGTCAACATTCATAGTGTGTATGAGCCTCAAACATACTTAGAGGCAAAAGGGATACCTGAGTAGGAAGAAGCTATGAAGACTGAGCATCATAGTTTGTTGAAAAATAACACTTGTTTTGCCAGATCTCCTTTTAGAAAAGAAACCCATCAGATGCAAATGGGTCTACAAAGTCAAATACAAGGCTGATGGTACTTTAGATAAGTACAAGGCTTGTCTCGTTGCTAAAGGCTTTTCTTAGTGTGAAGGAATTGATTATGAGGAGACCTTTGCTTCGACAACAAAGATGAGCACCATCAGATTAGTTCTAGCCATGGCAACTCAGTGTGGTTGGAAAGTCCATCAAATGGATGTCAAGAGTGCCTTCCTAAACGCCGAGTTACAGGAAGAGGTTTACATGATGCAACCTCCTGGATTCAAGGTTGCCGGTAAAGAACACTAGGTACTCAAACTGATGAAAGCACTATATGGCCTCAAATAGGCTCCTCAGGCATGGTACATAAAAATTGACAAGTACCTCATAGATAAGGGTTTCTAGAGGAGTCCTTCTGACTCAAATATGTATGTTAAGACTACTGCTAGTGACATCATCCTTCTGGTTATTTATGTTGATGATCTGATTATCATTGGCAGCTTGGCATCTTTGATTCAAGAAATCAAATAGAATTTATGCCAGTCTTTAGACATGGCCGACCTTGGGCTTCTCTACACTACTGCCTAGGTATTGAGGTTTGGCAACAGTCACATGGCATCTTTATTTCTTAGTCTAAGTATGCACGGGCTCTGCTTGACAAATTCACAATGGAGGACTGCAAACTTGCATCTACGCCTATGGAGTTTGGTCTCAAGTTGTCAACCAAATCTGGTTCTCTTAGGGAGAATGAATCCGCATTTAGGCAACTAGTGGGCAGTTTGATCTATCTCACCGCCACTAGACCTAATCTCAGCTTCGCGGTCAGTTACATATCTCGCTTCACGACAACTCCTACTTCAGATCATTAGGCTACAGCGAAGCGCATTCTGCACTCCAGACTTGGTATCCTTTATGGACAAACCGAAGATCCCTGACTCATTGGTTACACAGACTCGAATTGGGCAGGCTCTGTTGATGACAAAAGTCCACTTCTAGGTATGTCTTCAGTTTGGGCACAGGTGCTATCACTTGGACCAGTAAGAAGCAACAGGAAGTATCTCTTTCCTCAACGGAAGTTGAATATCGGGGAACACTCAAAGCAAGTTGTGAGGCAATTTGGCTTCAAAGGATGCTTTTCGACATCCATATATCTTAGACAGGCTCGTCATCCAGTCTTCCATGAGTGAACTAAGCATATTGACATTCATTGCCACTTCATCCGACATTTGGTTGAAGATGGATCCATGGATTTGCAGTATGTTGCTACAACATACCAGACTGTCGATATTCTCACCAAGTCACTCCTTCCAAATAAATTTGTTAAGTTTGTTAATACAAGTCTGATTACTGAGAAGGGAGGGGTGAATCAGTAATCCACAAATTCACCTAATTTAACTTCTTTCAACTTTATGCATCAAAACATATAACGACAACTAACATAAGTAAAATTTCAATGCATACAACCATAAGTAATCATCCACACAATGCAAACATCATATTTATCTCGTGGAAACCCAACTGGGAAAAAACCACGGTGTGAGATGATACCCACAAAACCTGTACTCTTTTGGAATAGGCCTTGTTAGGAGCTTACCCTGTTAAAGGTTTACAAAACATTGTTAGGTGTTACTTGGTTAAGGGATTTGCCTAAGACCTGTTAAGATCTTTGCCCTATTAGGAGCAACCTATTTAGAGGATTTAAAACATTCAACTAGAATGCCACCTTGTTAGAGGATTTACAATAAAGATTTGTTAGGATCTACCCTGTTAGGGGATTTCACTGTTACAATGATTAGAAAGCAACAGATAAAATGATTTGTGAAAGGACTACCTCTGCATAATCATATCCTATTAAGCTTTGAAATACATCAACATACTGTATACTCTTCCTTGGCTTGATCATACTAAATTCCTTCACTTGCTCTGTCACCGAATCCTTCTGCAATTCGCAATCAACAAATAAATTCTTCAACTTTCCAATATATAGAATTACCTCCACCAACTTACAACAAACCCTAGATCTGAGATATGAACGATCCAGATCATCTTAGGTAAGATATAGTGTATCTAGACATTCACAAAATATTTTCCTTTGACCGCGTTGGCTTGCTCATAGATTTTACCTTGGTAGTTGAGCCATTTTCAAAAACTCGTTTGACCAAAAGAAACTTCTTGAAGAATTCTCCTCGTGCGCATACCTCGATCAATGTGATGTCAAGTGAGTCCCACAAATCACGGAACTAACTTTCTACTTTACGAAAATCATCACCGATCCTGTTGCCACATCGAATTTCATCACCGATCGACAAATCTTCATAGCCTGTTCAAGAACTCTGTCTTGTTTACTTGTTCATTATGTTAACACCGCTTACAGTCAATTAAACTAGTTGCACAGGTTAACATTATGCATCGCGCTCGCAAACATAGTACCTTGACATTGTTTACAATCATATCTTATGACCGCTCCATCAAATAATTTACCGATCTGAAATAACATTCAAATCACTTATTGTCTATCACTAACTTTTTTAGTAGTTACCCGGTTTGAGTCCAATCAAACATAACCAATTTAATTCTCCATATCAAGAGTCGCAATGGCAAAGTTAACGTCACCAAACATAAAATAACCTTCTACAAGAATAGCAACTTTAGAAACATACTGCCACTCATGATTCACTTACACAATATCTGGTAATATATTGAAAACACTAAGTCAAGTAGTTGACATCAATGACAACCAAATAACTGATTCACCTGTCATCAAATCTGTACCAATCTTCATCAATGCATCACTTAGCATCACTGCATCAGTTATCCTAACAAAGTTTAGGGGGATACTTGGTGTAATTGACAAATTGACCATTAAGGGAGGGTATTAGAACAATATCTCCGAATATTTTATTTTATTATTCTTTTAATGGTCAATATTGTGTATCTTGTAAATAGTAGAATGTTTCTAATATTCGTTTATTCTTTCGTTATTAAAATGTTTCTAATAACATCATCTTTGTAAACTATTTACCGTCTTGCTCATTCATTAATTCATTCAACTATTTTACCAAACTAATATGGCATGTAGTTGGACCATCCAATTGGATATGGATTTCCGGAGGAAATTCAAGTTGTGTTGACTTCTATCTTTGGCTTGTAGACTTGATTATTTTTCTTTCACAACTTGTTTCTTTGGCCATTGTAGACTTGATTATTTTTCTTTCACAACTTGTTTCTTTGGCCATACAATACGATTAATTAGATACTTGCATTTTAAATTGTATTCCATGTCAGAGATATAGTTAGTGAAAACAAACAATGAAAATATATTCCATAACACTAACTTAACCAAATTCTCAAACCTGAGATACATCAATGGACTTTTAACCCTAAAGGTATGATTATGATTGGGTAAAATTATGAAGTTTGGATTTATACACCATGCGATTTTTATTTTAAATCACCATCAAACTATGCATCTACACCTTTAATCCGTCTTGCAACATCAGATAAATACTTACCTTGCTGGTGTTGAAATTGGAATCTGAATGTTCAGGTTTGAGATTTGATCTCCAATGAATCTGATTTTGATTAAATCTGAGCTGCAAACACGTCCTTGGCTTGATATTCGGTGATGGTAAAGTCTGATTCCAATCTGAAATCACACAACTTTGATATGTTTGATTTATCCCTTGCTCCAATTGCTGGTCATAATGCTCGATCTGATCCTTTACTCTTTGATTTTTCAATCTGTACATATCACTGAGTAAGGAGATTGATATGTGCCTTTGTCTAATTTGATCTGAATTGTACCTTGCATAGTTCGTTGGATATTGGATCTGCACTTGTGTTTTTATTTCAAATTGGAATGGGTGTTGAAATGGTTTCAACATCCATCTTTTATAGCTGTTTGGGGGCTAAGAGTCATGCCTTTCGGGTCAGGCCGACCTGGCACTCATAATTAATTTCAACCTCTAAATTTAATTTGAACTATTCCAGATTTAATTCAAATCTCCTGTCATTAAATGTTTTTGGCCCTTAATTGAATTCGAACCTTTTCCCCCTTAATGGTTTTGTTTGCCCCATGAAGATCGATCCATGGCATTTAATGTTTCACTCTCCAATGTAGATCACTTCCTATCCATTTAATTTCATGCCACATCATTAAATTTGAACCTCTTTGCATTCAATTTCACCCCTTAATTAGATTTGAACAGCCTTATTAAATCGACCCCCTTTGCATTTAATTCCATGCTTTTCAACTTGAATTGCACCTCTCAATTTCTTCGATTACCACTCCATTATTTCATTGCCCAGTGAAGATTATAATTCGTTTATGCTGGGCAGAGATCTTGGGTAAATAAGGCGTTTTCAACATAAGGCTGGTGGAAATCACTAACGAATAAGGCGCTGTCTTAAAATGTGGAGTGGAAATCTCCATCAAATAGGGTGCTTGACTGAAACAGGAGTGGAAATCCACACCAAATAAGGCAAACATTGAACCAAAAGGTGGAATTGCACCCCAATAAGGCAAATGAAAATCACATGAAGTGGAAATCCAAGGTAAATAAGTCAAAACTCCAAGCACAGGGTTGAAATTGCCACCAATTAAGGCAAATGTTCACACATGCAAGGTGGAAATTGGGGGCAAATAAGGTGGACTTCCTAAAATAAAGTGGAAATCAGACAGAAATAAGGCAGGTGAAAACAACATACAGTGGAAACTCAAGTCAAATAAGGCAGATGTAAACAACATGAAGTGGAAATCCAACCCAAATAAGGCAAAGTCTTCAAATCGCAAGGTGGAAATCCAATCCAAATAAGGCAAAGTCTTCAAATCGCAAGGTGGAAATCCACACATAAGGCAAACTTATACAAGTGCAAGTGGAAATTGAGGGCAAATAAGGCGAACTTACACAAGTGCAAGTGGAGATTGAGACCAAATAAGGCAAACTGTCCAAAATAAGGTGGAAATCGAACCCAAATAAGGCAAGTGAAAACAAAATAAGGTGGAAATCCAACCCAAATAAGGCACTCGGATGAATATCAAGGGCGGAAATATGGAGTGAATAAGGCTTCATCATCATGTGCTGGTTGGAAGTCATAAGGCAGTAAGGAAAGCTTCACTCAATGCTTGGTAGAACTTTGGCATCAATAAGGCAAATGCACTAACTGTAGTTTGGAAATCATGAATGAATAAGGCACACTTTCAAACCTCTAGGTAGAAATCAAGCCTAAATAAGGTGAACTCAGCATAGTCAGGGCAGAAATCTCACACATGTAAGGCCCCTTCATTACAACTTGGGTAGAAATCTGGGATAAATATGGCGCTTGATATGATCCACTAATCAGATTTGAGCACCACATAAGGCGCAATCATTATATTCAAGCCGGAAATTGTACCTACATAAGGCACTTGGACATTATAGCGGATCATAAATCTTGGCTCAATAAGGTGGATGAATTACATGCCAGTCAGAATTCGTACATGAATAAGGCGCACCATAGGAGGCTTGTCGGAAATGGCAGGGTCTTTAAGTTATATTTTATGTATATACTGTTAGGATGTTTAATAGTGGTTTCAGATCTCTAGGAGTTATAATTGAGATTCTAAATTTTGGTAGATCCTAAAACTTTTCAGACTTAGCCAAATTTCAGTAATCAACATGCTTCCATCAATGTTCTTTTCTAGGTTAAAAACTTCATCTCTTCTTGCTTTGCTTCTTCACTGCATCCTTTTACACTTTGGTAAATCCATTTCATCACAAATCATTTGACTTCAATTCCACATCCTTGACTAGACTGGCCGAGCTCTCACTCATATTCCTGACTGACTTGATTCCCTAGCGAGACAAAGTTGCTCAAACTCATTTCTTGGAATCAGAGACTTGAAAAATGCCATTGAACCAAGACTACTTGGGACTACCCCACTGCCAAGCAAAAAGAGGGGGTCCCCATTTGCAATGGGGCGATGGTGTGAAAACCTCGCAACACCACCTTCAACCATTTGTTGAACAAAGTGATATTGAACATCTACGTTCTTCTTTTGGGCATGATACATTGGGTTTTTAGCCAAACAAATAGTACTTTGATTGTTACATCTAATTCTTACTTGTTTACACTAAAAGCCTAAGTTGCCAAATTCTTCCCTGGCAGCCCCAAAGTCTGGTCCGGTTCTTGCAAAAGTCTGGGCCTTATCACATTCTTGCAAAAGTCTGCCCAAATTCTGTTAGACGAACCCTACACAAGTTTTGCCATTTTTTAATGGTAAATTTGGACTAAATCATTAATATATATGGTGTTGTATTTTGCTATGTTGCTTTACTATTAGCATAGTGGTGTATGAACTTATTTGCTGCTGCATACACACACACACACACATATAAAATATGTTTTTGTACGAACGAACCCAAAACGAATTCAAACCCACCCCAAAAAAAATTGAACGAATTTCGAACCCGAATCTCGAACCCGCATCCGAACCCGAATCCGAACCGGCAACTTAGCTAAAAGTCAATACCTAGACACAATCTCTCTAACCATACTGCCTCCTTACAAGCATGTGTCACAATCATGTAGTCTGCTCTTGTAGTGGACAATGTAACTAAAGGTTGTCTTTTTCTCATCCTACTAACTGCTCCTCCAAACAAAGTAATGACATAGCCACTTGTGGAGTTTCTGCAATTTAGAACACTAGCAAAATTTGAATTAACAAAGCCTGCAAATCGGTTATCCTATTCATATCATAAGATCCATGATAAATAATGCAATGGTTAGAAGTCCCACATAAAGATCTGAAAACCCTTTTCCTATAAGTCCAATGTTCTTTACTAGTATTTGCCATAAATCTACTAAGAACTCCCATTGCTTGGGTGATATCAAGTCTTGTACAAACCATAACATATGCAAGGATTCCTACAACACGAGCATATGGTACTTAATACATCTCTTCAAATCCATCATCGAATTTAGAACATTGTTCTAGAGATAGCTGAGTACCAACTGGAAAGGGCATACTAATTGGTTGACAATCACGCAAGGCAAAACATTGCAAAATAGTGTTAACATACTTCTTTAAATTTAACCATAATTTTATGTTAACCCGATCCCTATTGATTTCCATATCCAGTATCTAAGCTGCCGGTTCGGGCTTGGGTTCAAGTTCGGGTTCGAAGAACCGGTTCGCCGGTACGACAAAATTTTGAAATGGGGTTTGGGTTCGTTAGTACAAAAACATGTAAAAGTTATATATACACACACACACACATATGTATGCAGCCTAGAAGCATGAATTAAGATTAGAATGCCACATAGTATCATATAAACAACAAAAACACTATAAACTTGTAATCATAGCATCATATCTATTATCAATATTAAAATATTAAAATAATATTGAGTTAAAGTATCTTTGTTTTGACTTTCAACAATTGGAACTTTATACTAAGTTTCAATCATCTAATGGATTATCTAAATCTTCATCTTCTTCTTCATCAAAGGCATTAGTTGATTCACAAACAATGCCAAGGGCAATGAGATCAGCTGCACTAATAACATTCTACCTTTCCAAGTCCAAAAGGTTATTACTTTTTCATTGTACAGAGAGCTTGTTTGTTTGTAATTAACATCCTACTTGAAAAGTGTTATAAAAGTGGCTTGCAACTCCCTTCACCTATTGAAGATATTGTTTAAGTTTAAAATATGATTCATCTCTATAGAGAGCTTCCAATTAATCAGACAGGGGTCATTATCAACAATTGGATATAAAAATTTCACTGGAAGAAATCTTGAGGGCTAGTTTAATTTGATGTAATAAATATCTGAACTTAAACAAATTTTGTTTTGTAATGTTAAAGATCTTATTCAAATTCTGTAATAATTGTTTTCTGCACTAAATTATAGAATGTTTCTCAGTGGAACCGTACCTGGTTCGCACTTGGTCTGCCTGGGTTTGCCTTGGTTCGACCATAGTTCGACCTAGGTTCGGCTTGGAGGAACCAGCCTACCTGGGTTTGAACCCAGGTGGAACCCATAGGCAAACCGGGACCAAGACCAAGGACTGGGTAACTTAGTCCAATATATATTTTGTAGCCCCTTAATCCTTCACATCAAATGTACCAGATAGTTGAGTCTTAAGTTCCTTAATCATTGTCTTATCATTTCCAATAAATAACATATCGTCAACATATAGGACAATGATTAGTAATCGATCATTAATTAATTTAAAATAAATACAACGATTTTTTCACTTTAATTAAGTCATGATTTAGTGTCCGCTTCGAACCATACAAAGATCACTTTAACCTACAAAGCAAGTGTTCTTGTCCCTTCACAATAAAATTGTCAAGCTGGTTCATAAATATTTCCTCATTAAGATCCCCATTTAAGAAAATTGTTTTAACATCCTTTTGCTCTACTTCTAAATTAGAAGCAACAACTATAGATAAAAGGAATCAAATGGAGGTTAGTTTAGCCACAGGAGAAAAATTCTCACCAAAATCCACTTCCTCAACTTGGGAGTAACCTTTTGCCACTAAACATGCCTTATACTGTTCCAACTTACCGTCTACTCATTTCTTTTTAAATACACATTTGCATCCATAGCTTTCCTCCCCTTAGACATCTCCTGTAGAGCCCATGTGTCACATTTGTCCAAGGCCTTTATTTCATCTTTCATTGTCTCTGATGGACTCGTGCTCATCCGAAGATAAGGCCTCTTTCACAGATCTAGGTTTGTTGTCTGTACAAGATAAAACAAAAACACAATGAAAGTTAGATGGACTATATCCATACCTATCAATAGGTTTACATTGTTTAATGGATCTTCTTTGAGGTGTAACAAGATGCTTTGGTTGTTCCTCTTTAGAATTTACTTCTAATCCGTTTTCACCTTCATGTTCTTCATGTTGTTCGACATGTGCATCTTCTTGTGGTTTGACCTTAATATCAGCACGCACTATTTTGTTAGGCTTTACGTGAGGTTGTTCATCATTTTTTAAATTCCTTAAGCTCCTTGAAAATTATGTCCTTAGAATATATCATTTCATTGCTATAGAATCCCAAAGCTTATAGCTTTTAATGTTCTGATTGTAACCTACAAAAACACACTTATTAGCCCCACAATCAGCTTATAACGTTTTTCTTTAGGAACATGAACGTATGCCTCACTGCAAAATAACTCTAAAATGAGAAACTGGTGGTCATTTACCTACCCATACCTCATAGGGAGTTTATTAACAAGAGTAGAAATAGGTGACATGTTAAGCAGATAACATGCAATGTGAACTGCTTCAACCTAGAAACATTGTTCAAGCTTTGCATTATCTAGCTCTATTCGTTAAAGTCCTATTCTTCCTCTTTACCACTCCATTTTGTTGTGGGGTGTATAGAGTTTTTTTTTGTCTAAGAATTCTTGCATGCTTACAATAGTCATCAAATACCCTAGAGCAAAATTCACCACCATTATCCTTTCTTAAAACCTTTTTCTTTTCTAAATGTTTGTTTCTCAACAAGTGTTTTAAATTCTTTAAATATAGAAAAACAATAGATCTCTCATCCATAAAGTAAACCCATGAATATGTAGAATAATCATTAATAAAGAAAACATGGTAGTAAGACTTTCCAATAGATGGTACATCCACAGGACCAAAGACATCACTATGGATTACCTCCAAAACTTGTTTAGCCGTAGTATTTCTAGATGTAAATGATGCTCCATGTTGCTTTCCATACACACAATATTTACAAAAATCAAAATCAGCAGAGTTACCTGACAAACCATCAAGCATCTTTTTATTTATGAGGGTTTTGAGGCCCTTTTCACCAATATAACCCACCCCTGTGGTGCCACAACTTACATAATATAGAGTTATCAGTTACATTTGCAAAGTTACAGAAAGTAGAAGCATCAAGTCTAAATAGGGTGCCACACCTGTTACCTTTAGCTAAGACCAAATTCCCTCTGCTTAACTTGTAGCCGCTCATTTCGTAAGTAATACACACCACTGAATTATTCATTTTAGATACATAAATTATATTTCTAGCTAGCCAAGGACATGCAATACATCTTTAAGGGTTTTAACTCTTCCATCGCTGAAAATCAATTCTACCTCCCCCTTGCCTACAATTTTTTTTGTGTTATTATCCTTGAGGAAAACTTCTCACCATCATAAGTTGAATATGCTTAAAACCATTTCTTGGGAGTCATGTGGTAGGATGCACTTGAATCTATTAACCAATGGTCATCATAAGAAATATTAGCAAAAATAATAAAAGCATCAATAGCTTCATCAAGAGAGGATTTATTTATAAAAGAATAATTGCTTTTCTTTTTATTCTTACATTCCTTTTTGAGATGCCCCCACATACCATAGTTCCAAGTTTACAACACCTAAATCTACTCTTGCTAGGTGTTTTAGACCTTCCCTTGGTTAGAACAATCTTTAGACTTGTTCTTTTCATCTTTCTTCTTGTCCTTACCATCCTCCTCAGATCTACCTCTTATATGCAATACATTTTTAGACCCCTCCCAAATCCTCCTCTTTTCCTTTGAAAGTAGAGTGGCAACAAGGGCATCCAACTTCAGATCATCTGAAAAATAATCACTGATTGTAAGATAAGACTATCCCAAGATTCAAGTGGTAAACATAATAATAAAATACATTTATCCTCCTCATCCATGTTTACATTAATTGGCCATAATTGATTCAGAATTAGATTAATAGAGTTGGAATGTGCAACAGAGGGGCCTTTGGTTGCTTTACTCCAGCCCCAAATGATGAAGCATTTAAGAGAAGATGTGAGACTTGCAGTCATCACTTGTCTTAGTTGCATTATGAGGGTCTTAGCTACTGAAGTACCTTACAAAAATGACATAATGAGGGAGACTTCACAGCTGATCGTTGATAGTTTTCATGGGTTAGGAGATACCAGGAGCTCTTCTTATGGTAGGAGGGTGAAGATTTCAGAATTAATGGCTAGTGCCAGAACTTGTGTTCTCATGATTGATTTGGACTGTGATGATCTCATTTTTCAAATGTTTAAAATTTTTATATCCACAATCATTAAGGATCATGAAGAAAATATATCTTCTTGCATGCAAACTAAAATGATCCTAGTAACTGATGAATGTGATGCTATTTCCCAGGCCCTTATGTCTATATTGTTGGCTGTTACGAGGCAAGAACATGATGTTTCTACAATTGCATATGAGCTAGTCAGTGGTGTTTTCAAACAATGTGTGAAGCTGAAACCTTAATTAATGAGGAGGCTAATGCAACAAATATTGATGGAGAGATTTCCATGGAGCAAACTAAAGCAATAGCTTTGTATACTCTTGATACTGGGCATGTTGAAAGCAAAAAGGATAATGGCTTCAAATCAGCTAAGGTTAATGATTCTTTCTTTCATATCAGTGACATGGGAAGATTTTGGTTTGACTTCCAGAACAAGTTTGGGGAGAAAAGGGTTTATGAAATTCCTTTTTGTTCCAATGCTGCTCTTACCTCATCTGAAGAGTCGCGCATTGAGGTTGACATTGAAGGAAATCATTCTATTGAACATAAATCAGATTTTTATGTGCTTGAAGCTGGTCTATAGCAGAGTCTTAGTGATCTTGATGAATTGAATTCTCAGTTTTCTATTGAAGAGGAAAGGGAAGAGGCACAGGAGGATTGTGGCAGCTTTGGAAGTACAGTTGAAAGGAATTCCGATTTCTTCATCCAGCATAACAGTTCATCTTGGCGTGATCAAGACTACTAGAAAAGTCATTTCTTAGTATTTACTGAACATGAAATAATTTTTTTATCTAGTATGGATAGCACATATCAGCATGTGGAAGGTATAAGTCAAAATATGCCAAGAGGTCAAGATGAGTTCCACGTTTCCCTTGCTGATTTGCAAACAATGAAGAACACTATGGAAGTAATCAAGACCACCTACTTGTATGTGATCTGTGACGAAAGTTTGTGTACTAGGATTGCAAATGAGGCCATAGATTTATACAAAGAAACGGAGTCTAAATTGATAGGAGCAAAAATTAAGATTGTTGTTACTAATAATTTTAGGGAGTAGGAGAACAAAGGAAGGATTGAGTTTATCAAGGAGGTGATTAGGGAACTTGATAGCATACAAGAGACTTAGGATTTGGACAACTGTCCCAAAAGATCAAGTAATAAAAGTTTGAACCAGATAGAACCTTGGTATAAGTTTGGAGTTAAGGATAATCTTCAGTTGGTTGACAATCTTTTGTTTGAGGTAGATGCTGATGTATCTTATGATAATCCACTCTTTGAGTTAGATGAAGGTTTTTGCATTTTTCATAGTCAGATGATTTTATATGTTGATAAGGATTGTCATGAACATTAAGACTATGTACTCTTGAGATCGGAGGAAGAAGTTTCACAGTAAGGTGTAGATTGAAATCATGAAAGTACTGTTATAACAGCTTAGGCAGGCAGTTTTAATAGAGGTACACCTGATAGAACATCCACTTTTGATGAGCAACCAAAACTATGGGATGAATGGCATGAGTACTACGAAGCACTATGAAGGGATTTGAAACAAACACTAATTTGTTGATGGTGAACAACAATCCTTATGCTCTTGTTTGTCATAAGATGTCAGACATGAACTTTTAGGTTGACACGAGTTTGGTAAATCACTTTGCTAATGCTCAAGATTTCAGGTCTAAGCACGAGGGTTGTTTCAATTTTCCCACTAGGTAGGACTGTTCCTACATTTGAAGATTATCATAATGGAGCATAAGGTATGTGAAGTTTTTGCTTGCATGGAGACGGGGAACTTTGAATGAGCATAATAGTCATGGTATTGGAAATCCGACTTTAAAAGCTAAGAAGAAGATGATGCACAATGATAATGCATGGTTTGTCAAAGGAAATACTCTTTCTAGCTAGTTAGCAATGGTTAGCAAATGATTTCTTTCCTTCAATAACCAATAAGAGAGTATTGCATATCTTAAACTTGCTGATTAGATTGTATTCCTGCAATGTACAACTAAGTTGGAATGAATTTTCAGACCTGTTCCTTGGTCTCCACCTCACATTTCAGTACTTATAGGCTATCCTATGATGTTGATCATGAACTTTCCAGATTTTGCAGTGACTTTAGTAGCTGGGTTTATGGAATTGTGTGCACAGGATATTTTCTATAGCACTTGAAAATTGAAAGTTGATGAGAACTTACCAGTCCATGACAACAAAGTCATTCTAGTGGCGATTATAAATCAGATTTTCAGACTTATTGCTACTAACAACTTTGAGGAGAAGTCTGTGTATATGTTTGGGATGTGCTGAAAACTATTTTCCATTTCATTTTGAGTGTGTCTGATGATGTGAACACGAGAAATCCAAGGACACACGCGTGATAGGTTTTTATATGATAGCAGAGTATCAGTTTACAATTATATCAGAGTAGAGCAGCAGAAACATAGCAGCCGTTAGACACAAGAAGAGAAATTACTCATTGACTACAGCAGCCCTACTAGTATGAGGATTTGTCATGTTGATCATGAGTGCAATTTTGTTGGGTTTGAAAATCAGATTTTGCATGAGACAAAATTACCTTTTCATGATTTGACGAGTAATTCATTTACGACTTCTTGCAATGAGGACGGAAAGCTACGGAAATTTGTTGATTGTTCAGAGTTTCCAATTGATTACATCATAAGGATTCCCAACTTTTTCCTAGAGGATGGTTACTATGCTGGTACACAGGAAAAGGAAACGGAGACTTCACAAATGTCATGGGGTCATGGGAGTGATAGTTCTCCAATATGGCCATGGGATCCAAGAATTTTAATGATGGGTGGTTTGCATTTTAGCAATTTGCTTCATATTGTGATAGTTTGACAGAGATAATGGGTTCTATTTTATCAAGAAATGTGATGAAGCAGTCCATATGTTTATATGGGATCTTATTATTAACATACAGGCTCAAGATTGCTTGAGGAGAAGAAATCTTTGGGAAGGGAGGATAATAATGTCGCCTTTACTTGAACATTAGAAATTAATTGAATATTAAAGTTTGAGTTGTTGAAAAAAATAATTTTAATGACAACTAAATCTAATCATTTAATAAAGTATTAAAATGACTTTAATAATGAGTTAAGTGGAAATTTAATAAAGTCACTTTATTATTATTTTCTCTAAGTTCAAATTAAATTAAAAGAAGGGGGAAATGAAAAGACACAGGGAAAGGAAAATCAAGACGCAATGCAGAGGGAAAGCCAAGAGTCATTGTAGTGGGCTATAAAAGAACAATGAGAGGTTCATTCAAGATGGGCTGGCTTATATATTTTCTCTTGGTGAGCTTGAGAGCGGCTTTAAGTTCAGGAACCTGAGGATGGGAACCCTTAGGATTTTTTTTGGAATTGGACAATGTTGAAGTACAGCTCAACATCTATGATGGAGATTGATGTAATATTGGCTTGCACTATTTTATTTCTGTACTTACCTTTAATCAATCTATTTTGGATTATATGTATATGAGTGAGAAGACATATCGATGGATAGACATGTCTCCACATATGTGGAAACATGTCTCTCCACCAATACATCTCTTCATTAAACATTGCAAACATTACACATAATCGGTAGTATGTTAAACATAAAGATGACTATTTATTCCACATAGAATAAATTAATATAATGATTTATGGTTTAATATCCAAATATAATTATGTATGTATGTATGATAAAATATGTAATAATAATAATAAACTCAATTATTATTATTATTATGTATATTCATATAACTCATAAATCATTCTATTGATTGAGATTATCATCCATGATTATGTTTATCTGACCGAAGCTATAAACATCAACACTCCCTCTTAGCTAGGGAGGATAAATATATTACTTCAATGTAATAT
>MU227859.1:710062-726730 GCA_018584345.1 Thuja plicata
CAAGGAACTGTAAACTCTGTCAGAAGATACTGCTGGAACCCCCACTGAAGTGCATGACCAGGTAGAGAAGACAAATGTCTGAAGAGCTGATCAATCGAACCAGGAAGCAATAGAACCAACAGGTGAAGCCCCCCATAATGCTGAACTGGGAGAGGTGACAGGAACACTGAAATGCAATGCCAGAAACATCTGCAGAAGAAGAACCAGGAACACCAATAGTGCAACAGAAGCACACACACAGGATAAAGGGCGGTGTCACAGACACACAACATGGGCTAATGTCGTGGAAGGTACGCTCACTTGACAAAAGTGGATGCGCCTAAAGCGGCAAAAACATCATAACCCCCCATGGCACTTTATAACAGAGTGCGAGTACAAAAACCGAACAAGGTGTGCAAGATCCCAGAAATGCAGAAGAAGGCACTTTATCTCAGTGCGTTTACAGAAAAGAATGCATCAGAAAGAGCATACAAGTTCAGATGTCAGAAAGAAGAGTGAACTATGAAACCAGAAGAAGAGATCCCAGGACCTGTAGAACCAAGCAATCCACCAGAGGGCATAAACTGCCAATTTCGGAGGAGAGAAAACCCGGAGCAGAATCTGGAAAAAAGAACCCTGCAACTGAATAGTACACTGAACCAGCTTTTCGACGATATCTCGTTTGCCAAAAAAGGAGTCCGGATGAGCCAGATATGACTCCCGGAAGGCAAAACAAAACATCAGACTTCAACAGCAAAAAATGCTGTCGAAACAGTGGACCCAAAATTCCTAATCACCATAGTCGGAAAGAGCTTTCCAACGATATAACGAAGTCCAAAAAAGGCCTCTGTATGCTCCAGATAGAGCGAAAAAGGTGAAAAGGGCTCAAAAATGCCCAACAGACCTGGTTTTAAGCCTCAGGGGCTAAAAAAAATAGGCCCCCGGATGCATGGCGCGCTCCGGGGGCTGGGCCGCAGCCCTAGGTCCACCATAGGACCGACCGCCATGCATTATAAGCCCGCGGGGGCTGACTGTGGACCCGCCACCGGGCGGAGCGGTAGCCGCCGGTGGAGCGGGGTTTGGGCGGCGGGGGCCGCAGAACACCGAGCGGAGCGGCGGAGCAGACGCTGTGGGCGGAGCGGCTGGTGAGCCGAGCGGCTGGTGAGCTGCGGAGGAGCTGCCAGCGGCGGTGGGAGGCGACGCGGGCCGTGGGAGGAGCATGAAGGGTGGCGGCCGGGCGCTGGATGGCGGCGGTGGTGCGTTGGCGGCGCCATGCCTTTTCCACTGCGGGCGTAATAAAAAACGCCAAAAACATAATTTTTTTAATGTTTTTCCTCGAAAAACGTGCCCGTACGGCCCTTAGGAGGCCGAAAAATTTTGCCTGATGCCCCGGTGTCCAAAATGGACATATTTTATATCAATCCTAGGGTTTTTGGGCCTTCCGGACTCAACCGTGAGGTCGGTTTTGGTCCAAAATGCCTCCAAAAACAGAGACCCCCCAGAACTAATGAAAAGTGCCAGGAAAAGACTGGCGAACTGCAAACCCTCGAATGCTTCAGAAAAAACTCGAGCAGCCAGCAGAAAGATGGCTCTGATACCATGTAGAAGTTGATAAATGCAACTTCACCCAAGATCACCTGCATGCAAAGACTGTTACCGAGAAGCAAGACAGAAGACAGAAAGCTATGGCGGCCAATAGGCCAGAGACTGCAAAACCATGTTGAAAGAAAAAGCTTCTATATTCAACAAATAAAGAATTACAAAATGATCTCCTTAATGAAATGAAAGCGGTGAATCCTTATAAAGGATACCGAAACCCTAAAGGCTAAAACCCTAAAGAATTATAAAGCGCTGCCTAAGTGAAACTTAAGCACTAAAGAGTAATGACTTAATTAATTAAATCAACATGATTTAATCAATAAGCAACTAATGATTACTCTAACACTTCTCCCACCTAGGAGGCCGACTTACCTTGTGTTAAAGAATGAAAAGAACATTTAAAATTCACCTCAAAACCGACTTATTTCATTTAATGTTTTGCTTGCTGATTGGGCCATTGGGGCCGACTTCTCTTGGTTTCAATTGCTAATGCCAAAGGGGGGCCAACTTGTTTCAAAGAGGGAAATGTTAATGTGGATGGAATTGTCCTATGGATAGGACATTTCCGCCCAATAAAGAAAGGATTCTCCTTTGACGCCAAGACATCATCAGCCACCTCTTAGACTTCAAAACTTTTCAAAACACCCTCAAACATCTCATGGATCTGCTCCTTAATCACAAGGTGAGGGTGGAATCTCTAAGTACATAGGACAATTTGTCCTATGGCTGGGCGGAATTCGCCCAATCATAGGATACTACCAATTTCTAGAATTCAACTTTGGTCTGCAAATATCCAATGTTGTTTCTTATTCAAACCGTGGCTTCCTTGACAAAAATCATTGTTAAACATAGCCTAGAAGGAGAAGGCTTGGAGAAGAGGGGGGAAGAGCTGGCAATTGCTCCATGGCGGAATTGTCCTATGGATGGGACAATTCCGCCCAAGAAGGATGCCTACCAAACTAAACTTTACTACCTTGAATGGATTCGAAAATTGCCTTCAAACAGCCTACCACCATCCAAAAGATCCAAAACATCAAAGCTAGGAGAGGGCGGAATTTAGAGGTGCATTGGACAACTTGTCCTATGGCTGGGCGGAATCCGCCCAGTCATAGGACACTATCAATTTCCTTTCAAACATGACTTGCAACCTCTAAAACATCAATGCTTATCACCAGATTTCGAAGTCAAAGGGGTCTAACTGCTTGTCCATAACTTGGAGAAAGGAGGCTAGGAGAGTGGTGAAGGAAGGAGAACCAACATTCTGGGTGGAATTTTATGGTGTATAGGACAAGGTAATTCCCTGGTGGAATTGTCCTATAGATGGGACAATTCCGCCCAACTTCAAGTCACTAAAACTTGCATTCCAAAGGTCGGATTCTTCTAAAACTTTTGTGAAACACCACCATTCCACCTAAGGAACCGAAAGGAAGTCACCAAGGAGAGGCGGAAATTTGAAGGTAACAGGACAAACCCTGTCCTATAGGAGGTCGGAATCCGCCCAGGCATGGGATAGAGTAGACTTGCACCTCTATACTTAGCCAATTTTCAGTTGAGGGGCAGAGAATTTATACAAATATAACATTTAAGTATAAGTCTAATTTCTTATACTTTAAGTTATATTTGTATAAATACCTTCCAGGATGTTTGAGATAGGTTTCAGCTTCATAGGAGTTAAGGTGCAGATTCTAGATTTTGGGGGTTTTTAAAATATTTCAGGACTTAGCCAAATTTCAGGATTCAGCACGCCTTCAGCAGAGCTACCTCCCACAATCTATCTCGACTTTCTAAGATCAAATTGAAGCTGGAACAAGGATTCTCAGAGGGTTTAAACTTGTTTCATCACAAATCCTTTGGTTTTGATCCCATATTCCCGAAAGATTTAGCAGAACTCTCACCCATGCTGACAGACTTGACTTCCCAACAGGCCAAAATTGTCCAAAACCAACTTTCAAACTTCACTTGCCGGACCAAGGGGCTTGAAAACTGTCGCCAATAAAGACTACCTAAGACCACTACTCCTACTGCTTGCAAAAGAGGGGGTCCCCATTTGCAATGGGGCGATGGTGTGAAAACCTCACAACAGACGTGAGGCTTCACAGAATGGACATGGGCTATTAATTACTTGTACAGGGAGGTGAGGTCTGAGTTTGGACCATATTCTGCATATTTCAGATATTAGTTAACATTTCTGAACACATCAATAGCATTTCCTGTTTCACATATATGGGCATGTATGCTGATAATGTTTCTGAGAATTGTATGTTCACAAATGAAAGATGTAGTCCAGATTGGGTTTTAGTTTGAAGTATTCCTCTGCACTTTGGGTCCTATGTGTGGAGAAATAGGAACAACATATTTGAGGACCATTTTGCTTTGGGCATAGGTAATCTTACTGCTTATGAAGAGTCTCTTTGGTGTTGAAGGTCACAGGAGTCTTTTCTTTGCATGAGCATTCTATTCTTTATATTCGTGGCTAGTTGTTGGTAGTAGGTACATAAACAGTGTTTTGGACAATAAATTTGCTACAGCTGCATGTCCGTATTCAGTACTGCATATCTCATATTCAAATAAAGGTATTCTTCTGTATTTCGGAGTTCTGGAAATCATATATGTCTTCTATTATTGATTAACTGCTGAAGAGTGTGCTTCAGATCTGTGTAGAAGTTGATTTCTGAACTGCATTGGTCTGCTTTATGAGTATTTCCAGTATTGATGGAGCTGTAATCTACTTACAGTATTTCAGAATTGGCATTCTGCTTCACATATTGTGGAGTTTGAGGAATTATGAATAACTTTGACTGCTGCAACCTATTCACCTCTTTGAAATCATCAATGTTCAGTGGTTTGCCGGTGTATAAGTGATGGAAGATAAGAATCAACTGAAGGTTACTTTCCAGAATCGAGGTCAGAAGTTAATGTATGCTCATTGTAATTTATTTGAGTATAATGCAAATTAAATGTTCTCTTCTGGTTATATCTCAGAAGTTCATGCTGTTTTGTGTTTTAGTTATTTGTCATTGAATGAATACTTAATCCTGCAAGTAAAACTTTGGAATGCAACAACTTGAAACTGTGAAAAAAAAAGTAAAAAACAGATTTGAAGTTGGTCGTTGAAAAATTCAATGCTCAGAGAACAAGAAAACTGTTTGACAGAATGTCCTAGTAGTTGAACCGGTGAAAATGTTTGTAAAAAATTGGGTCAGAACAGGGGTGGTTATTACAAAATGCAAACCATAACTCAAGAAATACTTGGAGAAAACCCTGTGGGAAAAAGCTTCACACCCAAAGAGATCCAAGACTTGTACTAATCTTTTAAATGAGTTACATTAATACAACTTCTTTCTCTAAATTATTGCAACATTTCATTGCTTCAACAACCTGTAGATTAACTAATTTTTCCTTCAAGTCAAACACTAAATATATGGCATGAAGGAAAGCACAAATCACAAATGGTTTTTAAAACATTTAGGCATAAATCACAAAAATAAGAAACTTCCTCTTCCAACTTGTGGTTTTATCCAGCTTTTAGTAATGTGTTGATGCAAACTAACAAATCTTCTTTATCTTCTCCAAGCTTTCATTAAACTTCCCTTTTTTCGTGCTCATTCAATTTTGACAACTAAAAGACACCTTACAAATTGTCTCAGTTGCATTTAGCAACTACGTGACAGCTAAAAGATAATTACAAATGACAAATTAATAAATAATTATGAATATGGTAAAAGCGAGGTTTAGACATTTTTTTAACATTTTAGTAGCGACCTATAGTGGGTATCATAATATTTATAACCATTTGGATGACCTGCCAAAAAAGTTCATATACAGACAAGCCAACCTTTGTTATAATTGGCCCTCTCTTATTGCTTCCAATGTTGATAGACTTTTGAAAACCTTAAAGGAAATTCACAGTTGTCTAAAGTGCACAAATCCTTTGCATTTTGCCCTGGTTCTCATTGCATGTCTGAATATAAACCCCTATTTGTTAAGGTCTCTTAAATTTAATCCTAATTTAACCTGCATAGGGAAATATAACGTTTGCAATAATAATGAAAAGGATAATTCATCGTCATGGACATCAGGAATTCCGGATATTATTTCTCTGCTTCTAAAACTTTGAACAGAAAAGATCAAGTTACTTAAACAGACTAGTTATTTAATGAAACATGAGCTTGCCCATTTGGTAGGGACAGTTCTGATATTTATATTCTGCACTTCGTAATGCTATTTGCACTGTGATTGCAAGGTTTAACAACTCAGAAGAATTAGTTCTATATATCTTCCAATACTTCGCTTTTGTATGTTTCCCAGACTAGCCATAGTATCCAAGTTTCCCAAAAGGATATATGAATAGAGAATTAGACAGTAATTCTCTGGTAGGTCTGGCTGTGTGATGAAAATGTTATAAATTGCTGCGACAGCTTCTGTTAGCTTTACAGATAAACTCAATATCTGCTTACACTTTAAGTACAAAAAACAAGAATTGGAGTACCTTGTATAATCTTAGATTTGGGTTGTCAAGAGTTGTCTGTTTCAAGAGATTTTATGTATAAACAACGAATGTCTTCTGTGGCAGGATATATTAAATACAGCTGGATTTACTCCTACCAATGATAAAGAATATCTAACTTCTGATTTAGTCACTGCAATTAGTAAAGCTGTAGGAGCAATACCTTCTGTTGTCTGTTCACATGGCCAGCTAGAGGAACTACGACTTTGCTTTTACAAGGATTTCAAGGTCTGGATGGGATTGTTTCCTTAGTTGTGTTTGCAGTAAAGTAGCCTTACTAGTTCACATGGTATCTCACATTTAGTTGCTTTTTGTCTTCATCAGCCACGAGATTGCAACTCAACGTATACAGGGCAGAATGAGCAATCTTGCCCTCAGCATGTTATGATACCTCAGTATTTCCCATCTGACGTTGAATCTATTTAATTCCAAGGAAACGTACCATCCAATGAAGCATCTGAAGAGTTTATTAACAACCATTTTATATGTAATTTATACCCATATTATAAGTTTTTACAAAAACGTTATCCGTTTCTAATTTCTGATAATCTTATTATCCTTGCAACTTGTATGCTATTTTTTGGATCGACATATTGAAGCTATTGTTCTGCATTGCTCTTTCTTTTTGGAGGGCAATTGACCATGCATCAGAGGGTGATCCGATATCCTCCACCCGTTAATTTAACGTGACAAAATAGCTTAAAACTTAGTACTTTTACAGGAAGCATTGAGCATCTATTGGATAGTTCTACAAATTATTTCTTTGTTCCTAATTGACTGCTTTCTTGATTCACAAGTGGTTATTGTCTGTGGTATTTTTAAGCCATTTGGTTCTGTAACATTTCTTCTGTACATAGTGTCTAGAAGTGCCTCAGTTGTGGAATACCATTAATTTCTCTCTCCATAATTTTCTCTAGCGTGTTGCTTACTATTATAAATTAGCTTTTGCCAAGTTTGTTTTTTAAAAGGAAAAAAAATATCTATTAGAGTTCTGAAATATGCAAATATATCCTCTATTGCTTCATGCTGGTGGATTGATGAATTTTTTGTTGTCAGGATACAATTTAGATTGTGATATTGCTACTAGGATTCAACCGTGTATTTTCGAGTCAAACTCATTGAACCATGTATCATGAGTAGTGGTTCACAAGAACTCATCTCTCACGAGAATGAATGAAACACTTAACACTCATTGCATCTTGTTGATGGTGACAGAGGTGGAGCATTGGGCCTTCCCAGGAGGTCACCCATTCCAATACTACTCCAGCTCAAGCACACTTAACTATGGTGTTTTCTCCAAGGTTAAGTCCACTTAACTTGCTACCCCATTTGCAAAACCTTCAACAAGTGTTGTGCCTTACCGACTATCCATTATAGAACCCCTTTAGCTCATCAACTGATAAATAGGAGTTATTTTCCATAGAAAGTCAAATTATGGTATTGCTACTAGGATTCAATCATGTAGTTTTCGAGTCAAACTCATTGACCCATGTATCATGGGTAGTGGGTCACAAGAACCCATCTGTCATGAGAATAAATGGAACACTTAATACTAATTGAATTTTGGTGATGCTTATAGACGTGAGGCATAGGGCCTTCCTAGAAGGTCACTCATCCTAGTACAACTCTAGCTCAAGCACGCTTAACCATGGAGTTTCCTCCAAGGTTAAGCCTACTTAGCTTGGTAGCCTATTTGCAAAACCTTTAGCAATTGTTGTGCCTTATGAATCATCCATTTTAGAGCCTTTTTAGCTTATCAAGTGATGAGAAGGAGATATTTTCCACAAGTTAAATTTTGATATTGCTATTAGGATTCAACTGTGTTGTTTTGGAGTTTAACTCATTGACCCATGTATCATGAATTATGGTTCACAAGAACACATCTCTCATGAGAATGAATGGAACACTTAACACTCATTACATCTAGGTTATGCTTACAAAAGTGAAGCACTGGGCCTTCCTAGTAGGTCACCCATCCCAGTACTATTCCAGCTCAAGCACACTTAACCATAGTGTTTACTCCAAGGTTAAGCCCACTTAGCTTGCTACCCCATTTGCAAAACCTTCAGCAAGTGTTGTGCTTTTTGAACCATCCATTATAGAGTCCCTTTAGCTGATCAAGTGATAAGTAGGAGATATTTGCCAGAGCAAGTCAAACTATGATATTGCTATTAGGATTCAATTGTGTAGCTTTCAAGTCAAACTTGTTAACCCATGTATCATGAGTAGTGGTTTACAAGAACCCATCTCTCATGAGAATGAATGGAACACTTAGCACTCATTACATCTAGGTGATGCTCATAGAGGTGAAGCACTGGGCCTTCCTGGGAGGTCACCCAACCCACTACTACCACAACTCAAGGGCAGTTAACCATGAAGTTTCCTCCAAGGCTAATCCCACTTAGCTTGCTACCCCATTTACAAAACCTTATGAACCATCCGTTATAAGCAACAAGCAACAATTGTGTGTTGTGAGTATTGATGGTTTACAAGCAACAATTGAACATGAATCCTTAATGGTATACCCTCAAGATATCAAGCTAGTGTAATCTAGTTTCCTCTGCATTTAACACGATTAAAAGGCTTTTATATTGGATATTATAATTGCTTTGTATTCATCCCTTTATATTCACATAAACTAGATGATTATGGGCATCAAATATCACGTCTCATTAACAATGAATATCGATGGCATAATCCTCATTATAATAATATTTAAAAATAATCAATTGAAACAACATTAAATGAGCTACGTTCTTAAGATCTATTAGAATGCAAGGTCTAGAAAAAGATCAAAGCATTTATAAGATTATGCAAGGCAATACAATGAGAATGCCTTGCCCATGCAAGAATTCCAATTACTTTGGTGATTGCCATTCACCACCAAAGTGCGTCAGTTAACATCACAACACAAGATGATATCATGCTAGGTGTTTTTTCTTGTTGTGGTTGGCTTCATATTTCATTCCATGACTTACGAGATGAGACCCTAGTAGTTGGGTGTGTTAGCCTTTTGTCTAGCTAACATATTATCAATGCATTTATCATCAAATTAATAAATCATTTGTTAAATTTAATAAATCATTTTTAAATTCTTATTAATACTTGTCTAGACAATATTATAGATTCAATGAAGTCTAATTAATCAATTGTTTGTGATTATTATTTTTGTTTTCAAATAACTTTATTTATCAAAAATTAAAGATTTATATTTTCAAACTTATTATATTGTTGAAATTATTTATCTACATATTTTTTTCCCAATGAGGTGAGAAGGTGGGAAAGCAAAATAGTTAGAGCAGGAATTTCCATTAGAGTAGAGGCGTATCAAAAAAAGGCAAGTAGAAGCATTAGAGCAAGAATATGCATTAGAGGGTGTGAAAAATGGCGTTGCAGAGCTGTTTAAATTCTTCTGGCACTTTGATTAGGGTTTTGTTTCCCTCCTCCAAAGCTAAGGTAAAATTTGGGTTTCCTCTACACCGCCATGGTCGGGTGGGGCCGAGTTCAGTGGCTCGGTGATTTAGCAATGAGGCTGCAAATGTCTGCATTCAAAATGGGGAAGACGAGAGATTGGTGGCGCGCATGCAAAGGAAAGATTTTTAGGGTTTCACGGCTGGTGAGACCTCTGTAAGCGATGACAATGTTCAGGATGGGAAGAAAAAGATTGGCCTGCATGCTCTTGAGATGCAGCAGCCGACGGGTGACAAGACTAGTGAAGGAGATGTGGTGCATATGGGAGGTGGCAAGGTGTGGAGGAAGGAGGCACTTCAAGCGAAGAGTGCCGCTCAGATGGGAGTTCGCTCGTTTGGGAGAAAGGGTTTGAAGAGGTCATGAGGCCCAAGTTTAGACCCACTAAAATTGACCAAACAACATATACAAGTATTGAAGCAGCCAACAGGTGGTTTGGGGGACTCCTTAACACCATCGTCTAAGGTTGCTTCAGTAGCTCTGAATGTGGAGCTTGAGGAGGAAATTATTCATAATGTCTCTGTTTTCTCTAAGTTAGGCGTGATTGGGCGGTTCAGGGGATTTTGGCCAAGTTTACACGATCTGCATGGATGGATCTCAGAAATCTAGGAGTCCATTATTGATGGTTGTGTTCAGATATACCATGCGGCAAAAGGGTTGTTTATTGTTGTATTTGAAAAAACTAGGGACAAAAATAAGTTTTAGTGTGAGCATTTTTGGAGTTGGGAGGAGAAATTTTCGATGATGTTGAAACCCTAGCATCTTGAATTTCATCCATCTACTGAAGTCTTCAACAAGGTGCCGCTTTGGGTAAGGCTCCCTAATCTTCCCTTACGTCTTTGGTTTAACTCTCTTCTGGAAGCTGTTGGTAATTTGCTTGGATATTTTCTGATGGTGGATGAAAGATCCCCAAACCTCTTTCACTCTACCTACGCTCGTATTGAGGGCCTTCTCGCAAAAATTTCTATAAAAACTTCAAAAGGATGCTGTTGTTGATGATTGTGTTCCAACTATCACTAGTTATACTTTAGAATACCCAAATTCCCAAAAGGAAAGTCACCGATATTAGAGTCCTTGCATTTGAACTCCAAGAACGCAATTGATTCCAACACAATTTCTCACTTTCTACTCCATCAACATTTTGACAAACAATTTGCTGATAATGCAGTTACAAACTTGCACATGTTTGCACAACGCTCTAGTCGAGTTTGTATATACAAATCTTACTGCTTACAATATTATTCTACACTAGATATGAGTCAACTTGGACCAACATATAAAATATAACTCATGAATTAAAGAACATATTACTGGAAAGCAACCTCCAAACTGACCTTTCCTATGATTTTAAAGATGTAATAGGCTTGAAATGTCTGATAGGATGTGCAAGTCTAAAATTACTCCTTTGTGGATCAACGACAATAGAAAGTCCTTCAAAAACCCCTTTCAACTCGAGTAGGATATTACCTAAAGGCACCCAACAACATTACACTTACTCAGCTTTGATTAACACCTTCAAAGTGCAGGAAATGGACAACTAGGGGTTTGATTAAAACTTTCCAGTCATACCCAACACTAGCATTGGTAATTAGCAAGGCAACCAACAACCCAACAACCCAAACACCACTAGGAGATCACTATTCTTGTCAGTAATCATGGTATTGTTCACGTCACTGTAGCAAGGTACGAAATTACTGTAGCAGCTTCAAACAATTCTTAAATTCTTCAAAATCATAAACTTTGAAATTTGTCCAATATGAATAAACTCATTTCATGAAACCCTTTAGAAATCTCCAGCTGAAAACTCCATCATTCTGAACATTGTAGTGCAACTGTGAATCCTGGATGAATTCACTTGTGAATATGGAACTAGGTTTCCGTCCAATTCCCCAAACCCAAGGGTTTTCGTCCTAGGACTGTTAAAAATCCAAAAGCTCTCAAAGCTCTTCTAAGAAGATTAAATAACCAAGCATGTCCAAAATGAAGCTCTAGTTGTGTTTTTATAATCCTTCGATGAAGATTCCACAAGTCTCTTGAAATTCCCTTTATTTGTCTTTACTTTTTCCCCTCTTTTAATTTTAAATTGAATTTGGAGGGAAAATAATTATGAAGTGACTTTTATTAATTTTCACTAGGCTCCATTTAAGTCACTTTAATACTTTATTAAATAATTGAACTAAGTTGTCATTTAATTTGAAATATTTTAACAACTTAAAATTTAACTATTTAATTGACTCCTAATGTCCCAAAAAGAGAACATTACAGTCCTCCCTTCCCAACGATTGCTTACCCTTAAGCAATTTGCATTTGCATGATGAAATCAAATGCTTGGATCTCATATCAACCTGAAGAATTTTGCTCTGCCAATCAACTGTGCTACTTTGATATAAATAACACCATGACTAGGGTTATGAAGCCACACATCAAAAAACCACTGAAGTAATGCACCAAACATGTTAATGCCAGGATCCCAAATTATCATACTGTCATAACTGTAAAAAATAAGGAGATATTAGCATCTTAAGGAGCTATCAACACTGAACAACCCTCCAACTGTGAATGATCTCCCATGGAAATGCATAACACCCATCATAGGCACACAATAAAACATATCAGCCCATCCTAAACTGCTGATGTAAAAATCAAACTGCTCAAAAGCTGAGGTCAACACCAATGGTGCAGAGGGGCTAGTGCAACAATAATCAATATGAAATGCCACTGAATACATATGTGTCATGAGTAAGGAAGTGGCTGAAAACCCATCTCCTCTAATCAAATCACATCTACCATCCACCCTCAACTAGGAACTACTCATCTGTTGAACCGATATATCCATCCAGCTCACCTGTAGATCAAAATTTGAACTCATGTAGGATGATTGGTACGTGGGCAACAATACTAACTCTAGAAATTAATCAGTACTCCAATCTTGTGACCAAACCTCATTACTAGGAACTGCATCTGGGTCCCAAATCTTGCAATCAATCCCATCCTCATCAATGAAATAAAAAAAGATCTTCCTTATCCAACTCAAAAAGTGGATTATCAAATGCCCAATCAACACTCAAGACACAAGGAGGGTTATCCACAATTTGAAAAGATTTCCCTCTTTCCAACTTAGGCCCCGTATCCTGCTGTTCCAATTCGGAAAATGCCAATTTAGGACATTTAAGTCAAAGACTTCTTGAATCTGGTCAAACTCATCAATCACTTGTTTGACTCCCTCTTCCATTTCTTTGTTTCCCTGCTCCCTTGACTGTTCATTGACATTAAGCTGATTTTTTGCTTCTAGAAGAGCTATTTGTATACCCTTTGATGTGTCCTTAGTATATTTAAGCTCCATGATGAGCTTTTTGACTTCATTAGCATAAACTCCAACAACCTTTAAGATGTGATCTCTATCCGAAAGTAAATGCAAATAATATGATTTTAGTGACCCCAAAGCTTCTCTGACAACATGTAAATCAACATGATAAGATTTACCTTCCATCCCCTTTTGTTTCACCTCGAACTGAATTTTCCAATAGAGGTCTTCTATGTTCTTGTAAATGTCATCAAAATGTACTAAGGTTGCAATAATAATTTCATTAGTGACTTTCAACTGGCTCTTCAAATTATGCGGTTCAAATGGCCTATCACCAAAATCAACCTCATGTAATGAATTTTCTGATTTATTTTCAAGATCATGCCATGCTAAAGATCTTTGTTCATACTCATCAAGTGACTTGGGCTACCACACAATAAAATTTCTGATTTTTCTTCACCTTCTTGTGATTCATCATTGTCAAGCCTTAAATCAACATGCTCTATGCTAATGAGACTCATGAGTACCTCTTCAATAGATGCCACATACGTTTCTTCTTTATTGGGTTGGTCTGATTGCATGGTTAAAGCTGTTGTTTGACATCATGTTTAAGGGATTCTTTGTCATAAGAAGATGCATGTTCTTTATCAACAATTGCATCAGAAGTTTCAAAGCATTCTTCATGAAGAAGAGGAGGGACGCAATTATGCTCACTCCTAGATTCATCACGAGAACTTATTTCACTACAATATTTATCTTTGTTGATCTCAAGATCACAAACAAAATTTTTAGAGTACTTCTCACCTATAACAACTAATTCTTCTTCCATAATATCATCCTTAGCTGGATGGAAACTAGCATCATGTTTGCTTTCAACATGCCCAAAGTCAGGTGTATTTGTTTCATCTTGCTCCTCATGAAACAAGGCTCCATTTACATCCGTATCTTTGTCCTTATCGATGCAACCCTCCTGGAGGGCTTCGTCCCAGGATGGCCTCTTATGCCGAGCACTATATGGAGATTCTTGATGGGGTCATTGTGCGTCCTTCATAACTGGCCTACCGATGGAATCACGCTCTCCGTATTTCTTTGCGGTCTTTCAGAGTCGGCTCTCACCGGCTCCGCATCCAGACAGATCACCACATTGACAGGGCTGATCGGATCTGCCGCATTTGCACCTTGTTGGAGACCGAGTCTGAGGCACATTTCATTTTTTGATGTCCCATTCACTACGAGATTAGAGGGAGATTCTACTGCCTGTTCAGAGAGTGCAGTTCCCTTGCCTCCTTCAGATACACCGATCAACGATGCCTTGCTCTTTATCTTCAGGAGACCACACGGCTTCGGGATTCCACACTCCAGCTTATGTTCCCGTCCAGCCAAAGATATGATCATCTTATCACATCCTTTTTCACTTTGGCGCCTCCTGCCCGCGGCACGAAGCACCCTCTCGGTCCTCCTTCTTCTGGACACACCAGGCTTGTGAGACCTCGTAGAGATCGTAAAGATCGCACTCGGCGGCAACATTCCACCACCAGTGTTACTCAGAGACTGTCCGGGGCTCCTTCTAGTCTCAGATCATATCCTTCTGTGCTCGATTACTTCTCGCCTGGAATGAGCCTCTAGGCGCTCTTCCTGGTTCTTCTGTTTTCTACTTTCTTGTTAATGTTCTTTCCTCGGACACCGCTTGGTGCTCCCGCTGTTGGTTGTTCTGCTCTGTATGTTCCCAATCCCTTAAACCCTTGGTCGTATCTTGGGGCATTAATAATTTATCTTATCTTATCTATCACTATTTGGCTGCAATAGATCTTCCTCCTTATTGAATCTACAATGGTGATCAGGTGTCCAAGTGTACTGACATGCAAAACAAATATTCTCCCTTCTCATTTGATTTTTACTTTTCTTGGGAGACCTTGCAACTTGTAAGCCCATTGATATTAGTTCATTTTTAGTCATGCACTCCTTGAACTTTTCACTTTTATGCTCAATCAACCCCTTTGAGAGCTCATAACCCATACGTGAGATTTGATACTCCTTTCTCCAAATGGCCAACAAATCTGATTGCAACTGCTTACAAATATTATCATCTTCATCTAAGATTAAGGATATAATAGTTTGCATACACCCCCTCACATTATCTAGAAGACATTTCTTGATTTCTTTTAAAAAACATTGAAACATTTGAATAATCAAATCATTACATTTAAGATCAATCATAATGGAAAATGATCCGACTTTTGACAAAATTTCTAAAATTTTAGCCCTCTTAACAAAGTTAGGGTCTTTGACATCATGTAACCCATGAAAGATCTTCACAATCAATTGTAGAACCTTCCTCAGTACATCATCATTATAGGGTGCTACTAGAGCTGTTATTCTTGTAATCTCACTGAGACATGAAGCAACTACAAGTCTAACATCTTTATGTGGATGTTCCATAAACTTGTGCTAGAACAAAGCAAGCATTGAGGGGTGCAAAGCCCAATTCAGAAGTCTCCAATCTGACTGGTCTACTTTGGATAAATATGAATCTAATTCTTTTAACTTAGAGAGAACACCATCTAGGAATTTCATGGACTCTAATTGTAATCCAATCACATACAACCAATTGCCCACTACCTTTTCTTTCTACAAGTCCCTTTGTTGTTCACCATTAAATGTGTCATTAAATTTCTTTTGAGAATAAAATACTTTTAAGATCTGCCATTGTCTCATTGTGTCACTGAAGGAACCCCTGTCTTAATCTGCACGCAACTGAGTTAATTTGTCAAACAATTTGCTTGCTTTGGATTTGAGATAATTTTCTGATGGTTTTGATGTTTATTTTCTGCATATTGCTTGCTCAGAAATGACTTCAATCTTGAATGAGTCATCAAGAGATTTGCATTTTAATTTCCCGTGAATAGAGAGATAAAATCCTTAATTTAATTCTGTGATAAGTGTATGGAGTATAACAGTAAAGTATCTTGATCGACAAACCTTGAAAAGTTGCAGATTTGAACAATTTACAGATATATACTGTATAAAAAAAGATTGTTGCAAACAGAGAATTAAGTAGCTTATTTGATAAACTCAAAAATAGTAGGGTTGTAAATTCCCATAGTGTCTCTATCTATAATTTCGTTCTTACTTGCAATTAGAAGCATTTAGAGCAGTTTTCAGCATTCTTCGAGCATTAACAATCTCATGACTAACAATGCCAACTTCAATGAAGCCAAAATACCCCATGTCCAAGCTGGTGTAGCTCCTATAAGCTCACATGTCACACTCCAAAAAGGATGTGACTAGCAGAAACCTCTTCTCCTTATTTGTCTTGAGTTTTATGCACAATAGAATTCAACTTTGAATGTATAACAATTACAACATGTATGAGAGTTCCACGATACTAAACATGGTCTTCCAGTCCTGTGGAAACTTACGACAACTTCAAATTCGTAAGAGCATTACCAATGAAATGTATTCTCCCAAAGCACAGTTCATTGTATGACAACCTGCAAATTACTAGTTTCTTCCGCTAAACTTTACTCAGTTCCAAGCTCTCGTTGCACCACAATTGATATGAAGGATCATGAGATAGTCATTGTCAGTAGAATAAATCCAAACTAAGCTTGAACCCATTTATTTCCCATTTATAAAATTAGCTCTGTATTTCATCGACAATACTTCTCAAAGCCATGTTCAAAAACTAATTGCCAATTTCAGAGTTTATATTACCACGACAAAGCCCAACACAGTGCACTTCACAAGATAACTCCCGTTAACCTTTTGTCTGGTGAATTCCAAGCGATGCAAATATATATATATATATATA